>CAMAPF010000076.1:1800000-2346540 GCA_945859915.1 Cuscuta epithymum | reverse complement strand
AAAATGGAGAAAGTATACAACTTCTAATAAACGAAATTGATGTAAAATCAAAGGTGCACCTCCCAAACTATGTCATATCAATTAGTGATATCAAATTCAGATAAAAAAGATGATGTGGATATATCCATCTCAAAGGCTTTGTTCCAATTCATAGTATTATATATGCAAAACACAAGTGCTCAACTCTATTTATTAGAAATTGAATATTCATATCCACTAAAAATATGATTACATCATGAACATAAATAAATGCATTCGATGTTGAAAATTATTATGATATATAGATTATACTCTACATATTGTAAGCATATGAACTGTAGGTCTAAGCAGAAATCAGGGCCGTCTTTTAGGAGGTGCAATAGGTGTTTCGCACCGGGGCCTACTCTTGTAGAGGGCCTCCAAAAATTTAGAATGTACCTTCGTCCCACTATGTTTGCGACTAGAGAGTGTGGCACAACATATGAGAAAAAATGGAATTGTGTGGTTAATATTGAATTGATAAACTATGAATAAAGTAAAAATGAATTGTAATCATCCAAATATTACCAAATATGGTATGTGACAAACTTAATGGGACCGACGAAAAAGGTAAAACGAGACAAACTTAGGAGGGCGGAGGGAGTAGTATTAGTTATAGATTAATTTTTCTAGATTTTTTATATTATTAAGGATTCCAATATACATACTCCTTCCGTCCCTTAAAACTTTGTCATCTTTCCTTTTTGGGACGTCCCAAAAAACTTTGCCACTTTCCCTTTTAATTAATATTTTGAAGTTCCTGTTATTTCTATCTCCTCTGCACAAACCTCTACCACACAGTTTTTACTTGACAAAGTTTTAAGGGACAGAGGTAGTATAACTTTTAGATTCTCTAATTTGTGGACTTTAAACATCATAAAACTTATATTTCGTTGGAGTTTCTAGTCTATTTGTATTTCATTGTAAAAATTTGTGTTATTTTCTCGTCTTAGGTCCTTAGGGGGCCTCAATTTGCTATTTCGAACCGGGGTCTCCAAATTCATTAGACGGCCCTGGCAGAAATTGTAGTTTTGAGAGACTCTTCGTTCATTTGTTACAATTGTACGACCAATATGTTGTATGAAGAGTGAGTTAACTAAGTTTCAAAATCAAATAATATTGATTTCCCACTACTACTCTTGAGATCAAATGCCTCAAGAGTAACTCTTCATGTCTTCATACCAATGAGTGGTATGAAGAGTGAGTGAACAAAGTTTCAAGATCAAACAATATTGAATTCTCATTGTGTTGCATGAAAGGTAAAGTTCAACTTCCGTTTTTACAAAGGTCTCGAGAGTTATTGGTTATACTAATGAACGGGAATAAACCTAGAACCTCTCATTGCGCGCAAAGTCATATAATATCATGTTCTCATTCAAAACTGACGTACATGTACTTTTGTAATACTGCATCTCCTGATTTCAATGATTCATGTTACTATACAAGAGTTCACATGGTGTTCCATAATCAACGTATTAAATACCTACATAATCATCTTTAGGGACATACACTACCGAAGATATGTTTATATAATTAGTTTTAAAAAAAAGACGTTCTCAACAAATAAAAATATGTATTATCAATATTATAATCCAATAGATATATACACGATTTTCCATTTGTTATAATAACCCATAAACACATGCCAAAACTAAAACACAGAATCATTTTATCCCGTGCACGGCACGGGTAACGATTCTAGTATATTATATATATATACAAAAACAGCAAGGCCGCAGGGGCACAAGCACCCCCAGGCCATATGGTGGTTCCGCCACTGCTTGTTCGGTGTTATTTTATCGGTGGCTAAAATACAGCATACACCTTCTTTTTATCCCGAAAGTTCTATCTTGTAACCCAGTTACTGTGACAAGGGTTGATAGTAAACTTTTAGGAAAGCGTATTTTATACGTGACTAGAAGTGATATTCGGTTCTGCCATTTTTCTACACCTTTATTTTATCCTCCAGTTCTTACACTACAGTAACTTCAGCCAATCAACTGAGAAAAAAATGTCAACGTTAGTTATTTTGATTATTTCACAATTCATTGCACGAAATAAAAAATCACATGTTTGATGAAAAAGTTGATTAATAAGACTAAAAAAACAGGTCGTTAAACGAGATCTAGAACATTTAAAATTTTAGTAATATATATAATTACTCGAAATAGGAGTAAGGATGTTAATCGTATTGCTTTTAGTTTCAGATTAGAAGAAACTTAAGCATATAAGATTAAACTAAATGAGTAGTCAATAGTAAAATGTATACATGTTATACACCAGGCGTTTACTGAATCACACATGAAGAAGATTTAGTTTTAGGAAAAAAAAATTGGAGTCCATCTTAGAGCAGGAAGTGGGGTGAAGACCAGCCCAACAGGAGGTGGTAAATGGCTCCTAGAGGGTTCATCGAGCTCAGTCAGAGAGTGTGGGTATACCGGGGATTACAAGCCGGAGGAGAAGACGGGTGAAAGAGAAAAGGAGTCAATGTCAGAATCAGCTCAAAGCATCACCAAAGGCGCAGGGGTGGAAACAAAGGAAGAGATTTCGGGGGAACAGAAGAGAAAGAGGATTTGGGAGACTCAGGCAGAAAAGATGCAGGGGAAGATAATATGGCACTGGACGGGGCAAAAAACGGGGAGGAGGCAGGCTTTACTCTATGACCCCCGCCGAAGCTGTTAAAGTCAGAGTGGAGGCAGCAGTTTCAAGTGATTTTGCGGCTTAGCAGACTCGGACAGAGGATTTATTTTTTATGTTTTGTTTTTTATTCTGGTGATTTTTGTTTGTGTTTAGTACTTTGCTTTATTTTTATTGTTCCTGATTGTAAAACATTGGCTCATTTGTGCCCATTAGTTCTGAGTCCGGTTCACGGGACGACGGTTATCAGGAATCTTTTTGTCAGTTTACCCATAATCTGAATTATGTGTTATCTATATAAGCCGAATTCTTCCAAAAAAAAGAAAGTGTAATGGCAATGTCAATAAAATGTCCAAGTGCAAGGAATCGCCCAATCATAACTGCATGATTATTTACATTTGTCGTCATTACAATTATCATATGCTCTTTGATCGAATTATCTTTTTTTTTGGATAAAATGTAAATATATATATCCAAAGTGTATATGTACATCTGTATAATGGCAGAACAGATCGTATGGGTCATCCCAAGCAAGGATACCCAGTCACCTCCCAAAAACCACCTATAGCTACGCAAACATGCTAGCCATCACAAAACATGGTGACGAATCAGCAAAAATCAAAATGTTATCCTATCTATTGGATACATGTAATATAAGATTTTATACACCATAAACTTGATATGTTTAGCCATATCTAACACTGTCGCCTTGGCCTTCTCAAAACAAATCAGATTTCTCATCCTCCAAGTCCAATAGATGGTGTAGCAAAAAGAGAGCCTCACGGCCTTGGCCTTAGCATTTGCTCCATGATGTTCCTTCTTGATCCATTTGACCGCACTTGAAAGTGTAGTCATCTGTCTAGATAATCCAAGCCAGTCACGAACCATGTTCCATACCTGCCCTGTAAATGCACATTCAAAAAATAGGTGTGGCACCGTTTCCGGGTCACCCTTACAAAAATGACAAGTATTCACCACATCAAGATAACCTAACCTATCATACGTAGCTAGTCTTCCCCGGAAGGCAAGCCACGTAATGAAAGAGAATTTAGGTGGAATGTAGCTCTTCCAAATAAAGGACATCCAGGGGTGCACCGTGCCTTTAATTCTGAGTAAATCATACACCTTTGAAGAAGAAATTTTCCCATTTTGGGAAAACTTTTCAAGTTGAACTACGGCCATGTCCAAAGAAGGGAACTTGGAAACAATCAAATCCCGGATATTGGCAATTGTCTTCATAAGCCGTGAGTCCTTGGTGTGTGGCTCAAACGTCCACACATCTCTTCCATGAAGATAAACCCCATGTACCCACTTTACCCATAAAGTTTCTTTTTTAGCATGAATATTCCAAAGGGTACGAGAAAGTAAAGCACTATTCCAAACCTTTGTATCCCTAATTCCCAATCCCCCCTCATTTTTTGGTAAGCACACGTCACTCCATGCTACCTTAGCACGCTTACTTCCCCACAGAAATAGTCTACATAGGGAGGTAATCCTATCAAGGATGGCCCTTGGCATAGGAAAAATACCTAGCCAAAAGGATTGGACCCCCTGCATGACGGATGAAATCAACTCAACCTTCCCGGCATAGGATAGAGTTTTTGAGTTCCATGCCTCTAGATAAGCTGTAACCTTGTCAATCAATGGAGCAAATTGAGCTACAGATATGTTCAAAGGAGCCAACGGAATACCCAAATATCTTACCAGAAAGGATCCTTGTTGAAAACCTACCCTTTCAAGAATATAAGGAATTCTACTTTCGACATTTCCACCTAAAAAAATATTAATTTTATCAAGATTTACCATAAGACCGGAAGCTAATCCAAAGTCGTTCAAGGCATCCACTAATATTTTAATAGATGAATAATGACCTTTAGAAAAAATCATCAAATCATCTGCATAAGCCAAATGTGTTATTTTAAGCTTAGAGCATAAAGGGTGATACCGGAAATTAGGATTAGATGTCCTATTTTCTATCAACCTTGAAAAATACTCCAAACAAATAACAAACAGTAACGGAGACATTGGATCTCCTTGCCTTAACCCTCTTTTCCCCTCAAACCATCCATGGAGAGTGCCATTAATGGAGATGGAGAAAGAAGAGGTTGAGACACACTCCATAATCCAACCAACAAACAGATTTGGAAGCCCAATATCCAACAACACTTTTCCAAGAAAATCCCATGATACCGTATCATAAGCTTTTCTAAGGTCAATCTTAATCATACATCTAGGTGAAGGCCTTTTCCTAGTGTATCCCCTCACTAACTCTTGTGCCAAGAAGATGTTGTCAGACATTAATCTCCCATCAACAAAAGCTCCCTGTGCTGGGTTGATAACACTAGAAAGTAAAGGACCTAGACGTGATGAAAGAATTTTTGTGATAGTCTTATAAGTCACATTTGTACATGAAATAGGCCTAAAATCCGAAACAGTGGGGGAGTGAGTTGTCTTAGGAATAAGTGCAACAATGGTGTGATTGACCTGTTTCAGCATATTCCCAGTCTCAAAGAACTCCCTCACCGCACTACAAACATCTTCACCAACTTTACTCCAATTTGCTTTAAAGAAAGCTGATGAATATCCATCCGGACCAGGGGCTTTATCATCACCAATATCAAACAAGGCTTGTTTAATTTCCAAATCAGTAACAAGACTAATAAGGTCAGCCGCAAGTGATTGATCTATGGTCTTTCCTGATAAAATAATCCCCGGGTCATATCCCACCATAGGAACATTCGTACCAAATAAATCTTTAAAAAATGCTGTGAACTCATTTGCTACTTGATCCATGGATTTAGTAAGACTACCGTCCTGTAATCTCAAGGAAGCAATAGAGTTTTGAGCATTTTTCTTTTTCACAATAGAGTGGAAATATTTGGTACACCTATCCGATTGAAAAAGATGGACAGCCTTAGCCTTCTGTCTGAGATAGGCTTCCTCGGCTTCCCTAAGAAACAGAGCTCTTTTCTTAGCACATTCCATTTCCTCTTTTAAGGCATCATCTAAAGGGGATAAGAGGGCTAGTTGATAGATTCTCTTATACTCCCTTTTGGATTCCTTTGCCCTAGCCGAGATGTGACTAAATTCAACTTTGTTGAGTGTTTTTAGGGGTTGTTTTAGTAATTTCAGTTTTCGGGCAAGCCTAAACTGAGCGTTACCGACAACATTCCTAGACCAAACACTCTCCAAAATATCATTAAAATGTTCATGCTTTTGCCACATATTAAAGAACTTAAACGGTTTTGAGCCCCCCTTAGTCACGGCACCAATAGTTACAAGGGTTGCGACATGATCAAATTCACACTCCATCTCAAAAAAATGAGCCCTACACTCTACATTTTGTAGATTCCAAAAAGAGTTAATAAGAACTCTATCAAGTTTTGCCCAAATTGCATTTCTATGCCAAGTATAAAGTTCACCCGTAGAGGGAGCATCAAAAACATGAGATTGCATTTTCATGTCATTTAAGTCTTTCATTGCATAGGCCGAAGGGGGGGCTGACCCCCTTCTCTCATTTGGAGATCCTACACAGTTAAAATCACCTAAAATTACCCAAGGAGCAAGTATATTTTGGCTCAATCCAGTAATATGCTCCCAAAGTTCCCTCCTTTGCACAATAGTATATAAAGCATAAATAAACGTTACGTAAAAAGACATTTGCGTGACCCTACAAGTGAACCGAACATGTATGTGTTGTTTATCCACTTGTAAGACCACTCCATCGACAAGATTTGGGTCCCAAATGACAGCCATGCGGCCACCACTTATCTTGTCAAAGTTAGTAATATACATCCATGAATTAAGCCTAACCTTCAAGAATTTATCAAAAGTGGAAGGAGACATCTTTGTTTCAAGAATACAAAAAATACGTACCTTATTCACTCGTGCGAAAGTAGCTATTGTCTTTTGTTTTGAGGCTTGATTAAGCCCCCTTACGTTCCATGAAGCTAAAAACATTAAAAATGTTTATCCTCCCCCCCCCCCCTCCTCTTGTACGGCTTGTTATTCTCTCTATCTCTTTTTACCCACTCTCGGTAAGTATCACAACCTTTATACCTATCAAGGAAAAGGGGATAAACTTTAAGAAAAAATGGATAAAAGAAATCATACCCATCCTCCGTGCGGACAGCCCCCGGTAGAGAATCCAAGCAAGCACTTGTGAATGTTATTCCATCTCTCTTAGCTTTCCCATCAATATCAAGATAATTATCAAGTCTTGTCATCATCTCCTCAATGTGATCCGCATGCCTTAGGTGGACTTTATAGTCTCCATTCTCTTCAAACTCAACCTTGGTGACCACCTCATCAAGATAAGCCTCTCTCATGTCATCAACCACGCGAGTGATCTTCTTCTTTACCATAGCAGGATGCATAACTTTGCTCCCGTTTCCCATAGGATGTCCATCCTCATAGTATCTATCAAGGAAGTGCCTATATACTCCTCTCATAAACTCCGTTGTAAAGCCATAGTATCTCTTTGTTTTCTTCACTCCGAATAAGCCTTCTAGACATGCTCTTGTAAACCATACCCCGGGCTCATTGGCCTTAACCATCTTAAGAAGGTGATTAAGACGAATGGTTGGTTCTTTGACATCATCAAAATGCTCAACTTTGAAAGTGGGTTGTGTATATTCATCCGTGATCATGCTAACAATGACCTCATCATTGTAAATATCCCTAAAGTCTTTGATCTTTCTCGGGACATCCGCCTCCTCTTCCTTTGTTTCATAACCGGATGATATTTCCCCTTCCTCTTGTTGCTTCTTCTTTAGCCTTCTCCTTTTGTTGAGCCTAACCACTTTCATGAAAGGATGGTGGTCCTTCTTCTTCATTAGAGCCTCGGTTGTTATCTTTTGTGCCTCAGCCTTAAGTTCTGCCCCAGCCTTAAGTTCTGCCCCAGCCCTGCCCTTTGCCGCGGCCATATGTTCAGCCACCGGCTTGTCCTTGCCCAATGCCGCGGCATGAAGGTCTGCCTCAGCATGTTGTGTGGGCTGGTTATCTTCCAAAATAGGCTGCCTTTGCCCTTCCTCCATTTCTTTCTTCTTTTGTTCCCTTTCCATATGTTCCATCTCGGCAATAACCTTACAAGTGAAAGCATGATGGCCATAAACTTTGCAATTGAAACAAAAGTTTGGAAAGGTTTCGTATATAACCTTTTGGTTATGGAACTTTTGGTTAGGCATCAACACTTTAACTTTTAGAGGTGGGGGTTTGGAAGCATCCACTTCTATAAGAACTCTAGCAAAGTGGGACCTTGCCTTTTCTTGGGTAATCCTATCCGTAGTTAGGGGATTTCCAACCCGAGAAGCCACCTCACTAATGATCTCCTCCTCCCACAATTGCATTGGTAAATATGGAAATTTGACCCATATAGGCACTTTCAAAAACTCTTCACTAGTAAAGGAGAAGTCCTCGGATAGAGTTTTCAAGTATAGAGGTTTACCAAAGAGCGTATAGGGCCCCTCCATAAGAACCTTTGTCCTTGCCTCCTCGGTTTTGAATCTAAAGATAACCCAACCTTGATCATGTTGTCTCACGTTACAATGCACTTCCCATTTTGCAACAAGCTCGTGGATGGCTTTTAAACCCGGAAATCTGCCCGCGAAATAGCCCATCAAACAAAACCCCCAAATATCAACAATAGAAGGTAACTTCCTCTTAGATAGGTCAACAAAGTCTCCCACGGGTTCAATAAACTTCAACTTCATGCCTTTACTTGGTTCTCTATTATCTTTGAACAAAGATGTCCCAGGAGATTTCCATGCATTTGTTTTAGGCTCGGGATTGTCCTTAGCACTTGGTACTCTAGTTTCAGCCTCCATGATTTGAACATCGTAGAGGGTGTCATCCTTCTCATCCTCCCTGATGGGTTGTTCATCTAGAACCGATGTCTTCCCATTGTCAATCTTGGATGGAGTTCCCCCATAAACCGAGGTTATCTCCTCTTCAAGCTCGGATGAAACCACCCCCATAGGAGTAGAGGTGGCCTGTTTTTCCATTCCTACCTCTTTCGCCTTCAAAGCCTGCAGTCTCAAAGATGACTTCTTCTCCGGTGGTGTTCCCTTCAATTTTGAGCTCCGATTGGTCACCTTTCCCATTTGGGAAGATGATGAATAGTTACCCAAAATAGAAACCTCCTTGGATGGTGATAAAACCTGGCTGTAGAGGTGCGCCTAGGCCAGGCGACCCCCACATAAACCTTGAACTCTTCCCCCTAGTCCCTCGTTGGTGTAGATCTTCAGTTTGCAAAAAGTCAACTGTGAATAGTAACTTTGAGCTAAGAATGTTTTATCGTGGATGGAGTTTAGAAATCAAAGATATTACAACACCAAGAATATGGTGATGTAATATGGTGGATTTCCTAGCTCCGGTGAAGGTGGAGGGTGGTGGTTGGCGGTGGTGATGAGGCGTTTCCCGGCGTGAAAGAGCCAATATGACCGTTAGGGGCCAATTGGGAGAGAAGAGCTTCTTTGATCGAATTATCACTTATATTATATGTAGCAGTTTTTTATATCATTAAGGAAAGGATTACAGGCAGAGCTAGGATATTGGACCGGACTACAATGATACAAAGAATATTTTTGATAAAATAAAAAAAAGCTTACGCATAATTTTTTACTTTTAACAATTAAAGCATTTTGATTTTTTGATGAGGTTGGCCCTTGCCTAGATTCACCCATGAAATGGAAGATTAGAATAACTCTTCAAGTTCTGAGGAAATTCCGAAGGTAGTTGGAACCGGTTGACTTTGGGTTGTTTACACGATTTTGACCATAAATTTAGTTCATTAGGAGTAATATTTAACTACGAAATATGAAATACTAGTATCTTTACCCGTGCCGTGCACGGGATAAAATGATTTTATTTTAGTTTTATTATATGTGTGCGCGCACGCGCGCACGGTCATGTGTATGAGTTATTACAACTAACGAAAAATCACTTACTCAGTCGATTATAACATTGATTGATAATGTATATTCTTATTTATTGAGTATGTCTTATTTTTTAAATAATTATCTAAACATGTTGCCAGTTTATATATTTCGATTAAAAGAGCTAATTTTTAATAACTCTTGTTGCGTTCAATTGAACTTCTTCTTTTAGAATATATAGTTTTGTGGCATTCTGATTTTAATGAATGTGATGGCAGCAACAACAGACCAGCTGGATAAAGGGATTGTTAGCGGTCGATTTATTTTTCATTAGATTGATTTAAAATAAGTGTTATTGAATAGAGAAAGGTTGCAAATGATTTAGAATCTTAATAGGCAATTTTTACCTAGAAGGTCAGCTGAATTGAATCTATAAAAATTCTCACGCCAAGTGATAGGTAATAACTGAAACATAAACAGGTAAAACTATGCAATAAAAAATAACAAATAAAGATGCACCATATTTAGAAATGAAATATGATCCCAATTTTATGACCAAATCGTACTATATTAAAGTTACATCAATAAGTAATAGAATTACCATTTCTAGCTTATTTATCTAACTCTTAAACACCACTTTTAGTATTATATCATGATACTAAAAGTTAAAAATAACTTTCACTTTCATAGATTAGATCAAAAAATTGAATCCAATTCAAAATATCCTTAAGGTGCCGCCACTTCTCCTCCATGACATCTAAATAGCATGGTTTATGCAAAGAGATTTCGATATCTAATTTAATAGTCATAAAATCAAGTACTTGTGTAAAATATACTACATAACGTTACTATGGGCTCATGAAAAACGTTATATAGTACATTGAAATTTGAAGTATTTGTACTACTCATGTAATGTACGCTTACATTTCCCACAAGGACAAAGTCAGGATTTCCCACTAAGCCAATGCCCTCTAGAACTCCTATTGCCGAGATGGTTAGAGAAACATAAAGGGTATTCCAAATGGTACTCGAATGTTATTTGCGCTAAAACAACAACCCAAATTTAATGACTTATTTGAAGTCTTTAAAAATTACTCCCTCTGTACATTAAAATCTTTTCAAGTTGTCCATCATGTGGAGTAATTATGTAAAAACTGTGTAATTGAGATTTGTGAACACGAGGAAGAAGTAATAGGAACCATAAATTTATTGATTAAAATGAAATTAGCATTTTTTGGGAACAACCAAAAATAACTTGCTTGAAATAGTTTATCACGCCAACCTTACGAAATCCCCAACATCTTCATTTTAAGGCAATGAAGTGTCATTACACGAACCTAAATCGACTATTGAATGCAATAATAGTATAAGTAAACTTAAGTTTATTATTAGACTTTGAAAGCTACTACTCACTCCGTCTCAACTAAAGATTCTCAATTTCATTTTTTGGTGATCCTACTAAAGGTTCTCATTTTTATTTTAGGAAATATACTTATCACTTTTAATGATGATTTAATAAATCAAATAGTAAAAGCAATACATCTTTAACAACCACAATTATATTCAATGGCTCTATTATATTGTATACTCATCAAAATTATTTTTCAAAATATAGTTGAATTATCGGTTAAGAAAATAATGACTAATATCTTCAAAAAAGATGACTAAACCCATTTTTCAATAAATAAATTACAAAAGTGTGTAGTTAGTTTTGAAAAAAAAACAAAAGGCCACAGATAAAATTCAATGGATAAAAATATGCATTGATCATTTTGTTGATTATACCTATTTTTAGATAAATAATTTACAAAAGTGTGTATTTAGTTTTCAAAAAATACACGTTGGATAAAATTTAATGGATAAAAATAGGGATTGAGCATTTTCTTTTTTTCTTTAGGTAAAGATAGTTGAACATATTAATTTCATTTAGATGCGATTGAGAGTTATAAAAATGGTCTTTTCATTAGAAAATATAGACTGAATAATTTTTAGATAATTAGTTAAAAATGCTCTTTTAATTATAAAATAAAGAGTGCAAAAACGTTTAAATAGTTATTAACTTGTTGTACCTTAAATAGTACAAAGTATTTATTAATTCCAAGTGAGCTCGTAATTAAAATAAATTAATAAATTATTGTCGTGTTTTGGTTGTACCAGACTTTGATATGGCAGTATTCAGGGAGTAAAAACATAATTATCATATTTTGAAATTCTCAAACATTTTATTCCTATTTCGAGAATTGTCCCTAATAATTACAATTGATTATTAATTGTGTATGAGTCTAGTAAAATTTAGTTAATTTCATAATTTTTGTTTGAGTGGAATTGTGTAAAAGAGCCTAGTAAATATGTGTTTGAGTAAAATTGTGTTAATCTATGTTATATTAATATTATGTTTTGACATGTCAATCTCGTGTAAGGTGTTTTTAGATGTCCTAAAATTTTCTGATCTGATTTGATCTGAATGGGTCTACTGTGGTACATATTTGTTTTATAAGTATTTTACAATTGTCAAAAGGCTAACATGGTTTGATCTAGTATGTTCAAGTCTGGCCTGGTCTGAGATTGAAACTAATCCAATTTAAAACATCCTAACTATTCTAAAAAAGGTGGAAGCATATATCTAGGGAGAAGAAGATTTCAATGAAATAATTATTGAAAGAATAAGGAGTATTGATTACCCTTGTAAAACAATTATAATGGTTGAAATCCCAATTAAATAAACTTTATTTAGATTTAGTATAATCATTTCAATTTAATTTTTTATTATGATAAGAACTGATTTAGTTTAATATTTATTTCAATTTATAAGTTTTGATTCTAAACTAAATTTAACAGTTTGAGATGAACTATATCTACTTGGTTAAATAGTTCAATTTTTATTTTAACATATTTAAATATTTAACTTACCGGTTACCAAGAAAGGTATGCCTGAAGTTTAATGGCTAAAAAGAGGCATTGAAAAAGTATTAAATGGAGATTTGTTATATACTGCAGTTAGTATTTTGACTTTTTAAGTTCTTAGTGAATCATATGATTTTGATTATTTTATCAAACCATGATTATAAAGTAATTTAGCAGTGAAAAATCATAGAGTAATGATTTTAACAATAGTTGTGTAGCTCTCTTTAATGGGTGTTAATACATGAAAGAGATTTTGCCAAAATGCCATGATGAAATGAGTTTGAAAAGTGGGGAGAAGAATTCATATGCAATAATATAATGATAAAGGTGTAACCTTGGATTTAGAAAAATTGTGTATAAAAAGAGTAGTGAGATTGTGTTAATTTGTGTTTGAGTAACAATTCTATTAGTAAGAGTCTAAAATTTCTATAAGCAGTGAAATTGTATTTGAGTACAATTGTTTTAATCTATGTTTCAGAGAATATCTATTTTCACATGCCAATTTGATTGAAATATTCGGGTCTGATCTATCTTATCTGATATGTTTAAGTATGAGTTAGTCTAATTTGACCCGAACTAATTTGATACATGTTTGTTCTATGTGTACTTTGCAACTGTCCAATTCTGACCTGATTTAATCTAATTTGATTTGTCTTTTTTATTCTGTTATAAAATTGATACCGGTCCAATTAAAACAATAAATAAAAGTGATGGAGTTTGTGCAATTTTATTTTAAGCTATCACTCTGAATTAAGGGGGAAATAATAACTATCTCAAATTTTGGATGTGTGAGAAAATACCCCAAATTTGCATATGCAATATATATAACCCAAATTCTATATAAAAATTTATTTTTCACCATGATTATATGATTTTTAAAAATATATTTTTATTGCAATAAGTACATAATTTAAAATACTCTAATTTATTTTTGGATGCAATCAACAATAACAAAATTCATTTGTAAAATAAATAATATCACATCTGGTTCAATATAATTTTAATTACATTCTCATAAGTATTTTGTGTATTTAAATTATGTAATTAACACTGTAAAATTACATGTGTGAAAAATTATGTGATAATGGTGCCAATATAATTTGGGGTACTTACTTTACACTCCTTCAAAGTTAGAGATATTCAAATTAGGATGTTTTCTTTTGGACTATTTTCAGTCCCAGATCAGACCAGACCAAATCAGACCAGACCAGACTTGACTTCCGTAGTTATAAAATACACAGAGACCAGACGTTTTCCAGACCAGACCAGCAAATTTCAGTCCAAAAGAAAATATCCTTAATAGTGTGTACGGTAAAAAAATCATCTAAACTGCACAAATGAATTGAACTATTTTTTTTTTAATTTTATATATGCAACATTAATGACATATGAAAGATAATAAAAAGTTATGAATTATGATATGTTTTTTTGTAACCGTCATAGTACAAATAAAAATATTATATTTCATTTGTCCTGTTAAGATTGTCACATTTTTCCTTTTCGGGAAATCCACTAAGATTGTCTCATACCAAATTAAGTAAGGTTTATGTGGCTTTAAATCATTTTTACTTTATTCTTACTTTATCAATTCAATATCAACCACATAAACTCATTTTTCTAAAAGTGTTGAAAAATAAGTCACGATTTAGGTATATTTTTTGTAACAATCATAGTACAAATAAAAAGGCTATATATAACTTTAAAAAACTTATGTTTCTAAAGTGTTAAATTACTTTTTAGTTTTATATATCAATATTGATGTCATTTGAAAGATAATTAAAAATTATGAATTTTGATATAGTTTTTATAAGAATCAGATTACAAATCAAAAAGTTATAACAGTTCAAAATAAATTGGGATTTTGTTTCGGTAGGATCCTAAATAATAGGAGTTTATGTAGCACAATTACGATTCCTAAATGGGATACGTATCATCAGAAATTTTAAAATGCCCGTTACGGGCTTGTTAATGAGTACGTTGAACGTGCCACATTCTACACTAAACATATACGGAGCACTAACATATACCGCAAAAGCAAATGATTCGTCTAACTAGATTAATTTTTTAACTTTTGAATGATTTTTTTTAGAAGAATGTGGATGGAATTTAAAGTTACAGATTAATTAATTGCTTAGTAAAATGTAAAATAGTAAGATCCTGTTTTTCAATTTATCGGTTTTATCAGTCAATTTTTTAACCCGTTATCTAATTTTTTATTTCGCCCACTAAGCAATCAATATCAATATATATATATATATAAAAGAGGAACTTTTTAAGAGCATACAAAGCGCCACATAATCCTGCCATGTCATTATATATATTAATTATTTAGTTATTTTTATACCTTCTATTTTTATTAGTTAGATTCTATTTTTGATTGCATATTGATATGGAAACAAAGATCCGTAGAAATCTACCTTAATTAATTAGGTAACTTTTTCAAAACTTATTACATATTTGATAAGTATTAAATCATTTAATTGGAACTACAACAATTAATAACCAAATTTTAAGCACGGACTCACGGAGTAACAATCATTTAATTATTTTTATAATTGTTTATTTTTTATTACATTATATTAAAGAGATGAAGTATTCATTTTTTGCCCACTTAACAGATAAATCAGCCAAATTGCTATTAATTTTGTCTTCGAAGTAATTTGATAAAAATAAAAATGTAATAATAGTGTCCCATTTCCTAAAATGTAATATTTTCTTTTTCTAAACTCAATATTGAGATAATGATTAAAATTCTTTTTTTGAAAGCGATAATGATTAAAATTCTAAGCCCCGGATTTGCAATTGTGTTAACACTTCGCATTTTGCTCCATCTTCATACAATTCTTTCTTAATTATTAAAATAATGATAAAAATTATAACCACCATATTATTGAAATTAAAAAACGAAATTAAAACTATTAGATATTCTAATATAGAATCTTAAAAAGAATACTTATTTTAAATCACATTATATTAAACAGGCTCTATATTAGACGAAGTTTATTTTTCTTTTAAATCACATTACATATGATCCGAAAGAAATCAAATTCAAATTAGCTAAATTACATACTGCCCGTGCATTGCACGGGCTTGAAAGCTAGTAATGTAATAACCAAATAAATAAGGTTAAAATTACTTTCCTAGTTGAATTCGTTTTATCTATTTTTCATACAATTTTTTCTTTACTTTATATAATTTTCATTTTTTTCAAAATTTATTAGAACCGGTCAATCTAGTGGTGGACTAGGGTCGGGCCGCCGGCCCGGAATCGGCCCGGAACCGGCACTGTTTGAAACCGGCCCGGCCCGGTGGCCCGCTCGAGACCGGTTCGGTTAGGCCCGGCCCGGGGGTTAAGTTGGGTGGGCTCGGGTCACCCAAATTAGGAACCGGCCGGGCCGGGCCCGGTTCAAGCTTTTTTTTTTTCAAATTTTTTTCTATTTTCACGGGTTGGGCTGGGTGTTTTTGGGTGGTTTGGGGGTGGGGGAGGGGGTCGGGGGTTAATTATAAAAGCATAAAAAAAAATAAATAGGAATCGGTCTGAGGCCCGTCCCGGCCCGGACCCGGTGGGTAACCGGGCTGGTTCCGGGCCTCAATTATCTTCCAAAAAGCCTGGTCAGGCCCGGCCTGAGGCCCAGCCTGGGCCCGGGCCCGGTCCATGCCTAGGTCAATCTAGCCACTTCAACAAAGAACTTCATACATTTCACCAAAATCATCTGATTCAACCAATTTCAGAGCCATTTTGGTGACCATGTTGTTCAGCTTATCAGTCAACTTCACCAAACATGTGACTTTTAATTTTGTGCGCAGAGTTGTGTAATAATGAATACGGAGTATATTAAGATTGATGTTATTTCTCTGACTAAATTGACTGAAGTCATTGTGAAGAACCGTTTTAACTATTTTCATATAATTTTTTTTCAATATGTTTAGTGGGTCGCTCGATCGCTCCCACTGAGCTGTCGGATTGGCTCCTTTGAGTCACGGGCCGACAGTTAAAATTAGCCACAAAGCGTTTTATAGAAAGGTCTTTCAGAAAGTTATACGGAAAGTTGTTTTGAGATCTCTTTCACAAAGTTTTACAGACATGTTTTGAGAAAGAAATTTTGAGATCTCCCTAGCAGTTATGAGAAATTATTTCAAAAAATATCTTTTTTTGAGATCTCTCTTTGAATTTATTGAGAAGTTATTTGTTAGTTATTTGTTCAGGACATGCTTATACCCTGAATTTATCTATTGATAAATTAGCATAGACTACTCAGATATTTTTGTGGATTCATAGTGACTTACTAAGCTTAAAACTTATCATTTTTCTTTCTTCGCACGTACATAAACTAAGGGTAAGACCAAGGCCTAGGAAGATGATGAGGGAGTGGAACAACTTTGGCGGCTTATAGCTATTTATTATTTTATTTCAGTATTTCAATTGTTATAATAAAGAGATTATTATTATTACTTTATTTTATTTGAGGATTTGAAGTTTTAGTAAATTCCTGGATCCAGTTGGTTATCACATTTGGTGGTGATAACAAGATTTTATTAAGTATTTTATTTTGATCTAATTTAGTTACTATCTTCAACAAACGACCATTATATTGCAGTTTATAGTAAACTATATTTAAAATAATTTGATCAAAAAAATATTTAAAATAATTTTATTAATAAAATAAATAAAAAATTATATGAAAATAGTTAATATGGTACTCTACAGTGACTTCAGTCAATTCAGCCAATAAAGTAACTTCAATCTTAATATACTCCGTATTAATTATTACACAACTCAGCGCACAATCAAAAGTCACATGTTTGGTGAAAAAATTGATTGATAAGATGAACAACATGGTCATCAAATTGGCTTTGATATTGGTTGAATCAGACGATTTTGGTGAAATGTATGAAGTTTTTTATTGAAGTGACTGGATTGACTGACTCTTATAATTTATGAAAAAAATAAAATAAAATTATACTCCGTATAAAATAACGAAAAAGTTGTACGAAGAATCGATAAAATGATCATTTGCACGCAGTAACTTCGATAAATTCAATCAGAAAAATAATTTCAACTTTCTTTATTTGATTATTACATTGCTCAGTGTGCGAAATAAAAAATTAGATATTTGGTTAAGAAATTGTCAGATAAGACCGATAAACTGAAAAACAAGGTCATAATGTTTTACATTTTACTTAGAAATTTATTAATTTGTAACTTTAAATTCTATCCACATTATTTCAAAAAAAACATCTACATGAAGTTAACAAATTAATCTAGTAAGACTGTAAGACGTGCCATTTGCTTTTCCGGTGCATACGAACTACGAAGTATAGTAGTATTATGTACGTTAGTGCGTTCAACGTGCTCACTAACAAGCCCGTAACGGGCATTTTAAAATTTCTTTACGTATCATTACTTTGCATAATTTCCTTTAATTTGGAAAGTAATTTTAAAAACAATAATTGTGGAATTGACATGTGTCAATTCCACAAAATGATAAATTAGTTAGCTATAATTTACGAACCAAGTACACTATTAGTAAGTAGTTAGCAAAAAAATACAAAGTAAAGTGCATGGAATTCCATAAGTAACAACTTCCAAAATTGTTCATGAACTTAGAATTCCAATAACTTTTGGCTTTAATCGTGCACATAAAGGGTAAGTAGTTACAAAATTATCTCTGAATTAACAAATACCATAAATTCATAATCACAATTCACAAAGTTCCTAAAATTTGGTTCATATGGCTTCTTGTCAAATTCATAACAGATTGGGGCATCCACAATATTTAGTGTCACGTTTCAAGCCACATAAAGATACACTCTAAAGAGGCCAAATCCAATTTAGTACTAACTAAATTTAATACCGACCTAATCTTTAGATGTATCCGTTCTTCTTCACAACTCTTATTGAAAGCAAAATTGTTTTCCAACACTTGGTGGACTTGATTGATTAACGAAAAAGTACAAAATCCAACTGACTCTTTGACAATAGTAAGCGGATAATTGGTTAAAGGGTCAAATAGGCCTGTGTACCCTTCCAGAATGCTCAATTCGCCCCCTGAACTCTAAAAATCTCCAATTTACCTCCTGAACACGACAAAAGTTCAAATCTCATTTTCTGCAGGTAAAAGTTCGATCACGGCCACGTCACCTAGTTAGATGTCAACCTTGCATCCCACGTGGCAATTTAAGGGGTCAAATAGACCCTTGAACCCGACAGAGTTGTTCAATTCGCCCCCCTCAACCGTTCAAAAGTGTAAGAATTGCAATAAAATTATAAAATAGAATATAAAATAAGATACAACTCAAAAGTATAAATTATAGACATCTATTAAGGATATGTTTATACTCGCGGTAGATTTATAAAAAATAAACTAAAATAAATTCATTAAAACTATTTTGATATTTTAAACATATTTTTTTAAAATAAGAAATACATGTTTTTACAAATTAAAATTAAATTTGTATTTTTAGAGTTCTGTGGGCGAATTGAGCATTTCAAATTGACTATTTCAAAATATAGGATCCAATTGGACCCTTTACAGAATAAGAATATTTTTACTTGGACTGTAAGTTGTTCCAAACCAGACCAGACCAGACTTGGATAGTTATAAAAATACAAAGAAACTAGACCAGACCGGTCCAAACCAGACCAAACCAGATCAGACCAAATCAGACAAAACCAGCAAATTACACTCCAAGTAAAAACATCCTAATTTGACTGTTTTCTATAAAAAATTCAATGTCATCAAACAAAGTGCCGGGTTAATTAGTTCGTATATGGTACCACCGGCTGTACGTTGAGCACCGTACAGCCGGCCCAATTACAGATTTACAGGCCCAATGGAAAAATAATTTGGTGGCAATTTTGTAATTAATGTAAAAATCACGATTTCTGCTAAATGAGTATTTGTGTATTGTTAATGTGCAATAATCCAATTTTGATGAGTATTAAACGTCTAATAATGAGTACCGTGTTATTACAAGAAAGCTGATATCGCAACTAAAAAACGATGGCATTTTCGTAATTTGAGTGAAAATCGTGTTTTTGTTAGATGAGCATTAATACACTTTTAATGAGCATCAAACGTATTCTACTGAGTATTAAGAGTCGAATAATGAGTATTGTGATATCAATTTCATATATTGTAATTCACTTTCTTTTTTTCTTATGTTATCTTTTACAAAAACTCATTAAATTATATCTATAATCAACGTCTATAAACTTCAATATGCAGATTTAATGTAGTATCATTCTTTTGAAATATGCATTGATATGTCATTTTAAAAATGAGCATGATACCAGTATCAAATGAGCATACACAACTTTCGAAATGTGCATAAATATGAAAATCGTAAGGTTTGTTAGTTGGGCATCATGACATTTTCTTTGAGCATCAAACCTCATATATTGTGATGAAAATAATGGTTTATGTTAAATGAGCATTAATGAACTTTTAATTAGCGCTAGACCTATTCTGTGAATCTAATGTAATATAATACTTTTGAAATATGCATTGATATGATATTTTAAAAATGAGCATAACATCAGTATCAATTGAGTATATGTAACTTACAAAATGAGCATTGATATGAAAACAATAAGCATCTTTAGTTGAGAATCAAACATTTTTCATTGAGCATCAACACCTCTCTATTGAGTATTAAAAGCGTGCAATTGAGTATCATGTGCTCTCCTCTTGTGTCTATAATCAACTCTCATGTAATGTGATAGTTTTGAAAAAGACATTGATATGTCATTTTAGAATTAGCATAAAACTAATACCAGTTGAGCATACGTGACGTACAAAATGAGTATATATGTTCAAATATATTTATTCATTTATGTATGCTTATTTGATTTTTCTAATGTGCTCAAATATTTAATTATGTATGTTCAATTCTTTTAACAGTAATGCACATTTATTATAAACATTGTACTCATTCTAATTACAACATAAAGCTTAGTAAAGCTTAGTAATTGATAAGATGAAAATATTAACACAATATTAAAATATAGTATTAAAATATAATATTAAAATAGAATAGAAATGTCAGATTAAGAACTAAAGTAAGGAACACGACACTTTTTCTTTTGATAGAATTGGAGGCCACAACGAAGTCTTCCTTCATCGGAAATCCCAACGAGCCAGCAGCATCCGAGTAGCATCGATTAACGATTGGAACTCTGGACTTTAGCCGGCGAGCAACATCATATGAACCGACACCTCCTTCCCCAATTCCCAGGACATCAGCCAGAAGCACAACAGGGGACCTTTACCATTGGAATTGTAATTAATTGCAAAAAATCCAGCTGTATTATGCCTTGGGTACAGCCGGTGGTACGATAGTATTTACGCGCTATACCATGCGGTAGGTATAGCGGCTGGTATCCGGGTTAATGAACAGGTTAATGAACGAATATTCATTAGGTTGGACCCTCCCTCTGCTATCCCGGACCCACCCAGTTTTGAAGTCGTCTCTTCTCTCGTGGCCGTGCTCGCTTTAGAACTCATTTAGCTGTCACTTTGACTCACTTTAATGCAGCTGTGAGGTCCACCCACCTTCATCAATTGACGATTGCTGGACCAGAAAACTGTTTTTTTTTTTATTAATTTTGTTTTCCCTTATTTTTGCTACTCCTATAATTTATGAACGAAAAATAAATTGACCCTTAAAAATAAATGAATTAAAAACCCCAATAGAGCGACCCCTCAATAAATTGTCTTAAAAATGAATTGACCCTTCTTCAATAAAAAACCCATCCGTCAAATTAATTATGGTCATCAATGAAATTCAGTCAGAAGAGAAAAGGAAAATTCTTTAGATCCTTTAATTTTAAATTATACGGAGTAAATAAATAAATAAATAAATAAATAAATAAATAAATAAATAAATAAATAAATAAATAAAAAGTCAAAGGGAAATGGCTTGGAAAAAGGGGCATGTGCAATGCAACTGTGCAAAAAGAAAGCACAATGATTCAGTTGATGAAAGACGGACCATTCCATTGGAACAGAACTCATTCTAACAGAGTAACAGACCTTATCCTGTTTTTGGACTTTGAATACATAACAGGATAAGGTAACCCTGATCTAAATCATCTTTCCAACCCAGGCCTTGAGGGTCCGTTTGGTACCCAAACAATAACAACCAAATCAAATTTACAGGAAAGAAGGATTCAAAATCAATAGATCTATTATCTATATTTTAGAAATTTGTTCAAAACCAGTCTATTTGTATATTTTCTTTTACTCAGTATATATTAATGACTAATGTAGTCAAGAGTGGAAACACATGTCAGAGAAAATTAGGGTGTTTTATTTCGTATTTTCAAAATAACACCAAAAACTATATTTATTACTTCTTATTACTTATTCCCCTTTACCTTCAATTTCAGGCTACCAAACAAGACTATATATAATTATTTGTGTTCCCATTTTGCACCACACTTCTCTTTGAACACCTGAAACTTCTTCACTACTTATCAAGAAGAAAGAATGCCCTTTTGTAGATTTTTGCACTCCCAAGTCCTAACCAAGTACCAACAATTCAAGGTTTTCTATACCAGTTGGTACCCATTCATAGTAGTGGAGAGTCTGAGACACAATTAGACATACCTAATTAGGATAAAAACAAATGGGCCCCATTTGACATCATTAACTGTGACAATTTCTTCATCAGAAAAACACTTACGTAGTATATGTATTTAGTTGAAATCAAATTTAGTTTTTAAAATTTGAGCTGACTTATCCAAATAACTCTCTCTTAACAATAGAGAAAAAACAATGGAATGCTTATACTAACAACTATACACGCAGTGGCTGAACTGAAAACGGTCCAGAGGGTCGAAAATCAACTATCTACAAAATGAAAATGATGGATCATTTTTAAACAAGGCTAAAGGGTCAAATAGGTACATGAACTAACTTAAAGTGTTCAATTAGCCCCTTATATAGGAGGTTATGCCCGGCCATCGCCAATTGGAGTGGTTCCCGGTTGAATTTTTTGATGAATTTTTTTGAACATCTTCTTCATTAAGTCTAGTTTACTCATATCAAATTTCAGCTAAAAATTAAATCGGTAAGGCAGTCAAATGTTTTTTTTGAAATGTACTGCGTTGTTTAACTGCGCAGTTATCTTCAAAAAATCATTTGATTGCCTTTCTGGTTGAATTCTTAGCTGAAATTTGGTATGAGTAAACTAGACTTAATGAAGAACATGCTAAAACATTTTCATCAAAAAATTCCATCAGGAACCGCCTCAATTGGCGACGGCCGGACAGAACCTCCTATATAAGGGACTAATTGAACACTTTAAGTTTGTTCATATACATATTTGACCCCTTAGCCTTTAAACAATGTTTGAGTTGAATGTTTCATACGTAGTTTAGAAAAATAGACACTTATAACAATAAGATAGATTGTTTTTGCTCTGTTTCTGAGTCATGTCACGTAAGTAATGAGTTATATTATACCCTATTTTTAAAATTTGGAAAAATAATCAGTAGTAGGCAACTGATTTTGCTAATTTTAGGTTTAGATAGTGTTGATTTTTCAGAAGTCGTACTTTTTACTCATAATAAGTTACGAGGGTCATAATATATCAAATCGAAGATATTTCCGAGCTCTATATTCTCAAATTTTCAGGGGGTCGGTTGTCTACCCTGACCTCCTCTTGGCTCCGCCCCTGTATACAAGTATACACAAATAGACAATCACTCATTTTGAGCCCATTTGTCGAAACTCGAAAGTAAAAGAATTGAGTGAAGTGGCTGACTTACTCAGGAAAAATTGTGGCTTAAATGATAACGCGAAAGTTCAAACAAATTCCATAGAAATATATGTAGTATATAATTATATACAGAGCATCTATTTTTATATAAAAATTACTCTGTATAAATATAAATATATACATAGTACGTATATATAAATATGTACCCAAAAGGTACCGTGCCTTTGTCCACCTGGACCAATCAGAATGTTGCAGTTGAATTATTTAAGTTTAAATTAAAATTGATATACTTATGTGAACCAATCAAGTGAATGATAGGTACCAGAGTTCTCAACCATAAATAAATACTCCATATATATAAGCAAGGAAAGGTAGGGCTACCCAAGTGGGTTGCCACTTTTGTAGGCAATAACTTCCACCTTTCACAAAGACAGCAATAGAGTCAAGATTCCTTGCCCATTCCTCCACTCTTCCTTCCATTAGACCCATTACTCATCCCCACCTGAAAGCAACCCCTTCTCACTGTTCACTCATATTGAATTCACACAAAGAACTGCCCAATGTGTACTCACGCAAATAGCAAAGAAAAAAAACTTGATTCAGCAAAGAAATGATTCAGCAGTCAATCATAAAACTTGATCAAATCCAGCGCAATGAAAACACCATCCTAACCAACAAAATCACCAACAAGTATTTTATTTATACTTGATGCAATTTCTTAATTATTTTTCCAGTTTCTCAAGATGTTCATAACAGATACAGTGCATAATACTACATAATATCTATGAGATTTATAGCTATGAATCTTACATCAAGACTCAAGTGAAGAAGAACTGATACATCTTAATTATAGCAGCAGATTGGGGGAAACGAAAAAAAAAACTCACTTAAGAATTAGAATGATCAGAATCTGAGATTCTAGGAGAGGTGAGTGGGAACAGTGGTAAGAGCCGCGGCTCTGAATCCTTAGGAGTGCTCGCCGGAGACGGATGCAAGTAGAATCCTTTTTTGGCGATTGCCTTATCTTCAGCCTCCATATTCAGAGTGGGGGGTCTGTTAAACGGGTCGGGTATCAGTGGAGTGACCGGGCTAAGCACCAACGACGGGAAATCGAGCATGCTCGGCGACAATAAATCCGGCGTTCCTGGTCGGGGGGAACCGCATAACCCGAACCCGCCCGGACCCAACGGGTTGATTTTGAAATTCTTGAGGCTGTTTCTCCGCTCGTACAGCCTTGACCCGGACTTTTCCTTCTTCGTGCCGGTCTTGACGGGCGGGATCGGGTTTCTTGAAGGTTCGGGCCTGGCGGATGCGGTGGCGAGCTTGGCCGTCTCGGAGGATCCGGTGAGCATTTGGACTACTTGCTTGAAAGAGGAAGCGTCGGCTTGGACGAAGGTGGTAGGGAACGGGTTATTGGGTTCGGATCTGGTGACTGGGAGTACAGGCGGGCGCTGGGATTGCGCCGGCGCCGGCGGGAGGCCATTGCTGTGGGTGGTGCTACTGGTGCTGCTGCTTGAGCTGTTGGTTCTAAGGCTGTCAGGGGAAGAAGACATTAGAGGCGGATTGTGATTTTCGCGAGGCTTTAAAGATGTTTCCATCGATTCGGGAGAGAAAACCGGCAGGATGAATGGCCGCCGGAAAAAAGAAAGTGGAATGAGGGGAAGAGTGGAGGATGATCAAATGAGAAGAGAGAGTTTAGCATATTTTCTTTGGCATCACTTTTGAGTCTTCCGTTTGGTACGAAATGTTTTGTTGGGGAACTTTGGTTGTTCACGCGTAACCATTGCGCGTGGAATTACAGCGTCAGTGTGATTTTGACTAGTTGCTAGTGGCGGCGATTAGGTGGAGAAATGTCCATTTCTTGGCATGTACGTAGGGAATGTTTGCAACTGTTTTTGCATTAAAAACACTTTTGGAGATGTAAGGAAAAAGTGATTCATAGTAAAAGTTGATAGTGTTTGTAAAAAAAAGTGATTTTGAAAAGCAAAAGTTGGTAGTGTTTGGTAAAATTAGTCCTTTTTGTATAATAGAAAAGGGAAAAACACTTTTCACACGCAAGTCGAAAAAAGTAAAAATTGGTAGTGTTTTGTAAATAAGTACTTTTTTTAAGTTGCAAACACTCCCGTAGTATGTATGTATATAGAGAGGGGGTAAAAACGGTTCAGTCAGCCGCGATATGGATGTTTGTCGTTTTACTTTCCTTGGTTGTTTGGATCCGATTCTTAAAACTACTTTTACTCTTTTAAGGTAAAAGAGTAAAAGTTGAAATGTTTGGGTAAAAGTGCAGAAGTGATTTTGGTGCTCTAATTTACTCTTAGAATCAATTTTTGGAAAAACTGTCACATATGTTCTCTTACTATTTCAAAAAAGTCAATTAGACCATCTTACTAAAAAGACCCAATTAGGTCTTGAACTCCTAAAAATGTGCAATTTCTCACTTTAGCAGGTCTTGTTCACGGTCATCCGGTAATTCCGGGGAAAGGGGGCACAAATTAGCCACTATGGTAGGGGTGAAAGTGCAAATAAGTCACTAACCTTTTATTAGGAGCAAATAGCATTAAATTAAATATATACTTGGCATTCTAGCCACCCACTAACGGCAACAGATCTCCTTACGTTAAAAAAATATGTTTTACATTAAAAAAAAAAAGATACCAGAAAAAATGGGATCCAAACTTTAAAAAGGGATACTTTTGCCGCTTGAACTTACGTAACAAACCTGAGCCTTCCAACTCAACCTTCCACATATTCAAAACCCTAAACCTTTCACCTTCTTTATATAACAAAGGACCGAAGGAGGAAGAAGAACAACTTTATGGCGGATTACTGGATTAGGTAATCTCATACTAGCAGGGAATTTTTTTGGGTGTTTTAAAGAGATTCTCTGGTTTTATTTACATGGATGGCTTCATGAATATAAAGTTCAATTATGGTGGTAGATGGGATAAAAATGAAGCCACAGGAAAGATAGAGTATGTAGACGGAGATGTGTATACTGTTTTTAATAAATATTCAAGCTATATGTCGTATGCACAAATAAAAAGAACATATACGCTTGACTTGAAGTTTAAGGCTTGCCCAAAGATATTTATTTTAGAATCAGGAAAGGATTTAAATGATGGTTTATACTTTGTGCATGATGATGATAGTGTGAGAATGGTGTTGAATCATATTCGGAATAATTGTTGGGTTTCAGATGTTGAATTTTATGCCGATCATGATGTGGATGTACCATTGTATTATCCACAAATACTAGGGCTTGAAAGACCAACAAATGAAGATGGGGCTAGTATCGTGTCCACTGCCCAAGATTGGACTTTTGGTAAGCATAATTTGGAGATTGGATGTGATGATTGGGGTTTTTGGGCTCACACACATGATTTCACGGGTAACGTATATGGTGTTGGGACTGAAGAAGAAGAAGAAGACAGGATTTCTTCGCATCAATTTGAAATTCATACACCAGGTAGTACTCATGTCAATTTTGAAGGTGTGGCAATGGGGTATACAACAGAAGAAGACCCCAGTGATGTTAAAGAAGCTCCGGACGATGAAAATTCAGAAAGTGAAGCTAATTTTTTTGATCGAGCTGAAGAGAGGATTAAATATGATGCTGAAGATGGAACAAAGTACTTTATGGTTGGAATGACCTTTCAAAATGCTGATGAGGCTCGGAAAGCAATTGCAAATTACAGTGTTAAATATGGATATAAGATAAAGATTAAACCAAATGAAAAATTCAGATTGAGTCCTTATTGTTGTAATGAAGATGAATGTCCATTTAGGATATGGATTTCAAAGGATGGAAAAAATCCTGTTTTAGCAGTAAAGGTTATTGAATCACAACATAAGTGTTTTAGACACTTTGATCTTCCTAGTGTTAGTGAGAAGTGGTTAGCTGATTACTTTAAAGAAACAATCTACAAGGACCCCACTTTTAGAGTGCAAGATATGAGAAAAGAGGCTGAAGAAAAATTGAAAGTAAATGCTAGCTTTCATAAGTGTAAGAGGGCTAAGAGAAGGATCATTCAAGAGCTTGATGGAATCTACAAAGCAGAGTTTGGGTACCTAGAAGCTTATTGTGCAATACTAAAGAAGAGTAACCCAGGTACAAAGGCAGAAATTCAGCTTTATAAAGATGCACTTTCACAAGGTAGAAGAGTATTTAGAAGAATGTTTATATGCTTTGAAGCATGTAAGAGGAATTGGTTGGCAGGATGTAGGAGAATAATTGGCATAGATGGCTGTTTTTTGAAAAGTATATGCAAAGGTGTATTACTTACAACTATTGGAGTAGACGGAGATGGAAAAATGATCCCTATTGCTTTTGAGCTGTTGTTGATAAGGATAATAAGGTGAACTGGAAATGGTTCTTGTGTTGGCTACAACAAGAGCTAGATCTTGGAGATGATTCAACATTAACTATAATATCAGACATGCAAGAGGTTTAAAATGTTTAATACCTATTACTTAAGTTAAATAAGATTCCATTTAATGAACATACTAACTTTATATTTTTGTATGCATGATTGTATACAGGGATTAATTGGTGCTGTGACTCTTGTTATCCCAGATGTAGAGCATAGATTCTGTGCTAGGCATGTATACGCCAACTGGTCAAAAAAATGGAGAGGTGAAGAGTTTAAGAAGAAATTTTGGGCATGTGCTTGGAGTAGTTTTGAAGAAGAGTTTGAGGAGAATCTACAGAAGTTGGGTGAATTAAGCAAACAAGCAGCTCAAGATTTACGCAAATATTCTGAGCAAACATTTGTTTGTGCATTTTTAGCAGCAGAAGTAAGTGCTGGATTGTGGATAATAACAGAACTGAATCTTTTATTGCATGGATCGTTGAGTGTAGAAGGAAACCTATAGTTAGCATGCTTGAAGATATCAGGTTGAAATGTATGAATAGGATAAAAGTTTTCAAGGTTAGTTTTGAGAAATGGGTAAATGATTGGTCCCCATCATCTATGGAGTTTTTTTTAGATAATAAAGATGCAACAACTGGTTGTAAAGTCATTACAATGGTGATGTAGGATTTGAGATAGGTGAAGGGAGAAATAAGCATACGGTGTTTATAGACAGAGAGGTGTGCACCTGTAGAACATGGGATCTAACTGGAATTCCACATTCCCATGTTATACGTGCATTGCATTATAATAAAGAGAACCCCAATTCACACATATCAATGTGGTATCATAAATCATTGTACAAAGCAGCCTATTAACATTCATTACAACTTGTGCCTGGTAAGATGTTTATGAGAATACATGATTTTGAGCCTATAGAACCCCCCCCCCCCCCATGACTACAAGCATAGGCAGACCAAATAATAAGCGTCGTAGGGCTTCAAATGAACCAAATGGTTCAAAAAGTGGGAAAAAAGCACCTACTTAGCATGAAGGTATAGCATCAAGGAAATGACAAGTTCAAACTTGTGGGATTTGCGGAATGGAAGGGCACAAAAGAACTAAATGTCCAAACAAAGAGCACGCTGTACGTTTTCATTCTTCGTGTTAACTTTTTCATTCTCTTCAGCAATGTCATTTTTTGTTATATAATCACTTATTATTATTGTTATTATTATAATTATTACTATTACTAATTATTTTTATTTTTGGTGGTTGTATTATTGTTATATAACCACTTATTATTGTTGTTATTATTATAGTTATTACTATCACTAATTATTTTTGTTATTGGTGGTTGTATTAGTGGCTGTATTGTTGTTATTGTTGTTTTTTAACAAAGCACACGCGGAGTACCAGGACCTGGTGATCATATAGGAACATCTGTGGTTAATATGTGCACTTCAAAACCTTCTGCCTCTTCTCCAGTCACAAGCAACAGACCTGCAAATGAAGCCGCATTAGTGAATGCAACTGAATTATCAAAGTATGCACCAAGAAGGATTTCTAAAGAGAGGAGTAAACAGGGTGTATATGGATATGGATGCTATGTGGATGTGGGTACGGGACAAACTACATACAATGTGCGTATTCTAGACTTTGTTTTTTTGGAAAAAGTGTGTATTCATGACTTATTCATTTAAATTGTTTTTTTCTTTGGATTATATTTGGCATAATATAATATTTATATTTAACTACTTCCTTCTAGCCTGGGATGACAAGTCAAGTGACATTATCAGTGGGTGACACACCACTGCCAGCAAATCAAGATCCTAATGTGCGGTTTGCAATTCCTAATGAGAGAGTTTAAATTAGAAGGGAAAAAGTTGCTGCATCTGTGGATCCTACCATCGAAAGGGTAATACCCTTCAAAGGAAATGATCACCAAGTGAGGATTTCAACTACCTTGCCTTTTAAACCACCAGGTTTGCAATGGCAAGGGGCATCAACAATTACGACTAGACAACTTTTAGCAGAGATGGAGAGAAAAAGAGGAAACACATCTCATTGAAGTTATAGTATTTCTACTAAAAGTGTAGTTTGCTGTTTACTGCAATTTACTTTTACTTTGATGTTTTCTGCAATTCGTGTTTCGGGATATAATATTTACGAAACACTTTAATTATGAACTACAAGTTTTTTATTACATTTGGAGAAATTGGAGTTCAGCCTACATTTTCATCCAAAATTGATTTTAGTTTATCATGTTTGGTAGGTTATCACTAACAATTCACCAAGTAGTCCCTTTATAAATCGACACATACTTGTAGAGTTAATATTACTAGATTCAGGAACACCATGCTGAACTCTCAAATTTAAAACAGACTATGCGTTCTTTGTACGCAGCTTTCACTGTAAGTTTTGGAACCACTATCCCCTCCCCTCTCAAATTTCTAGTGCTTCTGTTCAACAAAGATTCAAGAGCTGAGCATCACGCATTCATCATCAGCCCTGATCCAAATATTACTAAAAAGAAGCATGGGGGCGTATACAAAACAATAGAATTTGGGAAATAATGGCTTACCTATTGGGTGCCGTGACCTTATATTTATAATAGAACAGAGTTATTAAATTACAAAGTAATCCCTAGATAATTACATTATTACATCCCCTCAATCTGTGCAGGGGAAGCAACCCACAGATTAGAACGTAAAAATTCAAAATGCTGACTAGATAAATTCTTAGTAAATATATCAGCTAACTGTAACTGAGTAGGGATGTGTTTGACAACAAGGTCTCCATGTGCCACACGTTCTCGAACAAAGTGATAGTCAATCTTGATATGCTTGCTACGATCATGCTGAATAGGATTCACCGCTATGTATGATGCAGACACATTATCACAATGAAGCTAAATAGGAGTAGATATAAAAATGCCCATGTCAGCTGGTAGTGAACGAATAAACAATGTGTCCTGAACAGTATAAGCTATGGCCTTGTATTATGCTTCAGTGGAAGATTTAGACATCGTGGGTTGCTTCTTGGACCGCCAAGAAATTAAATTGGAACCTAGAAATACGGCGTAGCCAGTAGTGGAGCGTGAGCTGTCCCGACAACCAGCCCAATCTGCATCAGAATAAGCCATAATGACTGAAATATTTCCGTCAGACCGCATCCATAATCCATGACTCGAAGTGCCCTGTAGATACCTATAAATTCTCTTTACATCCAATAAATGAGTAGTATGTGGAGCATGCATAAACTGAGACACCAGATGAACAACATATGTAATGCCAAGTCTAGTTATAATTAAGTACTGAAGAGCCCCTACCATGCTGCGATACTCAGCAGCATTAGATAAAAGTTTCCCATCTGTGAGAGAGGGTGGTGCGTGATGGAAGTGGAGTTGAAAACGGTATGGAGATGAAAACGGTGTAAGAGATCAGAAATATATTTTTCCTGGGACAAGAATAAGCTGTGAGGTGTGCGTCGGGCCTGGATACCCCAAAAATAATGAGGGTCTCCTAAATCCTTCATAGCAAACTGTAGAGAAAGGTTATGTATGACATTCTTAACAAACGAGGGAGAGGAACATGTGATCAGAATATCATCCACATATAAAAAAATATAGACAACCTGTGACTGAGAGCGGTATATAAACATGGATGAATCAGACTTGCTCTGAGTGAAACCATGACTCAATACGAAACCACTGAAACGATGAAATCAGGCCCTAGGAGCTTGTTTTAATCCATACAGAGCCTTGCGTAAACGACAAACATGATTAGAAAAAGATGGATGAACAAAGCCCTGTGGTTGACGCATATATACCTCTGATCTTCAGTCACATAACCATGTAAGAAAGAATTTTTCACATCAAGTTGTCTAACATACCATCCTAAAGAAATAGCAATACACAGAACAAGATGAATAGTAATGAGTTTAACAACAGGACTAAAAGTTTCAGTGAAATCAATGCCGGCATGGTGTTTAAAACCTTGAGCAACTAACCGAGCTTTATGCCGCTCAATAGACCCATCACAAAGATATTTTGTCTTATAAAGCCACTTACAACCAACCACATTTTTTGTACGGTCCCACGGTACCAATTCCCAAGTCTTATTAGCAATTAAAGCATTAAATTCATCAGCCATATGCTGCCCGCCAAACAATACTTTTATTAGCCTGTGTAAAACAAGTCGGATCATCGGAGAGAGCAAAAACACTTAAGTTAAAAATTGGTTTTGGTTTGAAATTACCATCCTTGGCACGAGTGCGCATGTGATGGATATTGATGGGAGCATGGGGCAAGCTGCTGGTCGTGGGTGATACAACAACAGTATTGACCGACGGTTGGGAATTCGAGCCAGCGGGTTCAAGGCTGGTTGGGCTGGGTAATGTCTCGGTAGAACCCTCTGGGGATGGGGGGACGAGTGTGGCTGGTGGTGATGCGGGTAATGATGGGGATGGTGTTGGAGTATTAACTGGTGGGAGTGGTGTGTAGTCATGTGACAGAGAAGTGGGGAGACTGGGTATGAGGCTGGAGGTAAGGCCGATAGGAGGCAGATCAGGTGATAACTAATGAGAGGAAGAAGATAGCTAGCCATGAAGATGGCAATGTAGATGTTGGAATAGTGGGTTATTAGCCAATATGGGATATGGAAAATTGTTTTCATGAAAAATAACATCCCTACTGACATAGACTCTACCGGTAGAAGGAGAGAGACAACGATAGCCTTTGTAGCCCGGGGCATATCCGAGAAAAACACAATGTATGGAGCAGGGTGAGAGCTTGTTATGAGACGCATCAATGAAGTTGGGAAAGCTTGAACACCCAAAAACACGTAAAAAATTATAATCTGGAATTTTATTAAAAACCTTTTCATACGGAGTAAGCCCACTCAGAATATATAGGTGTAGGAAGACGATTAATAATACACAACGCGGTGTACAACGCATCTACTCAAAAGTGACCAGGAATAGAAGAGTCAATTAACATAGTTCTAGTTAATTTTAGGAGATGTTTATGTTTCCTTTCAGCCACACCATTCTGAGCGGGAGTGTCAGGACAAGACTTTCTAAACAAAATTCCGGATTTTAAAAAATGTTGTCTAAAAATGCAATTACCAAATTCGCCACCACCGTCACTCTGAAAAACTTTAATTTTCAAATTCAAAAGATTTTCTACCAGTTTTTGAAAATTAGAAAAATGAGTAAACACCTCAGATTTTCTACGCATAGGATAAACCCAGGTATATCCAGAAAAATCATCAATAAAAGACACGTAATATTTATAACCAAGATTAGATAAAAATTGGCAATTGCCAAATATCAAAATGAATAATTTGTAAAGGTGGTGTAGAGTCATGAGTGGCATCACTAAAAGGGAGTCTGTGGGATTTACCCAACTTACAAGAAACACAATCATGTAAAGAAAAAGAAGAACTAGAAATTAAATTTTGCTGCCTATGACGACCAAGAACTCTATCACCACAATGCCCCATACTCTTGTGCCAAACCGGACCAGGGGTAACTCGGGATTGGTAGGCATGGAAAGGGTAAACATGGTCTTTATTGGCTGCCTAAAGAAGAAGCTGCCATTCAGCCTCTTCAGTGCACTTATCCAAGGCTATTAGCTCATATTCCATCGTGGATCTAGCTATTACCGTTTGTTTCGAAGATTTCCATGACACGACTGCATCTCCCAAAGTGAATACATATCCACTTGTGGACTTTGAGTCCTTAATGTTAGATATCCAACTAGCGTCGCTATACCCCTCAAGTACAACTGGATATCTTCCATAGTGCAGTCCAAGGTTTTGGGTTTTTCGCAATTACCTCAAAACTCTTACTATTGCCTTCTAGTGTTCATCATCGGGGTTGCTAGTATATCTACTCAGCTTGCTAACCACAAAGACAATATCAGGCCTGGTACAACTCATTGATACATCAAACTTCCAATAATCCTAGTGTATTCTACTTGAGAAATACACTATCCACGATTTTTGGTAAGGTGTACGTTTTTATCTAATGGCGTCCTTGCCTCTTGATATTCATCCTTATTAAATTTAGTAAGAATTTTATCAACGTAATGGGATTGGTTTAGCGTAAGACCATCAGGTCCTCTAATTATTTTAATCCCAAGGATTAAATCGGCCAGCTCCATATCCTTCATGTCAAATTTAGAATTTAACATGCTTTTGGTAGAATTAATCATTAGATTATTGCTACCCACGATGAGTATATCATCCACGTATAAACATAAAAAGGCATAGCCGTGTACTGTGCTCTTCACATAGAGGCATTTGTCACTTTCGTTTATTTTAAACCCATTAATTAACATTGCATGATCGAACTTTGCGTGCCATTGTTTAGGGGTTTGTTTCAATCCGTACAATGATTTAATTAATTTAGAAAGTTTCCTTTCTTGGCCTGGAACCCTCGGGTTGTTCCATATAGATTTCTTCATCTATATCGCCATTTAGAAAAGCGTTTTTACGTCCATTTGATGAACTTCCAAATTTCGCAATGCAGCAATTGCTAGTATCATCCTAATGGAATTTATTCTCGTCACAAGAGAATATGTGTCAAAGTAATCATGTCCTTCACGTTGCTTGTATCATTGATTACAAGTCTGACCTTGTACTTATCAATGGAACCGTCTGGTTTCATTTTACGTTTAAAAACCCACTTGGATCCTAAAGGTTTACATCCCGCAGGAAGATCAAGCAATTCTCACGTGTGATTTTGTAGGATCGAATCCACATCACTTTTGATGGCTTCTTTCCACATTGGACCTTCGGATTACGTCACGGCTTCCGTATAAGTCCGTGGCTCATTTTTTACCAAACATGTTAGAAAATCCGGTTCATTTTCTACCATACATGTTAGAATGTTGGAGTCGAATTCTACCAAGTATGTGAGAAAATCCGGTCCGAAGGATTTTTGAAATCTAGCACGCTTGCTACGTCTGGGTTCGGCTTCTTCACCGGACCCCTCGCTAGTATTTTCCATAGCTACATCAAATGCTCGTTTTGATGTGCTAGGTCCATCGCTGGACTTGCATGGAAATACGTCATCTAAGAATGATGCATTCCTTGATTCAATTATTGTGTTTTTATGTACATCCGGATTATTCGAATCGTACACTAAAAACCAATAAGCACTACTATTTTGTGCATATCCAATAAAAATACAATCCACCGTTTTTGGACCTATTTTTATTTTCTTAGGTGTTGGTACAAGCACCTTTGCAAGACACCCCGCACTTTTAAATATTGATAGGAAGACCGTCTACCTTTCCACAACTCATACGGAGTTTTGTCATATTTTTTCCGGGGAACCTTATTTAAAAGGTAATTGCTTGTCAAGATTGCTTCGCCCCACATATTTTGTGGCAGACCCGAACTTACTAGCATCGCATTCATCATATATTTCAATGTGCGATTCTTTCGTTTGGCAACACCATTTGATTGAGGTGAATGGAGTGCGGCAAGTTCGTGTACTATACCCACGCTCGCGCAAAAGTCACCAATTGGTGCTTCATACTCACCACCTCAATCACTCCTAACCGTTTTAATTTGTCGATTAAGTTGGTTTTCCACTTCATTCTTATAAAGAATGAATTTATCGATTGCTTCGTGTTTATTTTTCAATAAATAAACATAGTTATAGCGAGTGCTATCATTGATAAAAGTAATAAAATATTTATTAGGGAAAGTTCCCGAAATAGGACTAAAAAAGTTTGAAAATTCCAAAATAGGACTTTCATGTTTTTATTCCCAAAATAGGACTAATTACTGTCAAATTTGGAAAATACTGCCATGTTTGAAGTCTGGTACTGCCAAAACATGACAGTAATTAGTCCTATTTTGGAAATAAAAACATGGAAGTCCTATTTTGGAATTTTCAAACTTTTTTAGTCCTATTTCGGGTAATATCTCTATTTATTACTGCCACGTGTTTGTATTGATTTAAAATCACAAACGTCACTATGAATTAATTCTAGTGGTTCCGTTTTTCTTTCAACCGATTTGAAAGACGTTTTCGTTAGTTTTGCCTCTACATAGACTTCACATTTGTGCTTCACATCAATTGTGAATTTAGGAATGTGTTCCATGTTAATTAATCTACGTATAGAATTAAAATTAACATGTCCTAGTCTACCATGCCATACATGGGAAGACTCAAGCAAGTAAGCAGAAGGGATTTTATTATTATTAGTAATAATAGTCGTTACATTGAGCTTAAACAGCCCGTCACATTGCCCACATACATTCCCGACATAGTCAAAACTAGTTTGTCCGACTAAAAAACCATGTTTGTTCAACAATGAACCGGAAATCAGGTTTTTGCGTATTTCCGGAACGAACAACACTTGGTTAAGAGTCAGCTCTTTGCCCGAAGTCATCTTCAGGACCACCTTCCCACGCCTTCCACCGCGGAATGAGCAGAATTTCCCATCCACACCTTCTCACCATTTGACGGCTCAAAGGTCGTGAATAGCTCCCGGTTGGAGCAAATGTGTCGGGTAGCACCGGTGTCCACAAACCATTCCTTGGAGTTGGATCCAACGAGGTTGACCTCGGTCACCACAGCCGCAAGGATTATGTCGTCATCCTTTTGCCCACCTTGCACCAAGTTGACGTGAGAGTCCTTCTTCTTGGGTGCCTTGCAATCCGCAGACTTGTGTCCGTTTTCATTGCAATTGAAGCATTTTCCATTAAACTTCGTCTTGGAAACGCCTCCCTTGGGACCGAGCTTGCTCTTCCCATTAATTTTATTTTTTGGAGTCCTTTGCATGCTCCACCACGTTGCCTTGGCGCCGTTAATGATTGGGAGTTTCCCATCGTTCTTCCGGTTATCCTCTTCAATCCGCAGACAGAGGATCAATTGCTCCAAGTTCATTTCTTTTCGCTTATGCTTAAGGTAGTTTTTGAAATCCTTCCAAGCCGGCGGCAACAAATGTATAATTGACGCCACTTGGAAAGACTCGCTAACCGTCATTCCTTCATCTCGAATTTCGTTGAAGATCATTTGCATCTCCTCAACTTGACTCAAGACCGTCTTCGAATCCACCATTTTAAAATCAAGGAATCGACCAACAACAAATTTCTTTGCGCCGGCATCCTCACTTTAAGACTATGGGGCCTCTCCCACAGTCTGAGCTACTGCCCACCCAAGTTACATTTGTTCGGCTAAAAAAATTCCATTTTGTGAAAAACTGCCATTTTTTCTCTTTGAAAGTGTCAAAATTTTCTCGAAACTGCCATCAAGATAGCATTTCAGACAATTTTGGGCATTTTTTTCCGGTGATCGGAGCTAGAGGTGCTGGGAGATTGCTGAGGTGGAAGCATAAACCTACATATTTTTTAATATTTTTTCATTATTTATTTATTTTATTTTATTTTTTTAAGTTTTTGTTTATAATTTTTTATTTTTCAATTTTTGTTATTATTTTTATTAATTCTATTTAATATTTATTTCATGTTTTTTATTCTTTTTACATTTTTATTATAAATAAAATTATGTTATTACTTTTATATTCTAATTATTAATGAAATATGAATTGTATTAAAAGAAAGAAAGGGTATATTTGGAAAGTTAGTCCTATTTAGGGAATTTTTAAATTATGGTCCTATTTTGGCAATTAAAGTTCCATTTGGTCCCATTTGAAGAATTCTCCCTTGATATATCTAGGGAGAAGGCTCAAAAATGACACTAAGGTTATTTACGAAGTTCGGATTAAACATTAACCTTTTAAGTAGACCAAATAAACACAAGTTATACGTTTTTACGTCATATTAGGACACTTATTCCGTCAAACTTAAATTAACGGATGTTGCCCTCAATTATCTTCGTCCAAAACCCAAATTAGACTCATCTCTCATTTCTTCTCCGGTAGACGCTAGAACTCAATAGCAACCAACTTTTGAAAACCCAAATCCCACACATATACCTTCTCTTCGCCCAAAACCCGACTCTGGCCGGCAGACCTAGAACTCTACAAGAATCACAACTTGCACCTGCAATTGGATAGAGCAATGAAAACAGTAGCAGAGGAGAAATTGATTGCTCAGATTCTTTCTCCTTTGTGAATTAATTCCACTTGGTTGGCCTAGATTGAGAACTTCATCCTTCTGGTAATTTTTCTCTGCCCACTATTTTGAAACAAAGATATATGTGAACTGATGGTCAAATTAAGCTTTGATTTTCATTTATTTTGGAGGAAAATAACGACATGCCTGGACTGAAAACAGCATAATAGAAGAATGAAATGCCAACACACTTTCTGTCTTGGGCTCCGATAGAAGATTATTCCATGAAAGCATCTGTGACCTGTGGGCGGAGAAGGGTGCAACGAGAGTGAAAGGAGAAGGTGAGGCTGGGACTTGTTGGAGGGCTTAATGGGTTCAGAGTCGAGCTGTCAATTGAAGAATGAAGATGGAGGGATTGAAAAGGTTTAGAGACAAAACTTAATGGCGATGGAAAGTGAAACAGAGATGCGGGAGTGGAGTTGTCTAAGCCGGTGAATAATTATGTACAGAGGCGTAAGCAGTTAACCGTGGGTTTAGCGGAGTTATAAGTGGGTGGCCAAATATAGTCCAAATAAGTTGATCTTGTGTTTATTTGGTCTACTTAAAAGTTTAATGTCTTATCCGAACTTCGTTAATAACCTTAATGTCGTTTTTGAGCCTTTTGGCCCTTCTCCCATATATCTATGATAAACTAAAGTGTGATTGTGTTGTGTTGAATTGGGACGGAAACTCCATGCCACAATTTGTGGTCTCTACTTATTACGGAGTACTTAATAGAAATAAGATTATTACTCCATATTCTATAAAGCAAAAGAGAATAATCAAATCTAAAATTAGACCGTTTATCATTCCATTAATTGAAGAAAAAAGCATATCACATTGGTGTGTGTGGCTAAATTTTGGGGAAGAGCGTTCAAGCTTCGAATTGGAAACACCCAAATACGCTGTTGTTCAAACCAGATATTGAGGCAACTCAGACAAGCAATCAATACCGGACTCGGGAGGGTAAGTCCGATTAACGATTGGTCAATCCACTCAATGTGTATCGACAAAAAGAAGGTATTAAAAATAACTCACATTCAAAATTTATCAATGGTTATATGAATAAATTAAAAATTAATGACATGCACTTTGTCGTGGTGTGCGCTCAAAATAAATATTCAATACGACAAATATAAGTAGTATATTGAAGTAAGGTTCGTATCCACAGGGAAAGGAACACTTCTCTTTTTATAGAAATAAATAAGTAACAAGGGGGGGGGGGGGGGGAGGGTATGTTTGGTTGATGAATTTAAATTGTATTTAAACACAAAGATGAACGACTTATGTGGTTTAATTAATGAGAAGAAGGCTTGGCTTTTCTTTTATCCACTTAATGAAATGTTCGTCGATCCCAGTTATATCTTTAACTATCTTCCTCTCGATACTCAATCGAGGAGTATATCCAATTCATCGAGGGTAGTTATTAATAACGAGACGCGTTCATTAATAAAACTTACTACCGAGTTAATATAGAACACGCGCCGTATATTCACTCGATAGTAGCAATAAAATAGAGATGAAAACGATTGAGATTGATAACCTCAACACAAGCGGTTTATCGGTTTAATCAATATAACTAATTCCCTTTAGATTATTAACCATGAGACGCATGCATTAATAATCCAAGTTTACTACCGTGAAAGGACCGAATTAATAACAAGCGTATTAATCGACCGATTCTAGTATTAATTAATATATGAAACAAAACTAGTTGATCCTTTAAGTAATGCTCAAAATATTAATATGTAATAGGAATAGGAATTAATTAATATTCAAGGAAGAAGATTAAAGAAAATAACTCACAACTTACAATTCATTAAGCTTCAAAGTAGCAAAACCAAGATGGAAGAGTTTAGCTCCTCATTTGGAGACTAAACATGAAGAAAATATAAAGAAATAACTTGTCTAAACTGAGCTTAGAAGTATATAGGAATTGGTGATTTTATTGGGAAGGAAAGGGGTGTATTTATAGGCTTTTGGGAGCTGCAGGGTCTGATACCCAATCAGGTATATAGGATACCCGATCGGGTATCTTAGGAAATTGCCCAGAAAGTCACTTTTTTGGGCATACCCGATCGGGTATGTCGGCATACCCGATCGGGTATGTGACAAATCTTCACGAAAATTTTCTCCCACGATCATTTGTTCCCAGATTTGATTTGGACAATCGAATCAAGTGAATACCCGATCGGGTATAGGCAATACCCGACCGGGTACATGAGTATTTTTTCCAAATCAAAATCTTTCTTATCTCCTTGCACTTTCCTGGATCTTTTAAGGTCCAATCTTGATCCCTTGGATGATCTTTGACCCGTTTATCTCAGAATAATCCTAATCTAAACAAATTACAAATAAAAATGAAACTAAAATATTACACCAAAAGTGTGTAATTTTCACAACTAGAACTAATAAAAACTAGTTAAAAATACAAACATACAATCGGAAATTACACGAATATCAATTAATTTATCACTTTATAAAATAGTCATAAATTTAAGATGTGTTTGTAATTAAATAGATAATTTATAAATAACATTGATAAACGCAATGAGCATTTCATAAATATATAGTTACTATTATGATTACAAATTAATATCAATAAGTAAAGTTAATATAAATAATAGTATGATATAAAAACGAAAATTGAATGAATGTTAACATCCACATTGAGATGGCTTACAGTCTGTGTTAGAGAGTGGCTAGGGTTCGAAACCCCCTTACTTGAAATTTTTAATGAAGCATGGGAAAAACTATTGGGCTCTGAGTAAATTATTGAAGTAGGAGGATTATTAAAAATTGGGCCATCCGGATTTATGGGCCCTGTGCGGTCGCACTGGTGGCACTTGTCTTGGGCCGGCCCTGGCCTTCTCCCATATATCCATGATAAACTAAAGTGTGATTGTGTTGTGTATTGAATTGGGACGGAAACTCCATGCCACAATTTGTGGTCTCTACTTATTACGGAGTACTTATTCAAGAATCTATGATATTTATTGATTATTAATTAATGAAGTGTTGATGGACTTGCATAAGAGTCCATTGATCTGTTGATGTAGATCGATCAGGGTGCGTAACTGCGTGCGTAAGCAGATCTGGTAAAGTAGCAAGCTAGGAATTACGTACAGATAGTCAAGGCATCCCTCAATATACGGATTAAAAGAAACAAACATTTCCTAAAGTCTAGTCTAGCTAATACGTACTCGGCCAGTCGGCCGGCATATACATTATACTTCCTCCGTTCCTTTTTAATTGCAACAGTCAACATTTCACGTTTGCCAACGCACAAGTTTGACCATTAATATCTTTCATTCCGTATTAGTAAAAAAATTAAAAAATTCATATTTTGAAAATTTTGAATGAAAAGAGTTTAACAATATTTTTAAAAAATTTAATTTATAATATACTACGTATCAATTAATAAAATGTAGTCAAAGTAGAATATGTGAATAGTGCAAAAAGTCAAACGTTGCAACTAAAAGAGAACGGAGGTAGTACTTGGTATATACGTACTTTAGCATATACTATCGTATACATTAAGCACCCTAGCGAGCTAATAGCTTGCATATATAATCCCCGGCCCATCCAGCTAATACTAGTATAATGGATCCAACCTCACCAGAACTTTAATGATCACATCGTTCTATATTTACTTGAATACATATATATATATATATATCCGTCAGCTAGCTTAGCTTGGAGCCTTGGACATAGAAAAACTACTATATATGTGCAATTAATGGCCTCCGAAATCCCTTTCTGCTTGCTCATCCTCATGATATTCTTGGGAATTCATCAGGCGCAGGATTCTAATTTTTCGATGCAAGCTCTACACCAGGAATGGATGACTCTTCACGGAAAGAATTACTCACATCTTGATGAACACCGTCTCCGCTTCAAAATATTCGAGGAAAACGTGAACTACATAAACACATTTAACGCGAAATCCAACCAGAGCTACAAGCTTGGGATCAACAAATTTACAGACTTGACCAACCGCGAGTTCCGTGAGATATATGCAAGTGGTCACAAGCCCAAAGCCTCAAACCAGCAAAAGCCATTTGCCACTCAAGATCCGATGAGTAGTGGGCCGGACAACTGGGACTGGGTAGAACAACGTGCCGTAACTCCAGTCAAGGACCAAGGAACATGTGGTATGTACACTACTATACATTTTTTTCCAATAGGGAGTACATTTTATGCTATTCAATTGTAAGTAGTACGTTTCCATGAAGTGTTGACTATGCCCACCAAATTTCAGAATAAAATTCAACCGGTAAGTCGGTTAAATAATTTTTTCAAAATTGCGCAGGTTTTTACATATATAAAATGCAGTTATTTTTCAATAATTTATTTAAATGACTTCCCGATAGAATTTTTTTTGTGAAACTTGGTGGACATAATCTTCAATCCATAGAGTACATGCTCACAAAATTTCATCAAAAAATTCGACCCGAAAGTACCTCAAATGAAAGAGGCCTAAGAATTACAATTCTTAGGCCTACCTTACCTTAGCATTACCCTATATATATATGTATATATAGACTTTGGATCAAATAAAAAGTGGTTCCTAGATGAAAAATAAGAACTAATCTTGGCCATTGATGTGAAAAAATGGATGGAAGAGATCAAATTTTAAGTTGGAAACGCGGTGGCATTTTGGTAATTATGATGATCTTTGAATGAAATTATTGTAACAAATGTATACGACGAATTTCAAAAAGTGCAAATGTAGAGCCAAAAGGTGCATTACGGTACATAATAAAATCTGCACAAATTAAAAGCAAATTAACAATCTTTTTATCACTTATGAGTACACTTTTGTTTATTATCTATCCACTTTATACTATAAACTTTTGCACTTTTTTGACAACGTGTATTGTGATTAAATTTCATCTAGTCCATCCATTTGCAAGTGATTAAAGGCCAAGATTTGTTCTCACTTTTCATGGGAAGACTACTTTTTACTTGAACTCGTCCCTATATATATATATATATATATATATATATATGGGTTAAGATCGGATACAAAGTGTGCTTCCGATACAAAATGCAAATTCATCTCATCCGTCCAAAATTACAAAATCAATGGTAACAAATATTTTGGCAACTAAGATTCAGCCGTAAGTGGGGAGATATTTCCTATTTTATCTCAAGTAGATGGGTTAGGCAGTTACGTAGGATTTTTTTTCCATCTTTCAAGTTAATACACCGTAGGATCATTCAAATGGATGATCAGGATTAGTTTGCACTTTGTAAATTAAGATGAGTTTGTATGTGATCCTAAATCATATATATATATATATATATATATATATATATATATATATATATATATATATATATATATATATATATATATATATATATATATATATATATATATATATATAGCGACGCTTAAAAAAAAGATAACGGACTTGACACATAATTGACAAGGATGGATCGAGTTTGACACAAATGAAAACTTATTTTTGATACAACTCATGAAAAAAATGGTTTTGGATCAGATTTTGTGACGGATTTTACATGGACTCGTGGATCCTTGCCAAGTTCATGAAAAAATGGTTTTGGATCAGATTTTGTCACGGATTTTACATGGACTCGTGGATCCTTGCCAAGTTCGTGCAGAAATCTCGACCAAATATATATGTTTCGGTAGGAATAGTCCTAGCCTGATGTTTTGTGTAGTGTGACCACAAATGTAAGCTTTAATAACTACGATTATGTTCAGTTCTACACGGTATTATTGATCATGAAGATATATAATTTTAATAGTTACATTTTTTCATAAATTTTGTTTTAGTATTACCTCCGTCCCTAATAAAACTTTCAAATGGGTTGGGCACACAGTTTAAGATAATGGGTATTCGTGTGGAGGAGAATTGTGAAGAAGAGAGAGAAATGCGTAAGAAATGTTGTGAACCACAAATTCTTTACCAAAAAGACAAATTAGAAGTTTTAATTGGGACAAACCAAAAAGGAAAGTTGGAAGTTTATTTAGGGACGGAGGGAGTAATGGTTTAATAATTTAAAAACATGTTTAAATAATAATGGTATTACAATAAAATAACATATTTTGGCATTCATTAATTTGTCAATTATTCTACAAAATTCAAGACAAATACATTTTGTTATGATAGATTAGCGCATAACCGTGAAAGAATTTAAGGGTTAATTGTCAAACTAGGACTAAAAGTCACTCACTTTGCACAAATAGGACAAAAAATAAACTATGTTTTCATAGGACTAATTATGTGTGTCTTGGACCAATATATCCTTATAGCTATTGAAATGTTTTAATTCATAATAAAATAATAAAAATAATAAAAATTCATAAAAAATACTAAAAACTTAATATTTTTTTTTAAATAATAATAAATTAAAAAATTGATTTTTTTTAAAAAATTTAAAAAATAAAAAACTGAAAAAAATCTTCACCGCCTCTGCCGCCCCAGCACCACCACCTCTAGTCACCTAGGGAAAAATGCCAAATTTAATATGAATGCCATATTTATGGACAATAAATATGTTGGCATTCATAGAGAAATATGCCATTGTTTTGGCATTTTGAGAAAAAAAAAACTGGCAGTTTTTAGTAAAAAAATACATGTTTTTTCACCGGTCGGGGGTGGTGGTGCAGTGAGGCAGTACCACCACCTCCGATCACCAGAAGAAAAAATGCCAAATTCATTACGAATGCCATATTTATGGCAGAAATAATGAAAATGTTGGCATTCTCAAAGAGTAATATGCCATTTTTTTGGCATTTTCAGAAAAAATGGTTTATTACACCGATCAGAGGTGGTGCTACAGGGAGGTAGTACATGCGGTGGGAAATTCATCCATATTATTTTAAATTTTTTATGGAGTTTTTCTGTTTTTTTATTAATTTTTAAAAACATTATTTTTTAAAGAATTTATGTTTTGTAATAAATATTTTATTAATTTTTTAATTATTTTTCTACGCATTTTTGAAATTGTTTTGAATTTATTATGAATTAAACATTTAATTATGACTTTTGCCTTTCTTTTACTCATATTTAAAGAAGGAGTAAAAATGGAATGAAAAAATAGGTATGTTTCCAACAGGACTAATATGGTCTTATTTTGGAATAAAAACATAGCAAGTTCTATTTTGAGTTTTTGCCATAGTTTTAATTCTATTTGAAGTAATTTCTAAAGAACTAAGCTAGTAACACATACTTAATCATTTTTTACTTGTAGTGATCTATTATTTTTAACTATTTTCAAGTTTATTACTCCCTCCGTATTTAAAACATGTCTACGTTTGATTATGAAACAAGATTTAAGAAAGAATAATAAAGGTAATGAATAGTATAGAAAAAGTAGGAGAGAAGGTTAAAACGTAGGAAATAGATGATAAAAAGTAGAAAAAGTAAGGGTGATTGAGTATTTTTAAGGGAAAAACTTACCCAAAAAGGAAAGTGTAAGAATTTTTAAATACATCCCAAAAAGGAAAGTTTAGGGAACTTTTAAATACGGAGAGAGTATTATTAAAACATACTATCTTGTCCGCTAAGTTTGATGTATGAGGAGGCTAGTATAATTATTAAGAATATTTAATTCATATACATCCGTCCCAACTTGTTTTGCAAATTCAATATTTTTTGAACCATCAATGTTAAACATAAATCTTCCCTATTGATGAATAAATCAATTTTAATAATTAAAATTTACATATTCAAAACTACATTAAAATCTCTATGAAGTTACAAGATCCAAATTAAAATTTAATTAAGAATTGATATCCAAAAAAGTCAAATTTACAATATAATTTGAGATGGATGAAGTAATTATTATTGAATTTTGATAAAATAAAAATGATAGAAAAATGATTTAGAGTTCTAATTTGAGACAAGCTGAGAAGAGGTTAGTGGATAGGTTAGTGGATAGACCAAAGGGAAAATTCTCGAAATAGGACTAAAACAGTTTAATAATTCTAAAGTAGGACTGTCATATTTTTATTCTCAAAATAGGAGTAATTACTGTCAAGTTTGAAAAATACTGTCATGTTTGAAGTCTGGTACTGCCAAAACATGACAGTAATTAGTCTCATTTTGGGAATAAAAACATGACAGTCCTATTTTGGAATTTTCAAACCTTTTTAGTCCTATTTCGGGTAATATCTCTAGACCAAAATGAATCGAGCGATTGTGCGAGTATTACATATAATGAATCTCATACTCGAATACGATACTCCATCATTGCCATTATATTATTTTTTGATCGTCATTGTCATCAGGGCCAGTCCTGACCATTTCTGGGCCTATGGGCGGTATGCTATTCTGGGCCTATGACCGTATACTTATTTGAAATAAGAATTATAATAAAAATATCCAATGAAGATCATAAAGTAAAGTCAAAAATCACTTTATTATTATTATTATTATTATTATTATTATTTAAAAAGTTACATATTTGAGCAAAAGTAACAACACAAGTATCGGATAAAAAGAAAAAACATCAGTAAAAAACATTTCTCGTAGAACAATATGAAACAAATAATCAATAATCACTTCATAGGCGACCTTCTTTCTATTAATACATGACAAACAATAAAATTGCCACATATATATAACAACACTAAACTTTTATTTGAAAGGAAATATGAAAAAAATATCACTAAATATTGAATTCATAAGTTGAGAATGATTTATTGACCGTTGATGGGAGTCTAAAGTTTGAAGTCTCGAAAGAATGAAGATTTTCAAAGAGACAAAATGTATGGCCGCCAAGAACACTCGCGCAAGAAGACTGCCAATTTGACGTTCTCTAAACTACTATTAGGAACTCAGATATAGTTTATTGAAATTTGGAAACAAATAAATAATTGGGATGAGATTTGAGAGAGATGGGCTCTAAAATAATTATATAAATTTGTTATGTTATAATTAAATGAACAAAAAGCCTTAAAGGCTAAAGAGATATAAAGACTACAACAGATCCTACTTAAAATTAATGTATATATTCTTTTTTTGATGGAGCAACAATTGTATTGCTTTTAAAAACTACAACTGATCCTACTTAATATTAATGTATATATTCTTTTTTTAAACTTGGCTCTGTTTAAAATTTTTTATTTACATTTTAAATTTTCAAATTGTCAACAAAATTAAACATTAGGCCTAATTAACTGACCTTCAATTCAGAATTAAAAAAAGAAACCTACTAACACTTTACATAAAGAAAAAATTTTGGGCCTATTTTTTCTTCTATTTTTTTTCGGGCCTAGGGCGGTCGCCCCTCTTGCCCTCCCCCAGAACCGGCCCTGATTGCCATTATATTATTGAATTGCCACTATATATAGTTTAATTTCTTTTTTCATTCATTTCTATATAGACTTTAGTTTCTTTTTTGTTCAAAAGTAGTCACACAATTCCTCTTCATATATAGTCTACACGAAAAATCAAAACGCGTGACAATGATATCACAAAGGAAGCATTTAAAATTATTAGTCTCTGAATACAAATAACTTTTTCGAAAAATATGGAGAATATCATAAAACAAACAGAGTTTACGAGAGTTCACATCATCACTTAAGTCCTTATACTTAAAAAATATTACTCCGTATATAATTATGTTTACTTTAAAAAATCAATCACTCTGGCCTTTTAACCGGTTTCACCTGTAATAGCAGGTTTTCATATTAAAAAAATTTATAAACTTGTTAAAACTCGGAAAAATATAAATAAAAAATGGGGACAATTTAAAAATTTCAACGTCTATACTATTACAATTTTGCAATTATTTGTACATTTTGCATTTTTTAAAAGTTATTACATTTTAGTTTTATATTTTTACAATTCCAATTTACTTTTTTCATTTTTATGATTTTTAGTTTTTCATTTTTTTATTTTAACCTTTAAAATTATTTATCTATTTATAAATTTATATTATTATTACATTTTTCAAATTTATATGAGTTTTTATAAGATTTATCAATTGGTTTAGTTGTTTTTTTTTAAATAACCTTGTATAATAGGTTAAGGGAATTTTATCAATCCAAAACCTGAAAAATAGATGAATTATCAATTCGAGTCCTGAAAGATGAAATATATCAGTATAGGACCTGAATGATAGAAAACTATCAATCTAGGACCCGAATGATTGAAAACTATTAATTTAGGACCTAAGTTTTCATAATTTTTATTAATCTTTTTATCTTAAAAAAATTAAATTATATTTAATTCTATTAAACTAATAAACTTTTGTGAAGAAAGATTCACCATCACCAAAGATTCACCAAATTTTAGCAATACCATTAATGAAAAAAATTAAATAAATCAAAACCTATGAAACGTCAGGTCCTAAATTGATAGTTTTTTTATCATTTAGGTCTTCTACCGATACATTTCATTTTCAGGTCCCGAATTGATAATTCATCTATCTTTCAGGTTCTGGATTGATAAAATTCCTAGGTTAAATTTGCTTGATAAATTGTGTTTTGAAAGTCAATGTAATTATATGCTACTTTTTTAGTATAAAAATTGTAATTGAAGAATTGAAAAAATATTACTCCCTCCGTCCCAATATAAAAGGCACACTTTCCTTTTCGGTCCGTCCCAATATAAAAGGCACATTTCCCTTTTTGGCAAACAAAACAGTGCCAAACAGTGCCAAACAGTGTCAAACAGTGTCCAAACAGTGCCAAACAGTGTCAAACAGTGTTCAAACAATGTTCACCCTTAAAAACTCCCCAAACGCAAATGTGCCTTTTATATTGGGACGGAGGGAGTATATTTCTCCTACAACAAAATTGCGCGTAGCATATGAATGCAAGGCAAAATTAGTGAAGTTTTATTGAATTTTTCTTTTCCCTTATTTGTGAGACATGTTTTTTGATGTAGCGTAATGTTTTTGAGTAAAGCATGCATAATCAGGACCAGACGGGAAAACCGGACTGAACTGGACCGGACAGTCTTGACCGAGTTCGGACCGGATAGATACCGGCCCGGGCTTCTGTTTATGGGCTTCACCTATTCTGGTGAGAACACTCCTTAAATGTGCAATATTTAATTATAAAAGTGCATATACAATATGTAAAGGTTCTAGGCATGTAAAAAAACGGTTCGTAAAGATCCGCCATGTCCCGAGACATTTGCCGTCTTACAGATGGGGCAGGTCCATTCCGCTCCATGCATACAATGAGACGGATCCGCGTATTAGTATTAATTCGTGTCGTCCCGTCCCGACCCGTTTAATAACTTTTTTCCTTTTTTTGCATCCAAATCAAACAATTTATTAATAAATCGGAAGGAATACAAAAGTATGAGGACCAAACTAAAACCTACACAAAAAGAGTACAAAAGGACAAGATAAGATGAGAAGGGAAGTTATTGGACAACATAACGATAGCCTATGGCATCAAAATTTCAAGAAGTTTGTAAATTTGGCAGTGCGTGGGTTATGATCCCCACTGATAAAATTGGCAACACGATTAGCAACTTTATGGATGATGACCTCGAGGGTGATGAATTGTTGTTGCAGGATTCTCCGAATGCTTGTGATAGTGTATATGTTATACAAAACAATAGTTTTCGGGAAATAATGGCTTACCCTATTGGGTGCCTTGAGGGTATATTTATACTAAAATCAAGTTTTGGAAATTACAACATAATCCTTGTATAATTACATTATTACACCCCCTCAATCTGTGCAGGGGAAACAACGCGCAGATTGGAACGTAAAAATTCAAAACGTTGACTAGATAAATTCTTTGTAAAGATGTCTGCCAACTGCAACTGTGTGGGAATATATTTGACAACAAGATCACCATGAGCCACCCTCTCTCGAACAAAATGATAATCAATTTTGATGTGCTTGCTGCGGTCATGTTGAATAGGATTAACCGCCAGATAGGATGCAGAGACATTATCACAGTGAAGTTGAACTGGAGCCGTGATGTAGATGCCCATATCTGCTAAGAGAGACCGTATGAACAGTGTATGCAACTGCCCTGTATTCAGCTTCAGTAGAAGATTTGGAGACTGTGGGCTGCTTTTTGGACCTCCAAGATATGAGATTGGATCCAAGAAATACCGCGTAGCCTGTGGTGGAACGGGAGCTATCCGGACAGCCTGCCCAGTCTGCATCAGAATATGCAATAATAACGGAAATATTTCCGTCAGAAGTGAGCCATATGCCGTGAGATGTGGTGCCCTGTAAGTACCTGTAAATTCTTTTGACAGCTAATAGATGAGTAGTACGGGGAGCATGCATAAACTGGGAAACCAGATGAACAACATATGTAATATCAGGTCTAGTAATAATTAAGTACTGAAGAGCACCTACCATACTGCGATACTCAGTAGGATCAGACAGAAGTTCTCCATCTGTGAGAGAGAGGGTGGTACGAGACGGAAGAGGGGTGCGAACAGGCTTTACAGTATGAAGATGGAATCTTTGTAAGAGATCCGAAATATATTTAGCCTGTGACAAAAATAAGCCTTTGGGTGTGCGTTTAGCTTGTATTCCCAGAAAATAATGAATGTCACCTAGATCTTTCATAGCAAACTGAAGAGATAAGGTATGAATGATAGACTGAACAAATGACAAAGAAGAACCAGTAATGAGAATGTCATCCACATACAAAAGAATGTAGACAACCTGACATTGGGATCGATACACAAACATGGAAGAATCGGACTTACTTTGTGTGAAACCACGACTCAACAGAAAGCCACTAAAGCGATGAAACCATGCTCTGGGAGCCTGTTTTAAACCATAAAGTGCTTTTCGCAAACGACATACATGATTAGGAAAAGAAGGATGAATAAAACCTGGAGGCTGACGCATGTAGACCTCTTCAGTTAAATAACCATGCAAGAAAGCATTTTTCACATCAAGTTGTCTAACAGTCCAACCCAGGGAAATAGCAACAGATAAAACGAGACGCACAGTGGTGGGTTTAACGACAGGACTAAATGTTTCAGTAAAATCAATGCCAGCCTGTTGTTTAAAACCCTGAGCAACAAGACGAGCTTTGTGACGCTCAACAGATCCATCAGAAAAATATTTCGTCTTATAAATCCACTTACAACCAACCACATTTTTAGTATGGTCCCAAGGTACTAAATCCCAAGTCTTGTTAGCAATTAAAGCATTAAATTCATCAGCCATGGCTGCCCGCCAAACCTCACTTTTATTTGCCTGCATAAAACAAGTCGGATCATCCGGGGGAGCTAAAACAGATAAATTAAAAATTGGTTTTGGTTTAAATATTCTATCCTTAGCGCGTGTACGCATGGGATGAATATTAGCAGGAGCTGCTGGAGTCGGAGACGGGTTGGCAGCGGCCGAGGGACTATCAGGCGAGAGGGAGGCTGGGCTGCCTGGGTCGGACAGCCCGCTGGGAGTGGATTGGCTTGGGCTCGAGATACTGTCTGCCAAGGATTGGGTGTCGGGGTATTGGTCAGCTGGTGTGATCGAAGGAGAAGGGACTGATGCGGTTGTTGGGATGGCAGATGGTGAAGTCAGGGACGATGGGATAAGGATGGGCATGGTCAGGGATGGCCGATTTGTGGAGGTAGAAAGCCAAGAGTTTGGTAATGGAGAGGTGGGTTGTATAGTAGGAGAAACGAGTTGGGAATATGGAAAAACATTTTCATGAAAAATGACATCCCTACTAATATAAACTCGACCAGTGGAGGGTGAGAGACAACGATAGCCCTTGTACCCCGGTGCATATCCAATAAAGACACAGTGAGCAGAGCGAGGTGATAGCTTATTATGAGAGGCAGCAAAAAAATTAGGAAAGCATGAACAACCAAAAACTCTCATAAAATTATAATCCGGGATTTTATTAAAAAGTTTTTCATATGGAGTGAGACCGTTCAAAATGGGTGTGGGAAGACGATTTATAATAAAAGTGGCGGTGTAAAGTGCATCAACCCAAAATTGACTAGGAATAGAAGAATCAATAAGCATCGTCCTAGTTAATTCGAGAAGGTGCTTATGTTTGCGTTCCGCAACCCCATTTTGAGCCGGAGTCTCAGGACAAGATTTTCTAAATAAAATTCCGGATTGGGAGAAATGATGACGAAAAACCTGATTATCAAATTCACCTCCTCCATCACTCTGAAAAACCTTGATTTTTCTATCCAAAATGTTTTCAGCTAATTTTTGAAAAACACAAAAATGAGTAAACACTTCAGACTTGCGACGTATAGGATAGACCCAGGTATAGCGAGAAAAATCATCAATAAAGCAAACATAATATTTAAAACCAAGGTTTGATAAAACTGGCGACTGCCAAACATCTGAGTGAATAAGTTGTAAAGGAGCAACAGTATCATGAGTAACATCATTAAATGGAAGTCTGTGGGACTTGCCCAACTTACAAGAAACACAATCATGAATAAAAGAGGAAGAACTAGAAATCAATTTATGCTGCCTAAGTCTACTAAGTACTCTATCACCACAATGCCCCAAACGCTTGTGCCAAATTGGACCAGGGGCCACACGGGCTTGAAGGGCATGAAAAGGGTAAACATGGTCTTTATTAGTTGCCTGAAGAAGAAGCTCCCCCGTTTGAGTGTCCTTAACAGAAAAAGAATTTTTATTAAAAATTACTTCACAGGCATTATCCGCACACAATTTTTGAATAGACAATAAATTGTATTTGATATGTGGGACATGATAGACAGAATTGAGATTTAACGGGGGACCACGAGTAGACAGCTTTAAATGACCAACATGAGAAATAGGTAGTGTAGTACCATTAGCAACACAAACTTGATTCGGGCCAGTGTAAGGAGTTTTATAAGAAAGAATACCTTCATGTGGAGTCATATGAGCGCTAGCCCCCGAGTCAGGATACCAGACCGAATCATTGTTTTCACCAGTTGGGAGAGCAGCCAAAGCCGGAGTATGAGAAGCCGTAAAGCGTGAGCAGTGTAATGCAGAGTGACCTGGGGAAAAACATAATTGACAAACAACGGGGGGAGGAGGGTACTGATGGGTGGGATCCACAGATGGAAAACCTGCAGAAAACCTATGAGTAACAGCAGTAGAAGGATAATCAGTATAATTATAACCAGAAATAATATTACAATATGCCGAACCTGGAGCCCCATGAAAAGCAGGTGGACGTGGCTGCCCCTGAGCCGGCTGTCCCGGAAATCCGCCATGCTGCGGTGGAGCAGCACCGTACTGCTGCTGATAATATGCTCTACCACCTCGGCCTCGGCCCCCTCGGGCACGGCCCCCTCGCTGACCGCGGCCACCAGGCCCCCCTCGCTGTTGACCACCCCCTCGCTGCTGACCAGTCCCGCGACCCGCTGGAGCAGGAGCCGCAGCAAAAGCTTGGGGAACGGATGATAATTCTTGGGCCTGGAAAAATAGGTTTCTCTGTTCTTGTGCTTGAAGAATGGGTCGTATATCCTCTAGAGAAGGAATACTCGACATGCAGTCAATATTGTTGATGAGGGACTCATAACCACGACCCAATCCAATGATAGCATATTCAATTAAATCACGTGCACTAACCGGAGAATTAATGGCTGCTAGTTTGTCCGCTATAAGTTTTATTTCAAGTAAATATTGATCCATAGTCTGAGTATCCTTCTTTTTCACGTGAGAAAGTAAACGCTTCAATTCAACAGAACGAGAAATACATGCTGACATGAAACGTTTTTGAAGTCTATCCCAGATTTGATGTGAAAATTTTAAATCATAAACCTCCATAAGGACATCTCGAGCTAACGTAGCAAACAGCCATGACCTCACAGTTTGATCTATTTTTAACCAATGATGATAGTCAGTATTGGGAATTTCTTGACGGGATAAATCAGTAGTAGTAGGGGATGGGGACTGAAGAGACCCATCCAGAATTCCCAATAAACTGTGAGAGACTAAAAAGGACTCAAACTGAGTTCTCCAGGGTAAGTAATCTTCGACCTCAGACAGACGGGTGGTCACAATATTATTCACATTCGGGGTAGAAAAAGCCAGTTGTGAAGCCAGGGAAGATAAAAAACTGGTGGAATGATTAAAACCTGGCATAGAAGGGCTCGCCTGTGACTGTAGCGGTGCCACCCCGGGCTGACCTGCGAACGTTGGGCCAGAAAACATTGTAGAGGAGCTTCGGAGATCCTGAAACACTGGTGGCGGTGGTAGATGGAAGTCTGGAACCGTCGGAGCAGAGGTCTGCCATGTGAATGGATCGGGCATGCCAAAGAACCGATGATTATGCAGCGGCGAACCCCCATCGAGGCGCTGTGAGAAAGATGCCGACGGCGGAGAACGAATCTGCGCGGCGGTAGACGTCGGTCCAATTGGCATGATCACCGGCGGCAACGAAATTTGGTGCGTGTTGCTCGAACCGAACGAAGGTTGAACACTAGTAGTAGTTGTGGTGGAGCCGATGAAGCCTGGTGTGGGCTGCGCCGCCGTAACGGGCGCCTCAGAGGCGCCCGTTACGGCGCCTCTGATACCATATACAAAACAATAGTTTTCGGGAAATAATGGCTTACCCTATTGGGTGCCTTGAGGGTATATTTATACTAAAATCAAGTTTTGGAAATTACAACATAATCCTTGTATAATTACATTATTATATGTCATCCCAATAGTTGGCATAGTGAGTTGTCATTGCCTGTCCGACCTTCTTGTCATTAATTTGGATAGAGTCAATCAATAGCTGTTTATTGTTGCAAAAAAGAAGAACATACAAAATGTAATTAATGAGGGCATACCGAGGAGATTTGGCAGTAGTATTGCAACAGCCTCTGGCAATTAAGTCGCCTTTGTTGTTGCGGATCAAAAAGGCCATACAATGGTGAAGGCCATTCTGCCGCAGTAATATGTGGAATATGTGCATAATATTTTAAAAACTTTTCCTTCATAAAAGTACAAAAATAGCTCACATAATCGGCATTTTGAAATTCATTAAAAGCACCGGCGAGATTAACAAGTTCACGCATAAATTCGTTTGAAGTAGGTTTATAAACATGACTAAAACTTTCAGTTGCATTATTAAAAAATATCAAAACATTACAAATTTTTTTGCAAGTGTCGATGTGAGCGGAGTTTAAAATGTAGTTATCATATTCTTTTAAAAAAGCAAGAAAATGTTCTTTATATCTAATAAGAACTCTAATTAATTTATAAGAACTATTCCACCGAATAGACAAATCTTTAGGAAAAGCAACATATTTCACATTTCTTTCATTCAAATAATTTTTCCATTTTAATCTAAGTTGACCATTAGCCCAAATACGTCTAATCCCCCCCTTTGCTACCTCCATAGCATCTCCCAACGCTTTTAGACCATCCTGCACACATAAATTTATTATATGGCATGCACATCGTTGATGAAAAAATCTACCCATCAAAGTAGTAGAACCACACAATTCACGCAATCTAGGTATAGCAGCAGTATTATTAGTAGCATTATCAAAACCTATAGCAAACACCTTTTCAACCAAATTGTACTCAATTAAAATACGCTCAATCAAAATATAAATATGTTCGGCGGTGTGACGATCATTAAATTCACGAAAAGCAAGAACACGTTTATACAAATTCCAATCATCATCGACATAATGTGCAGTCAAACCCAAATAATGTAAATTATGATAGGTGTCCTCCCATATGTCAGAACAAACAGTAACACGTCCATCATAGTTTGCAAAAAAAATTTGTAAGTTCAACTTTTCCGCCTTATAAAGCCTTATAATTTCTTTTTTAACCGTATTTCGACTATAACTTCGAAATTGAGGATTTAAACAAGTTTGTGCATACTCTTTAAAAGAAACACTTTCAGAAAACAAATAAGGTAAATTTTCTTCAACTATAAAGTTAGCCATACCAGTCAAATTTTGTTGATCATTGTATGAGAAATTACCATAAGGTTGGTTATTTGCAAACCTCGATATTTGTGTTTGCTTCCCCTTGCCTTTCTCAATTTTTGCGTACTCCACCTTGTGCTTGCCCATAAGATGCCTTTTGAGGCTCCCGTATCCGCCCGAAGTTCCCAAACTGTACACCTTATCGCAATGGTTGCAACTTGCGTACCATTTCTCGGTGCTTGGGTCTTTATACTTTTTAAAATTATTTTCTATAATAGGAGATTTAGATTTCGTACCTATTTGGGATGAACCACCCTCGTAATCCGCCGCTTGCTCCTCATCCGGGGTGCCGTGACTCCCGGCGCCCCCCGCGTCCTCCTCCGGATCGTCATCCTCGAGCTCTTCTTCGTCAATGGTGTGAATATCGTCCGGGATGTCTCGTTGATGGAAAAATTGAGGATTTTGAGCCAATAGTTGTTGTAGTTGCTCGTCGGACATTCTTTCGCCATCTCGCCGTTGGTATTCCGGTTCGTCCTCCCATCCACTTTGAGAAGAAGATCCGGACTGCCCGCTTTTTTTGCGCAAACTAGGATGAGTTCTCGCAATCTCCTTCTTTCGGTTGCGTTGGAGATTTCCGATATCCAAAGAATGTCTACCGCGCTCCATCTTAACAAATATAAAAGTATATCAAATATTTTACTAGGTGTACACTTTAATGAGAAATGCAATAACTTAACTAGTTTTATACTTTAATTAAAATGTCTAAATTTACTAGGTGTACACTTTAATGAGAAATGCAACAAATTAACTAGTTTTATACTTTAATTAAAATGTCTAAATTTACTACTTGTACACTTTAATGAATAATGCAATAACTTAACTAGTTTTATACTTTAATTAAAATGTCTAAATTTACTAGGTGTACACTTTAATGAGAAATGCAACAAATTAACTAGTTTTATACTTTAATTAAAATGTCTAAATTTACTACTTGTACACTTTAATGAATAATGCAATAACTTAACTAGTTTTATACTTTAATTAAAATGTCTAAATTTACTAGGTGTACACTTAAATGACAAATGCAACAAATTAACTAGTTTTATACTTTAATTAAAATGTCTAAATTTACTACTTGTACACTTTAATGAATAATGCAACAAATTAACTACTTGAATATAACGCCATTAATGGATAAAAGAAGAGAAGAGTACCTTGGTGGATTGGCCGATTGGTTGATGATGAATAGGGAGAAGATAATATATGTATGTAAAGTAGATAATTAGATATCAAATTATCTACTTTAAGAAGATAGTAAGTATATATTAACTATTAAGTAGACAATAAATATTAGTAAAGTACTATATGTATATATAAGTAGATAATAAATATATAAGTAGATATAATAAATTAATAATAAGTAGAGATTAAGTAGATAAGGAATATAAGTTATATAATATATATATATATATGTAAAGTAGCTAATTATAAGATAATAAATATATATTAAGTAGATAATAAATATATAAGTAGATATAATAATATTTATATAAATAATATATATGTAGTGATAAATTGGAGAAGAATAGAAGATGAAGATGGAGATGAATGAAGATTTTAGAGATTGAGAGAATAGAGAATTAGAGAGTAGAGAAGGTGTAAAAAATGTATAGAAAATAGGAGTATAAATAGATTTTTTTTTTCTCCCCCACCCCCCAACCCCCCCACCCCCCTCCAACGGCTATAGAGCCGTTTGGAGGCTCCCAAACAGCCCCAAAGGCTACAATAGCCGTTTGACAAAGACCAAGGCCAAAAAATAATTGAAAAAGAATTTTTTTAAAAAAAAAAATTAGCCGTTAGGCCCGGACCGGGCCCGGCCCGGCCGGGCCGGCTCAAGAAAATAAAGGCCCGAGCCCGGACCGCCCTGCACCCGGGCCGGGTCGGGCCCGGTTCGGTCCGCCCGGCCCGAGTCCAGCCCTAATTCTGCGTGGTGACCAAATTAACGGTAACTTTGTCTTTAATCGGGGGGTCCATCTAACTGTTCTAGGCCTAGGATAAGGGGGTCTTTCTCAGGCTTGTGATTGTGATCAAATCCTTTTTAATATCAAATATGGCCTATCTATTGGTCCTATCTCCTCTATCATGTACTTCCACCCATCTATTGGTCTCCTCCTGAATATGTGTGTCCTTATAAAGCCTATCTGGAACTTGTTGAATGCAATTCGACGCTCAAACTCTTGAAGCAAAGGATCTTCTTCTCTTTGTGACATCTCCCATATGTTCCCATCTACACTCTTTGATGTTGTTTCCCATCCATCCGGCTTGTTTTTTTATAGGAAAAATTAATAGTAATAATCTCAACTATAGGCGGTCCACTCATAATAATCCCAATTATCGATTATTTCAGAATAATCCCAACTTTAGGGACCTTCCGCCAATAATGGTCCGACGTGACCGACTATAAATAAATTCATGTAATTTCTAAAGTGGATGAGAAGAGATATAACAAGTAATCCCTATAAAATAATCCCAACTTTTAGTTTTTACGCTTAATTTCTATTTAAAATTCACTTTTTAAAGGAGGTATTATCTGATCATGGACCATTATTGGCGGATGGTCTATATAGTTGGGATTATATAAAAATAATCAATAGTTGAGATTATTGTTAGCAGACCAACAATATTTTGGATTATTATTTTCAAATTTTCCTATTTTATATCAGAACATGACACTTGTAAATTGTTCTTCAAAGTCATCATTTGTAGAGTCAAAAATTTCGGAGGTACTATCCAGCAACTTTACGATATCATCAGCATTGCCGCCAACTCCAAGCTTGGCTTCCTCCATCTTCTCAATCTCCTTCACCCTCAATCCGCAGGTATTCTCTGTTTGTTAACCCTATAATCCTTTCTCGTATTCTCTAAACTATAAATGGACCTCTCTTTTTCATTTTTCTTGGCAATATCATCAGCGTTTGAGCTTGTTTACGTGGTTCTCCTCAAGGGTTTTGGATTGACCACGAGTTCTTCCCATTTTGGTAGGTGTTTTTTGTTTGGTGAAGGGGAGGGTTTCTTACTTGATTGTTCGGACCTCTCAACGAGAGCACCAAATGATGGATAGTGTACCCGGGGGTAGCTTATCCGAGGGGTTATTGCGGAGAATAACTAGAGAGAAGTCAGAGCAAACAAGTAAGAGAGAGAGAGCCAAGTATATTAAATGAACTTCTTCTGGAATCCTTTACAAGAGGAATAAGGGCTGCTATTTATAGCAGTCATAAATGCGATGAGAGTACACGTGTCAACAATCTATCGGGGTGGCACCAGCATTCGCATGTGCACCGCATTAAATGCGGTGGTTGGACGTGACACCACATTAAATGCGGTTGTTGCCTGTCTCCAAGAGGAAGGTTCGTGGGGCGAAGACCCTTCGGCCTGGATCATATGGCCGAAGGCTACCCATGTGCCGAAGGCTTGTATGAGCCGAGGGCACCCAGTAGTCGAAGGCTACTATTTTCCGCTGTTTTCATCCAGTAGCTTTGTATGCTTGAATCTGGTTGTCCTGTGGAATTTGGAGCCCTCGTCCATAGAGCCGAGGGTACCCATATGTGCGTCGTGGGCTTCCTATCACTCGGGCCGATGTGTTTTGGGCTTCGTGTGATCATTGGGCTTGATGGGCCTGTGTAGGAGAAGCATGAGTGTATGGGCCGGGGGTTCCTGTGCCATATACTCCATCAAAAGTCTTTTGAATTGTACTTCTCATTTTTCAAGTAAGGACTACTTTGTATTTGAACCTCCCCCCCCCCCCCCCCATCTCGCGCACACACACACAAACATGTAATTAGGTTCAAATGAGATAACGATCTTAGGAGAGAAATGAGAAGGAATATGGATCGTTAGGTTATACGGAGTATTATGTTAAATTGAATGTGCATTAGGTGAAACTAAAATGTGTAGTAGGTTAAATCGAAATGTGCAGCATATAGGGTACGACACATAGACATTATCTAAAGATGAAATGTGCATTAGGTGAAACCGAAATGTGCAAAATAAAAGGTGCGATGCAATGACATTTTTGTACCTTTTATTCTGCACATTTCTATTTCATTTAATTCACATTCGAGACTTACCTTTTATTATGGACATTTCAATTTCACGTGGACGAGTGCACATCCCTTTGAGTGTATCGATTTTATTATTGACAGATCAACAAATGTGCAAAAATGTGTACAATTAAAGTGAGAAGTAAGGCACCAGATAGTGTACACAGTTTATTATAATACTACTTGACATGACAAGAGCATCTCCAATGTAATAATGTGCTCAATGAATATATGACATGTGAGATATAGACAGAAAACTAAATTAGTGATTGTTTCTCTTTCTTTGCATAGTCTTCTATTTGTAGTTTATTGATAAGACCATTCAAACAATTAAGGGCGAGCTAAGAGATATTATAATAATTACTCTGAAATTGGTCATTTTGTTTAGTGTCAACCTATGCTGTAAGAATTGACCCGAACCAGATGGGTTGACTCAGAACCGGCGACACGACATCTATCCTGGTAAAACCAGAAAATAACAGTGACCCGCTTGGGCCCGACACAAATTCGACCCGCCAAAACCCAAAATATATAGATAACAGGAAATAAAGTTCAAAAATCCATCATAACTAGGTTTCAAGCCCTCACCAACCATTTGAATATGGGAGATTTGCCTAAAAAGGACTAAACAAAAGCAAAATTGTAATAATATGAGCTTAACGTTTAAATTCTCAAAATAGGACTAACTCTTCCTATTCTGCTCTTTCCCTTTTCATTCTTAATAGGATTATTCAAATAATATAATAATAATACATAAAAAAAATTTAAAAACAAATAAAAGTGTAAAAAATAAATAAAAACTATATACGCCTCAACCACCACCTCATGTCGCCAGAAAAGAATGCCAAGTTAAAAAATGTCATCATGATGGCAATTTTGAAAAGAAAGTTGAATATTTTCATAGAGTAAAAATGCCATCTATCTTCATGACATTTCTAGAGAAATGTGGCATTTTTTACACAAGACGATAGTTTTTCCCGGCGATCGGAATTGGTGGTGTTGGGAGGTGGAGGATGCGGTGGTAGTGGCCTATGTATTTTTAATATGTTTAAGGTATTTTATTTTATTTTTTAATTTCTTTAAAGTTTTTTTTTTATTTTTAATTTTTTTTAAAATTTTATTTCATTTTATTTTTCCTGTTTTTTATTCTGATTTATAAATACTTTTATTGCGTTTTGAAACTAATTCAACACGAAATAATAAATATAAATATAAAAGTGTATGAATGCTCTACTTTATAAGAGTAGATATCCTAACAATTATAAAATTTAGTTTTGTTGATATCCTAACATTCATACAATTATAAAAACTAATACAACAAAACTTATTTTATAATTGTTAGGATATCTACTCTTACTTTATCGCCCCTGGTTCCGCAACTGCCCATAGGGGTGCTTGAACTATTTGTTGAACATTGTTGTATCTTTCTATATCATCATTCATTCATCATCATTACCTGCCGCAATGACTCCCATCTATGGCGGGTTAGGAGGTCAGATGTATGCAACCTTACCCTTGTTCTAAATCACATAGAGACTATTTTCGGATGACTCATAGTGAAAATCACGTCAAAAACTGCATGAACTTACTGTTGTTTTATAACAAAGAAGTGAAGACAGTTTAGTGAGTCATTTCACTTTATTCCATCATATTCTTAAGCCAATAAGTAGTGAGTCTTTGGCTACATTGCAAATGATGGAAATATCTTTATATATGGATCGTTATAATAACCCTTTTTGTTAATTATAATTTATTAATTAGTTAATGATAATAATAATAATAATAATAGTACTCCGTAATAGATATTATTAGTGATTCGATCCTTTGGTCATGTCGCTTGACATTCCGAATTTTACAACAAATTGTCAACCTCCCAAAACTATCTCCATTTGGAGATAGACAACTTGCCCAGTTGCCAGAAACATTCACTTCAATTAGAGTAATTCGCCACATAAGAGTAAAATAAAGGTAAAAGGTAAGGACATATTTACTTCGGAGGTTATTAAACGGTGCTTATTAAGACATGTTTTAGTAAACGGTGCATAATATACGCAATCCTATAAGAACATGTTTATTACACATGTTTTAAAATACGATTTAACATTAAAATATCTAAAATAACCATATACATATATAGGCACACACATATGCATATATACCCATGAATATATAGATTCTCTTTCGTGTCAGGAGTTCCTGACAGGAACTGCCGTGCGGAATCCACCATTTGAGGTGGAATAGTTTGATGATATTTTGTGAGGACGTGCTTCATGAAGCATATATTATGTCTACAAAAGTGCATTAAGGTCAATAGGAAAGTCAGTAAAATAAATTATTGAAAAACACTACGTTGTTTGTATATATAAAAAGCGTAGTTGGATTCAATAATTTATTCTTCTAAGTTCCCGATTGAGTTTTATGCTGAATTTTGTGGAAATAATTTACACTTCATGAAAAACATTCTCACAAAACATTTCCTTAGGAACCAACTCAAACGGCGATTTCCTTAGGAACCAACTCAAACGGCGATTTCCGCACGGCAAATTACACACTGCACATTTGCCCCTGTCCCCGATCTGCCACCTACCACCCCCGTCGCCGACCACCCGACGGTGTAATAATCCTTCTTAGAGGAGTCGGACAATATGCTCCACCACTGGTACTCTATTAAAAAAACTTATCTTGATGTTTCATTGTAGTCTCCCATACTCATCTTGTACACCACTTTCGTTTCTCTCCGTCTATTAGTGCTCCTAACCCTACTACGCCAAGCTTCTCCCGTTCTGCACCCTAACATCACTCGGTGACTTCTACTGGCGCTTACAACCGGACTACCCCGCCATTGACGGACTGACCCAGTTAGGGGCAGGGAATTCAGTTTACGGATCGATTTCATCGTTCTTTTTTATTAAGTTTTGGTTTATTATATTCGGTTTGAGAGATATTTTACCAAACTAAAACCATTTGGTTTCCGTTCACTTTGGTTTCAAGTTTGGTTTACCCAAGTAAAAATTACTCCGCATTGGGTTCAATTTAGTTCCATTTGATCCGGTTTCAGGTGTTTATTACTACGCATTGTATTTGATCAAGTTCTATATTTTACAATTAGAAAATGAAAATAGTAGTCCATCTCATCTGCTTGTACTTATTGCCTATATAAAATGTAAAAGGAAATAAAAGATGGAAAAAGCAGTAATATCAATTATGTAGTATAAATTAACACTCAATTTACCTTACTAAGACTGATGACATAAAAAAATTACCTCTCACAAAAAAATAAGTTTAAAGTTGCTTAGCGCTTATAGTCTTACATAAAATATTCAAAGAAAACTAACTGAGTTGGCGGTAAAAATGTTGTCAAATTCATAAATTTATTCAAATGAATCATGTAAAATCTATAATGTATTATAGTTTAACTGAAATTAATATAAATGTAATATCCTATTGTTATCACCAAACATCTTTCCATACAGGTATAGTACAAAATATAACAAATACAAGTATGTCTTATTAGCTAACTCTGTCATAATTAATGAATATATGCTAAATATGTGTTTTTTTCATACTAAATTATTACTACCTCCGTCCCACTAAGATTGGGACGGAAGAAGGTGGCACGATAATTAAGAAAAATGGGTTTGTGTGGTTGATATTAAATTGATAAAGTAAGAATAAAGCAAGAATGATTTAGAGCCACACAATCTTTACCAAATTTGGTATGAGACAATCTTAATGGGACTTCCCGAAAAGGTAAAATGAGACAATCTTAGCGGGACGGAGGGAGTAATTTATATCCTAAAGATGAAGAGTGAAGACAAATACAAAAGATTTTTATAAATATTACTACAAGTTGTTCGGTGTTCGTTGGTTTACGGGTTTTCAGTTTAAAACCAAACCAAACCAATCCATTCGGTTTGAGCAAATTGTTATCAAATGGTTTGCTTAGGTTAACCCAAACCAAACAAAAGTGCCAATTTTCAGTATGGTTCAATTCGATTAAACCAAACCATTTTACCCAGCCCTAGACCCGATTAAGCAAGGGAACTAGGGGCAATCAATTAACTAAATTAGGGCTATTAAGAATAGAAGGTTAATGTTTCGTCCTATTTATAATAGATTTAAGTTTTAGTCTTATTTATCCAATTATGTTTACATTTATTATGTTTTTACTTGGACTATTTTCAGTCCTAGACAAGAACAGACTAGAACAGACCAAACCAGACTTCAATAGACCAGACCAGACTTAAACAAATCAGACAAGACCAAATCAGACCAAACTTCCATAGTTATAAAATACATAGAGACTAGACAATTATGAGATCAGACCAGTTTAGACCAGACCAGACCAGCAAATTTCAGTCTAATTAAAAACATCCTTAATCCTACTTAGGGACAATTACTATATAGGAATTTATTACGGAGTAATAAATTAAGAAAAAATGGATGCATGATGCAGGTTCTTGTTGGGCATTTTCAGCAGTGGCAGCTGTAGAGACCCTGCTATGGCTAAAGATCAATCATAGGCTCGTAAATCTTTCAGAACAAGTGATCCTCAACTGCGGTGTTGCGTTCTCTAGCTCCGGATGCACCGGGGACCAATTCAGCGTCGCATTCGACGTCGTCCAACAGATAGGCATCCCCAGCGACGAATTCTTTCCATACCTCGGCGGGTCTAAGGGCTCCTGCGACTTGAAAACAATAGCTGCTGTCGGGTACAAGATTGGAGGATACACAGAAATCCAGGGATCGCCTCGAGAGAGAGCAGTTTTGGATGTGGTGCGGAATCAGCCAGTGTCGGTGTCAATCAACGGCGGCACACACAACTTCCAGCATTACAAAGGAGATATCTTCGACGACCCGAGTTGCAGTGCCAGCCCGGAGGATCAGAACCACGGGGTGACTATTGTTGGGTTCGGTACGAGCAACAACGGGAAGAAATATTGGAAGGTGAAGAACTCATGGGGTAAAACTTGGGGTGAGGATGGGTATATGAGGATTGCAAGGGACCAAGGACGATGTGGAATCGCTACTGAGGCCTACTATCCAAATGGTCCCATCTAGAGCATCTATATTGCCACAATGTGCATGGTGCATGTGTGGTATGAAAGAGATAGACATTATCTCTCTCCTTATTTGAAAGGTCTTATGTGTTTTTGATAAATTTTTCTTCACAATGTCAAGAAGGATGTCTAGATGTAGACATTATGGTTTCCAACTTTCCAACGAAGTTTACTAAAATTATATAAAACCGTCGAAAGAGAGAGATAGAAAGCGAGAAATGTGAATAATTTATTTTTTCTGTATTAATCTCTCTCATGTCACATATGCACCGTACACATTGTTTCAATGAAGATTCTCTTATACTTTGTATATGTATAAAACTCCATGCATTAGTTCATTGTATAATTCAGAAAACCCTGATCACCTAATCATAATTCAATCAGTGCAAACATGGGCACTCTTTTATATATATATCAAATTATATTTGTGTACGTATATCATTGTTATATATATACACATATATATATATATATAGAGAGCTCTTCTCATCAGGCCGGCCTGACGGGCTGCTCCGTCCGGCCGAGCCCGTTTGGGAACCTTCCCGGTGGAATTTTTTGATGAAATTTTTTGAACATGTTCCTTATCAAGTCTAGTTTGTCCATACCCAACAGCTCAAAATTCAATCGGGAAGGTCGTCAAATGATTTTTGCAAGTTAACTGGTCCGGAAAATACATATTCCGGACCAGTTAACTTGCAAAAATCATTTGACGACCTTCCCGATTGAAGTTTGAGCTGAAATTTGGTATGGACAAACTAGACTTGATGAGGAACATGCTCAAAAAATTTCATCAAAAAATTCTACCGGGAAGGTGCCCAAAGGGGCTCGGCCGGACGGGGCAGCCCGTCAGGCCGGCCTGACATCTATATATATATATATATATATATAGGGGAGAGATCCCATGCAAACCAAGCTTCCGGTGCTAACCTACAAACCAACAACATCCGCTGGATTAAATCATGCGGACGGCTGATGATTATTGAAACGCGCTGCATGCACTCAGCCGTATGAGAAAAAACGGATAACACCGTTTTATAGTTTTAGGCATTTAAAAGATCACAAATGTAATTTGTAAAACAAAGATATCCCACTAGCTAATTGATTCGAACGGTGTTATACTTCCCACTAAACAATTAACAATCCAAATATATGGATATTATATAAGGTAAGTGTAACACTTGAGATTTAATATAAACGGATTAATAGTACTACTCATACCAACAGAGGTGCATCTCCTTTTAAGGGAGCTCATCACCCAAGAACTCCAAAGTTAAGCGTGCTTGCTCGGGAGTAGTCTCGGGATGGGTGACCCCCTGGGAAGTTTCTCAGGGCGCGCATGAGTGAGGACAAAGTGCGCGGTAAAGCCTCGTGGTGGTTTGTGAGGACAGTACTATTGGTCCGGAGTAACTACCTCGGGTAACCCCATGATATGATTGAAGTTAATCATAAATTGAAAAGTAATTTACCTTTTTGTAATTAATAATTTCTATGAATCAATCGTTTCTTAATAAACCTTTATTTTTGAAACTTAGCTCCTATTATCGAATGAAAAAGTTAATATTTCAACGCAAGTAGAAGTTTAATATATGTAAGCAGTGCATATTAAGATTAGAGAATATGCATTATATAACACTTTATATTAAGATTACGAGATGTGCATCATATATTCAAAATGTGTGCATAAATTATTTTAGAAACTCATATTGATAAAATATGTCTATGTTGTGTTTTATAAGTTCATCATTGCATTTTAGTAAGATGACAAGTGCATATGAGAAGTAAACATACATACGAACTGCAAATTAAGGTTGTGAGATGTGCATTGTATAAGTATAACGTGTGCATGTGCATAATAAGGTTATGTGATATGCATATTAAGGATGGAGAGCTATTGATTGCATCTTATCGTTATGACATTTGCATTTTTAGTTCACGTGTTGCATTTTATTATTATGACATGTGCATTTTGGAAGTTCGTATATTGCACTTTAGTAAGATGCATAATTTATATATATTAACTTCTAACATATTAAATGTTGGAACGTATTGTTTTGTTGATGACAAACGACTAGTGTTACTTTTGGTTGTAAGTGACTACAGGAAAAGAGTTTAAGTCGTGCTCTGGAAAAAGCCATAGAACTGGTCCGAGAACTGCACCGTAAATCCAAGATTGATTAATCCGGCTTGCTTAAAATATCTTTTCTCTCCATTTAATTTCGGATCTATCTTGCTAAATTAAAGAGAACCTTTTAAGCAAGGAAATAATCAATGATGATACAAAGAAAGGATTTTTTCTTTAAAGGAAAGTTATTTAAATCAAAGGCATTAATTAAGAGATCTTTCTACAAAGCAAGTTTCCAAAATAATTGTTGTTATTCAAAATTCAAAAAGGATTTTCGTGCATATCCTCTCACAAGGAATGTTTCCTTAACAAAAATGATTTCCTTCAATCAAATAAAAAGAATATCTATTAATACCTATAAGGAAATATTTTTGAATAATTTCCATGCAAGAGGACCGAAATATATATGGAGATCCGAGCTATTAAAGATAGTACATCAAGTCCTGATCTTGCCCATCTAAGAAGACCGATCTCAAAGGAAAGAATCTGTTGAGTATGTAGTTTTATTAATGACTAACTCTGCAGGTGGAACGGCGGACGGAACCGATCTCAGTTCCATACGGAACGGAAGACAAAATTATTCTTAGTTCTGTTCTGTGTGAACGGTTGATTTACATTGTGTATGATTTAATCAATATGTGCTTTCCTTATATGAGTGCTTATACTTTGTCAAGAATATTATTTTAAGCAAAAATATATTTTCATGCATGACTTATTATTATAGCTTATTATTTTATGGAAAGAATCTTTGATTGATTAGCTAGTTGATTGTGCATACCTATTAAACAAATATTCTCCTGCATATTATTTGAAATATGATCCGTTGCATGCTTGCATAGTTTAAGTGAATAAATTACTTCCCTTGATATGTATTGATATATATCTTTGTGGAATTATTACTAAATGGTTGATCACATAATATGCTCTATACCTTTTTGACTTGCTCATGGTATGCATGTATCCTCCTGCTCCCATATATATATATATATATATATATATATATATATATATATATATGGTTGACCAAGGACCATCATAATTAAGAGCTAGAAGATCCTTAAATAAAAGGAAAGCATTTTGAATAATTTCAAGGCAAGTTCCTCAACTATTCAAGAGAAGAAGGCTCCAACGGATTCATGGTGTGGCTGCCTATATAATCGAAGTGGCTGGAGAGAAAAGGTGTGCCTGACCGAGACAAAATCTAAAGAGACATATTCACAAAAGAAATATCAAAGTCCAAGGCGTCTGAAACTGCTTACTCGGAGTTCTAGATATAGTTTCTTCTTTCCCTTCTTCATATTGTAATGGGGTTTTGAGGATTGGCTAAGAGTAGCCTCCTCGGGTTGGTTTGTGTGTGTGAGAGCTTTGTTGTAAAGCTGAGAGGCTCTCTACCCGCAAGGTAGAGAAGCGTAACTCTTCCTAGAGAGGATAGAGTTGGGGTGGCTCAAGGGTAGACTAGGAGAGTTTCCCTTGTAATCATTCAAAGGCTTTTTAGTGAAGTTGTTAAAATTCCTCTGAGGGAGGTCGAGGTTTTTTTAATCCCTTTGAGCCAAGGGATTTTTCCTCGTTAAATCCTTGTGCACTTTACTATTTCGCAATTCCCTATACCCCGCACTAGAACTGGGCGAAAAACTGCCACGGTTCCACACACACAATTCACCCCCCCCCCCCTTGTGTTGCTAACCGTTTCATCATTAAATTTGTAAGAAGTGAACACATGTAAAAGTGTCTGCATATTAAAGTTACAGAACATGCGTAGTAAGATTAATGGATGTGCATATTATGGTTACGAGATATGCATTATATATTTATAATATCTTCATAACTTATATTAGAACTATATAGTCATAAACATGTCAACGCTGCATTATAGTAGTCCATATCTTGCATTTTATCATTATAACATGTGCATTTTAGAAGTTTGTGCACTTTAAAAGTTCACATCCATTATAGAAAGTTATGTGCACTTTAAAAGTTCATACGGCATCTTAACGCTATGACATCTGCATTATTTTAGGAGCTCATATGTTGCAATTTAATATCATTATGACTTATGTATTTTAGATGTCGTATATTGAATTTGGTCAGATGCGCTCTCATTTTCATTTTAGAAGTTACTGCATCTTATCACTATGACATCTGCATTCTATAGTCAATTGACATGCATACTAAATTCATGATGTTACATAATGCATAATACATGATCAACGTAAGAACACCATACCTATTTCAGGCAGATTGAACTAGTAGCACTTAGACATTTTTTATTGGGAAAATGGAAACTAATAATCCAACCTTTTAGCGGTCTTCTTACAATAATCCAACCTTTTGGTTATTCATGAATAATCCAACCTTTGCACCTCATCTTCATTCACTGGTCCCTGACCGGTTGATGACCTGCTATTCCAAGCTATTTTCTTATCTTTGCAAATCATTATACCATAAATCTCATCTTTCACAAAGATAATATTTTGCAAAGATAAGAAAATAACTTGGAATAGTATGCCATTAACCGACCAGGGACCAATGAATGAAGATGAGGTGCAAAGGTTGGATTATTCATGAATAATCAAAAGGTGGGATTATTGAAAGAAGACCGCTAAAAGGTTGGATTATTAGTTTCCATTTTCCCTTTTTTATTTTGTATAAATATGAATTTGATGAATTTCATATAGGCGAAAATCAATACGTTAAAATATGATTCATCTCATAAAAAACAAAAACAAAGATTTTCTAAAATGCAAAATTTCATGGGGACGAAGGAGTAAGAGATGGAGATAAATTAAAAAAAAAAAAAAGAATTCACGAAACTAGGGTATATTAACGGAATCAATGGCCTCCCCTGTTAATGGTGATGAAGAAATTATACCGAAAACAAATTTGTACGATGAAGAAGAAACAAAATTTTGAGATGAGAATGAACTAAAGCTTCAATACTGAAGAAAGAAGAAAAAAATAATAATGATGAAGCAGTTATATGGAAAGAGAACGCGTTTTTGTTTTCAAAATTAAAACAAAACCAAAAAGACTTAAGGAACCTTTAATTGATTAAGTTAATCGTCCGCATCTGAAGCTGAACACGCGTAAAGATTAAATGAGATGGATGACTAGGATTAGGTATGTAGGTTAGCATATTAAGATGAGTTTGCATTTGATCTCTAACACACACACAATACAATAAACTATATATCTTCTAGTTGTGTATAGGTTCGAATCTCATTGCCCATTCCTAGTAGTAGTGATGGTACCATAGATTAAGACCATGGCCCAATTACGTAGTCCAACCCATAGACGGGATCGGCCCTTGATGGGACCAGCCTAATTACAGGATTAGCCATAGACGGGATCGGCCCTTAATGGGACCAGCCTAATTATAGGATTAGCCCATAAACGGGATTCATGGTTGAAAGCCGCTTAGCCCATTAGGAATTAGGCCCACGATAGGAACCCACAACCAGGCCGGGCTGGACAGCAGACCTCGAGCCTGGGCGGAGTTCTAGTGAGGCCAGGATATTCCTAGGGCTTACGTGGCAAGCTGTCACTCGTTGATAGATATTTGGCAACAGGCAGAACTCATCCGGAGGACGGCGACCAAAAAGGGAAAGCAATCGTGTGGGAGTCAAGCATCGAAGAGTTCTATTTCGAGCAAGAATATAGTTCATTAATTGAGAATTTATCGTATTAGATTCCTCCCATAATTCTACTTCCTAATCTCTATAAATACTTGATGTAAACACCCTATGAAGGGAGCTCCCCCCCCCCGAAATCAAACCCCCGAGAAGATTCAGAACCGAGGCTAGACTATTGCTAGTTCTCCGGAATAAAGAGTAAACTGCCTTACACTGCCATATTATTCTCATATCTTGTATTTAGCTCTCGTGGTTGGATTTAACTCCATCATTTGATGCTCTCGTTGAGAGCAGAGTATACGAAGCAACGATGGTTGTCTCCAATAGCAATAATCGCGTTGGTAGCAATCAAGGCGGAGATCGTTTCAATCATGTTACGGTTGAAGATGAAGGGTCAAGATCCCAGAAGAGAGATTTTAGGAGGCGCAACGACAACGCCGCCGCGCAAGGCGATTTGAGGAATTAGTTTCGTGGTGGGGGAAATCCTATGGACCCGGTGGTGCGTCCGCCGCAGTTCCAGACGCCGGGCACTGGGCACAACATCCCCACCATGGATCCCACACAGGCTTTGGCGAGTTTGGCCACATTCCAAAGGGCGGTGAAGACCTTGACAACTGCATTCCAAGGTATCATTCCAAATACTGCTGGGAGACCTCCTTCCCCTCACCGGGCTCCATCCGTGGCCCCACGAGGAGAAGAGAACTCCCTCTTATGCGTGAGGAATTCTCCACCCACCTAGTCTCAGCGCTCCCACCGATCCAGGGCAACTCCCAGGACTCCGGTGGTAAACCGGATAAGTGAGCAAAGGATTTCTGTTCATGATAGACTCTCCTCTAGGGTTGAGCACAGTAAGGGGGCCTCTTCGGCTGCCGTTTCGTCCCGTCGCCAAGATGCGCAAAGGGGAGATCTCAGGAACGAGATCAACGCGAATAGGCAAGCCCGAAGGGATCGCCGATCTCCGGTGCACCCTCGAGTCGGCCATAATAATACCGACCTCAGGAGAAGGTTGGACGAGCTCAGAAGGGAGATGGAAGGAAGACAAGGTCTCGAGCATGGCATGCGAATTCCCGAGCCTTTTACTAGGCAAATCATGGAGGCACCATTGCCTCAGGGATACCGGCCGTGCAACATTGAGGCCTACAAGGGAAAGACGGACCCTCAACACCACATTTCCAGGTATGTGGCTTATATGGTCATGATGGGATATGACGATGCTATAAAGTGTAGAGGATTCTCAGTGACCCTAGACGGGCTAGCACAGGAATGGTATGACTCTCTGCCAGATGGAGGGATAGGGAACTTCCGGGAATTGGCTCACGCATTCGTAACGTGTTTTGCCACTTCCAAGGATTCCAAGAAGAATGTCTCTCACCTTCTGGGAATCAAACAGGGCTCCCAAGAAACCCTGAATGATTTCCTGGGTCGTTGGAGGGAGGAGACAGTCAAGGTAGAAGACCTGAATGATAAGTCTGTTGTGGCTATCCTCACCAATGCTCTGAGGTCGGGTGAACTATACAAAGACTTTATACGCAGGCCCCCGACCTCCCATGAGGAGGCTCTATTACGTGCCAAGGCACAAGCCGAGGTTGAGGAAGCCGAGAAACGAAAGAAAGACGAGGAATCAGGGAAGTCTCAGCCCAATGGTGAGAGAAAGAAAAGCTCATATAAGGAAACCCATGACCCGGAGAAGGGGAATGGATTCAAAAAGAAGAAAAGAGGTTGGGGAAATGGCAGATCAAATGTTCCAGAGGGACCTTTGTCCAGCCAACCTGAATTTCCAGTTGATACCGTCCTAGACTGTGCAGCGAAACAAGGTCTGATCACAATCCCTGAGGAATGTAACGTCGTCAACAGTCAAACTTCCAGGGGTAAGTTCTGTAAAATCCACAGAAGCGATACCCATGAGACCGACAAATGTTATTTCCTGAAGAGATATGTGGAAAAGATGGCCCGCGACGGACAGTTGGAGCAACTCATAAAGAAAGTTCGGCAGAATCAAGACCCCCAGAAAAGGAACGTAACACTTGGAGCCGGGGAAAAGACGAGCCAGCCTCTACCTCGAAGAAAAGGGAAGTTGGAGCCCAGTTCGAGGATGATGAAGAGGGGGAAGATTCAGGCCGGCAGAAGCGCCCACATGTCAACCAGATCTACGGTGGACCTGTGGGAGGAGATACGGTGGCAGAAAGGAAAAAATGGAATCGCCAACTCTTCGTGGGAGAAGTCAGCCGCCTTCCTGCGGACAAAAAGCAGAAACGGGAGTCCATTGTCTTCACAGACCATGACTTACCACCACTTCAGATTGGTTGTTATTGTCTATGCTATACTGTAATATGATGTATTTAACAATACTACCAATTAGGCCGTAACCGATTCCCCATACCATTTTAAACTAAAACCTCATTCATCACTACTTATGTAACACTATTACACTACAAATCAACAAATCTGAAATCGAATCTGGTTCTACTTCTCTCTTAGCTTCACATTTTACACATTTACACTTTGATTGAAGTGAATTGAAGTAAAAAAAACTAAATTAACTATAAACCAAAAACAAAGTCAAAACGCTTAAATTGTTCTTAAGCTTAATGTTGTTGTTTTTCTTCTAAGACGGGTATTTCGTGTAAGTTTGTATTTCAAATACAGTTTTGCAGTCGTGCTTTTCTGTAAAGTGATTATTTGTTTATTATTCATGTTTTATTTTGTCCCCGTTTAGTGTCTAGCTGCATGCACAACTCATAATGTTTTTTTTTAGTTCTTGCTTATGTGATTGAGTGTTTTTCATCACATCTATCAATCTTTATTAGAATCCCTTTTATATGTTAGAGATAAGTTGTTAAATAATAAAGTTGAAAGAAAAGACTCAAAAGTAAGTTTTCTTGTTTTGTAATTGTGCTTTACTTTATAATAGACAAATTATAAAATTATAAAGAATTACTAAAGGAATTATATAACAGGAACTAAAGAAATTGGCTGAAGAAAATAGAGGGACTGTGGAAGAGAGCAAAATCACCTCCCTGATTAGCGTTTAAATATAAAAAAGAAGAATCACAGCACCATCACTTTTTTAGCCGCATGATGCTTAAGGAGAAGAGTAGCTCTTTCCTGGAAGAAGAAGAAGAACAGAAAGTTGGCAGCAATACTTGGCAGCAAGAACTGGGAAGGAGTTCACAAGGAAAAAGGGGGGCTGATTCAGAGAGCAAAAGCGCAGGTGAGCAACGCAGCAGTAGAGAGAATTACGAGCTGAAACGAAGAAGAAAGCTGTAGCGATTCTGGTTAATTTTTATCATCTTTAAAATTCAATCCTAAACGTTTCATACTTGTTATGAAACTATTCTGTTTTTTACATCTTTTTAGTTGTGTACTTGAATCTTTGGACTATCGACTATCACATCTTCTCCAACGAGACTGAACTAATCAGGAGACACTTTGATCTTTCTAATAAAGAAGCAATGGATGAATCTGCAAACTGGAGAGGTTGATATGATGCAGAGGTGGAGAAGGTCAACCACTGCCAAAAGGAGCTACTTCAAGTAGGTGATAGTATTACTGGTCAACAGCTTCACATGTATTCTATTGTATATAGTATATTGTTATAGTAATGCATAATGGAGTAAAAATTGAAAAGGATTGTGCAGAATAAGAAACGAGATTGAAAAGGGGAGTTGGTAACCATTACCCTATACCTAAGGTGGCATTTAGTTCATGGAATGTAATTTATCTTAAATAATAGGATTACCTCTTCCTTAAAGGTGATATGTCTAATAATGTGAGCTTACAAAATGCATATTTTCATAAGGCAAAAAAAAGGATAACCTCTGGATAGTCATTGTGTTTAAGAGTTTACTAAGAGTGTTGATGGTAGCACTTCTAATTTAAATTTTTTGTTCCAAGAAGTGATCCAAACTCTTATACCCTTCCTATTAATCATTGTGTCTAATATTTTTTTGTTCCCAGAAGGACTAATATTTTACAGAAGCTGACATTGGTAGGGGAATGAGAGGGAAATGAGAGAAGCATTCCCCTGTATCCCACTATCATTCTTGTGTTGTGTAAAAAAAGATAAGGATTTCTAGATTTTAGACAATTATATGGAGATTCATAGGATTAGTTTCAGGTAAATATGGAACCAAAGAATTTTAAATGTTTAGATTTTTTTTTTGCTATATGAAATTTTTCTTTGTTGCTTTGAGCGAGCTAACCTTTAAGTGCTAGATATGCCAGTTTGTTATGATCTAATGAAATGAAATCAAATGGGTTTGTTTTAATAAAAATGTACTCTTAAAATGTATTCGATTACATGACACTTAACAATAACTATAACTACAGTCTACCATTAAGTATTCTTGTAATATTTTCTTGTAAACTATTATTACAGTCTACCAAAGGTCAAAGGATTAAAGCAGCAAGTATAATACCAAGTGGAAGTGTTCTTGTACACTGCATGACCGCAACACCAAATAGTGAAATGCTTTCTTGGTTGTTCTATATATGTGTTCTTTTAATCCTAGATAATCATTATACCTTGCTTTCTTGGCCGTCCTATTTATGTTAACATTTGTTATTTTTTTTTATAATCCTTGGCTGCAACCATAATTATCCTCAATATATGTACATTAGTATTAATGTTTTAACGGTTTTGTATAAGATTACTGTGACCATAGGAACATCTATGACTTTGAAGCCTTAACTTGCACTTTATTCCTTGGATGGCTGCAGAAAACATGGAGTTTGAATTTGTTCATGAATCAAGTGTGTGTAGTGCTCTGTAACTGATCTAACTTATCCTAAGTAAGCTTGACTTATCCATGTAGTGGATGATTTCTCTTAAAGAGTGATATAACAAAGTATGGGGAATTTGTTCGTAGCTTGAATGCCCCTTCAGTAGATCAGGAATTCGAATTGCTGTAAATCTGAGTTCGAAATCTTAGGAAGTCTCAGGCCTTTCTTATTATATAAGTATTAAGTAATTAAGTTCCCCCGAATTAGTTGTAGCTGATTATGGCATGTATCTTCCCTCCCTGAAAGTGGCATCTTTTTTATTGATATTTTTATTAGGTTAGTCTATGCTAATATGCCATCAAGTTAGCTTGTGCTTATTCCTATTATTATATCACAATAATCTGAAATTATTTATAAGATGAGTATAGTAATGAACTCATTATAAGTATATAACATGGGTTCTTTATTTGAAATGTTTGTTTTGTAGGTGAGGGATTCACATGAAGATGAAGATGGAATGGAATCAAATGATGAATGATTCATACCCATGATTGTCACTTGTGCACCTCCTAGTAGTAGTGATAAACAATTTTTTGCTTTGTGAACATGATGTTCAACATTTTGCTACTTATCAAACTCATGTTTGTGTCAATGAGTTTTTAACATAGCTACTTTGGTTACGTTGGATTTGTTTTGAACTTGATGGATCTTTAACTTTTGAATGCTTTTGTACAATTGTACAACTTAAGTTGCTTGGTTTATAATTAAATTGGCAATAGGTGTGTAAATATACATCTGGGCTGCATGTGTGCAAATAAATGAACCGTTACATTACATATTTAATCAAGGCCAATGTATTTTCAAAACCGTTACCCTTGTGCATGTTACAAACCGTTACCTATGTACACAATCTGTTGTAACGTTTATGGCATTGTTGTGAAGACCGTTACAGTTGCTCATAAAATTCGTTACGAGCCATTACATTAGAGCAAATGCAACGCGAGCGAATGTAACGACGACAAACTATTACAATAAGTCGAATGTAATAGTTTTTTGGACCAAAGGTCACGAAATCTGCTGATACAAAAGACCCGAAAATGTAGTAGTGCAACCTCAGCCGGACGGCGGTTCTCGTCATGCCGGCAGGACATGAATTGTCTTATGGAGTCCTTTTCTGGTCAGGCGCGCCTGATGGGGAGCTCTGTGTGTACTTGCCCGTTTGAGAGTCTTCCCGGTGTATATTTTTGATGAAATGTTTTGAACATGTTCCTCATTAAGTCTAGTTTATGCATACCAAATTTCAGCTCAAAATTCGATCGAGAATGCAGTCAAATGAATTCTTGAAACATATTGCACTTTATATATGCACATATAATTAGGGGTGAGCATTCTGTCGGTCGGTCAAATAACCGACCGATAACCGAATAACCGACCAATGTTTTTTCCTCTCATAACCGACCGACAACATTACAAAAACCGATCGAAAAATGTCATTCGGTTTCGGTCGGTAACCGAATAACCGAACATAACCGACCAAAACATATATTTTTCAAAATTATAAAAGTTGTAGATAGCACATTAATAAATAAAATAATAAATACCAAAATGGATTCAACATATTTAAATGTAAATAATTGTTCTTAGCACAATACGATTACAAAAACTAAAAAATCCCACGTTGAAACTACTTCATTGTTCCACAATTGTCTTTTTCAATATGAAAAGAAAATAAAAAAGAATATGTTAGCAAATAAATAAGCTAATATCTTATTAATCTTTACACCCCAAATGAGCAACCCCATCTAAAAGTTTCTGAATATTTTAAATCCCACTAAAGAAAAAATTAAAAATCAAAAGATCTGCCATGTTGAGTAAGATAATAAAGGATCTAGAAAACATTAAAAGAAAAAAATGTGTGCAATTTCGCAACGATTAAATAAGGATTTCGGTTGATTTTTCTTTACCAAGGTTTATTCCTCCAGAACTAATGAAGGTGTACGTGGAGGTTTGAAATTTTGAACAGGGTGTTCCATGAATTGATTATAAGAATACAAGTTAAAGAAATGGGGAAGTGGATAATTGAAGAACGGGCTCCATAGCATTCCACTGTTGAGTTTTGTAGGTGGAGTAGGCGTGGGCTGGACTTCATATTTCATTACTACGAAGTTCTTTTTTTTATCGTTACTATGGAGTTATTAATTTATTATGGAGTATATTAATTATACGATCGTATTTACTTAAATATTTACAAAAAAAATAAAAAAAATTAAAAAAAATCGGACGGTTATCAGTGACCGACCGATAACCGACAAATAAACCGAATAAAAACCGAATAACTGAATAACCGATTATTTTTAATTTATGATAACCGATAACCGACCGAAAACCGATTTTTTCGGTCGGTTCGGTCATCGGTTTTCGGTCAGGTCGGTTGAATCGGTTATTTGCTCACCCCTATATATAATAGTCAACATTTAGATATTTGATCCATTGATCTATTACATAGTATACATATTCTTGTTTTACTCTTTTAAAAGGAAATAGATTATATAACGTCCAAAGTTAAAATCATTATATTGCCACACTATCAATATTGTTTCAAGGATAGTAGACAATCTTTGACGATCTTTGGGAGCGTATAAAGTTATGTTTCATAAAGATCTACATGGTTACATGTTTTTTAATCAATACAAATAAAGTTTAAGTGATATAATACAAATATATATCCTTATACTACGTAGTATGAATGTGAGAATAAATATATCTATGTTATTTTTAGAACAAATATACTTTTTAAAAAGTACGTGGAAGTGCATATATACCCATGAACTTGTAAGATGTGCAACAATACTCTTAAATTCTTATAAAGGAGCAAAGAATACAAAAATCTTATGATATTTTACATTGCAACACATATGTTAACACTTTTCCTAAAGAATCTAATATACACACACACACACACACACACACACACACACACACACATATATATATATATATATATATTAATGTTTTGAAATAATATATTATACTAACAATATTATATTGTGATATAAGGGAGGGTTTGACAAGTAGATTTTTATCTTTTTTCAATTTCGAATTTATAATTTATTTTTGGTGTTTCTTGAAATTTATTTTATCTATTAAAGTCAATAAAAATAAATTTGCTCCTTCATAGGAACATGAGAGTATTTTTGCACAGTTAAACGTTCAGGGGTATATATGCACTTCCACATATACTTCGAGAATATATATACTCCTAGAACAGAGATATATTTGTTACCACATCCATACTACAACGGTATATTTGTACACTTTCCCTATAGTTTAATTTGTTTTTGTAGGCTGATTGACTAGCGATTAGTAAAAGAAATAATTACATATTTATGACTAAAATAAAGATTGTTTACAAAAATATGACTAGTGACTAGAGTAATAACGTAATCATAATGACTTATGTTCAATTTTTAAACTTAAGTTATTATTTCACTACATTGTAGTAACAATTAGTTATATTTTTGTAACTAATTAATTGTTACACTCTGACTAGTCCCCGACTAGGCGCTAGGCGCTGGGCTGGCACCCGACTAGCGACTAGCGCCTTTAAGAACATTGGATGTGAGTTAGAACTTACTGATCTTTCAGCTTAGCGGTGATAATCCTTGACCTTAGGTATTCACATGATTTCTCCTTTCCGAATGAACGGTTAGATCTCCCATAAAGAAAGGCTAGGAAATCTCTTCGTAAGAAAATAAACTGGTAATACTGAATCTTGAAAACTGGTCTCTCAATTATGAAAGAAGAAGATGTATTTGTACTAGTTCTAAACTAGTTTCCCAATCACAATGAAAGTCTTTATTATAATTTATTTTAGATTTCTTTTCTTTTTAATTCTAAATTATAAAGAAAAAGTACCAACTTTATTTAATTAAAAATACATCTTAATTAAGTATAATAAATCTAAATTATCATAATTGATTAATTCTATCAAATAGAAATCCCCTTCAACATCATGAATTTAAATATAGTATAATCTAACTAATATTTAATCTATTCTCAGTATTACGAATTAAATATTATTTAATCCAATCAATATTTATTTCGTTCTAACAATTCAATCGGAAGATATAATCACTTATTGTGTGACTCATAGGGCCTTATATATTAAGCACTAATCAAATTAAGGTCATAGTGAATCCCTAGACGATTCTCCAGACAACCTTAATATATAAGGACGTTTGCGAGGACTATTCAAACTCCCTGTAATAAAGAGCTCATAGTGATACGGTCCTTTCATTCAACGAACATTCAACTAAGTCTAGAACTTGATATTGTGTGTATTCCAATAACTTAGTCTCTAGCCCTCAATCTTTCTAGATGATCCATAACAATCATATTCGACATCCAAAACGAATATATCTTTGCATTGATCAATGACTTTAATTTATGATCCATCTAGATATGAGAAGTAGAATGTTCTCTCTTAATCGATTACGAGGAATGAATCCTTTCTTGGATCAACCACTACTTAATGTGATTCATGATGTACCCAACACATGCCGTGTCTATCCTTATAAGAGTGAAAGCGTTGGTCATGGTCAAAGTACATCACTCTGCACATGTAGTATGTATTGACCTCAAGTCAGAGGACTGTTACACTACTCTATACACTGATAATCCTACAAACACATGAATAGAACTTATCAAATGATTTCTCGGTGGGTATGCCAATATTCTCTAAAATATCTATGTGATCATCATGAATTACAAGAACTCATAGTTGTGAGATCAACTATACTTTCTAAAACTATGATGTAGTCCACATACTAATCTTATCGCATATCATCAATATCACTTTCTTGATGATCATCGATTGGAGCTATTTTAGGACCTTATGTTACATCATATAAGCTCTCACTTACTTAGTGACAACATAAATCCAAGGGGAACACTGAACTCAATTATGAATAAGACATTAAAAATCAAAATGCTTAATCATCAATGTGTAATACCGTATATATCAAATGTATAAAACTGAATGTGATCAAGTACATATATCTCTAAAAAATGATTGTCTAGGACATATATACTAACACATGATGCTTAATTAACTTTTTATATAAACTTTGGAGTATTTAAATTACATATGAAAGTTAACAATCCTTACGAATTAGATCTTCCTAAAGCTCAACAAAACTGAAAGGGTTTGTTGTTGTCTCCCTCTCTCATAGGGTTTGCTACTTCCGCCGTCTAGCTTCGGCGTAGGTTGGGGCGGCAATCCATCTCCTACGGCAAAGTAGAGCACATGACTGCTCGTGTTGCTCTTTCTCTTCCTTTGTAGGTTATCGCTTCTCTTCGGCCACGAGGGTTTTGTTTAGAGCGCCGCAAAGCAGCAAGGCAGGGTAGCAAGATTGGGGGCTGTTTTGGTGCAGGGGTCCAGATCGTTCGTGGCAGAGTCTGGGTTGGAGGGGGCTTGGCAGCGAAGAAGATGACCGCTAGCGGCGGTTTTGCTACGAGTGCGGGATAAGGAGAGTTGCACGGGCTTCGAGTAGGCTGGATTTCTATCGATTATGGAGGATCAATTAGAGTGGTACCGATGGTACGGCCTCCTCCTGAACCACCGTCATGGGTTGTGATGGACAGTGTACCCGGGGGGTAGCTTATCCGAGGGGTTATTGCGGGAATAACTTAGAGAGAAGTCAGAGTAAACAAGTAGGAGAGAGAGGCGATTATATTTATGAACTCGAGATGTTCTGGTCCTTTACAATGGGGAAATGGGGTGCTATTTATAGTAGCAATAAATGCGATGAGAGTACACGTGGCGATAATCTAACGGCCGAGGGGTCACCTCAATCGGGGTGGCACCGGCAATCGCACGTTCACCGCATTAAATGCAGTGGGTGGATGTGACGTCGCATTAAATGCGGTGGTTGACTGTCTCCAAAGGGAATCTTCGACGATTGAGTTTAGCCGAAGGCTCTTCATGCAGCCGAGGGTTTCGTGTGGCCGAAGGCCCTGTGTAGCCGAAGGCTTGGTTCAGCCGAAGGCTTCTCTGATGCCGAGGGCTCAACAGTGCCGAAGGCTCCTGTTTTCCGCCATTTTCTCCCAGTAGCTTCGTATGCTCGAATCTGGCTGTCCTGTGTAGTTTAGAGCCCTCGGCCAAGGAGGCCGAAGGCACCCCTGCGTGTACCGTGGGTTTCTTGACACTTGGGCCGCGGTTTTCGGGCCTTGGGCGTGTTCTGGGTTCATTGGGCCTGTGCAAGAGAAGTAGGAGTCTTTGGGCCGGGGGTTCCCGGGCCATATACTCCATCAGGTTGATCGAGGTACTAGGGTCCGTGAAAGTTATCCTATTAGTTATTATTATTATTTTGTCATTTGGTTTCTTGTTAACGTCTATGTTGTTAGTTTGCCAATTTGTTTGGAAATTTAGCCTATTTTTATGTCGTTGGGAGTATTTGGATTTATGGGAACATGGATAGCTGTGTCAAGCCCACTTCATGGTTAGCGATTTGTGTTGCTCTTTCAGGGGTGACCGTCTCTAAATCTGATCATAGGGTTTACCGTCGAAGTTTTTAGAGGTTAGTTGGTGTCAGATTTGATTTTCCTTTGAATGGTGTAATGATCATCAAAACTGATGATATGAATAGAGGCGGGTTTCTGTTAAAAAAAATACATAAGAAAGTTTGGGGCGTTTACATAAGAAAGATTCACTTATTATGTAAATAAGTTTTATTTTAATAATATTTTTGAAAACCCACTTAATAAAAAAAGAAGAGAAAGGAAATTGAGTTTTATCTTAACTGATCTTATAAAGGCCAGTTTTTCATATTAAATGCTCTTTCATGCTTTATCATATTGTACATTATGTCCCTGAGACTGGAGTTGTACCGATACTACTAAGTTAAGTTATAATGCTAACGGTGTTATATTTTTCTTTTAACGGTGTGATACCCACAATAATATACACCCTAAGCAAATTAGTACTCTTTAGTCCTTACACAATAGCACCACTTCCGATCTTCGGCTTATCCGCTAAAAAGCTTTCTTGAAAACGGAGAGCTCCCCCCAATCTAGGCGGGTTTCCTCAAGGCAACAGCAGCAGTGTCACGACGGCAACGATCGGCGGCACCAGCTCGGTCCGGCAATATGATTTAGCTCCTGCGTACACTAGTACAAAAAAATAAACTTAGAGCAATAATAATAAACTATAAATAATCCAATATCACAATAGTAATAAATTATTACTAATAATTACACGTCGTTGGCATGGCCTCCAACACCGTAGATGTCATTGACACCTAGGGATGACAATTTAACTCGACCCGATGGACATCTGCATCGAACCGAACTGGTCAAAACGGGGAAAACGTTTTGACTGAGTAATGGGTACGGGGCGGGGAATACCCAATTTATGTAAATGGGTAATGGGGCAGTTATGAGTTTAATTATACTTACCCGCCACGTTACCCGCCACGTTTAATCTGGATACGGTTACCCGCATCATTACCCGACCCACACAATTAACTTATACTAGTACGTAGTATATTTTAATAGTTTATGTATTTATTATTTAATACTATCGTATATTAAGAATATGTGGATAGTAGTACATTAGTATATGACACTTATTCCCTCTAATACTTTGAAACAATATTCAACTAATTGACTATCCTTTGTAATTCTGAGGAGTTGATGCTCAAAGTTCACTATTTTAGATTTTTAATTTTCAATATCATTCATCATCCTTCCTTTGTTAACTTCTACAAGATTTATTTTCTTCACATATTGATTATTTGATTTTCGTGGTTTTCTTTACGCAATTTCCACAATACGACTCTCTTAATTTTTCACCCAATAACTTTCATAAAACTCATGTATGAGTTTAAAGTCCAAATATTGTGAAACATTACTTTAGCTTGCTTTAATTTATGTAATTGCTAATAATTTTTTCGAGGTGTATTGGATGATTAGATTAATTTTGATTGGCTGCTCTAATTTATATCAAGTTTTAAATTTAAATTATGATATTTCTGAAACAGTAACTACAAGAATACCTAAATCATAGTATTAGAAGTACCTTTTTTAGAAATAGTTCCAAATTTATAATCACTATAAAAGTTGTGGACAAAAATGCGACTCTAGTAACTTTAGTGTTTATAATTTTATTCAAATGTTATATCGTAGTGACTATAAAACTTACTCATGGTAACTTATAGTCACATTTATGTCCATATATTTTTTATTAGTAATATTTTAGGAAAAAAACTTCTCATTTCATTATGTTACTTGTATACATTAGTGTTTTTAAATTTAGATGTTGAATGTTGGTGGGGTATGATTATTGAATTTTTTGAAGTTAAATGTTTTTGTGATTCATATTTAGATTTTACTATCGAGACAAGACTTAAGTTTTTGATGTTGATGTGGTAAGAGATTCATAATTTTGAATCTAGACATATATAATTTGTGAATATTAGGTTCAAACGATTGTAACTTTTTGTAATGTTTTAAAAAACTTTATCCGTGGTGCTATTTAATTTTTTGTTTTTAATTTAGGTGATCAATGATAAGTAGTTTATCATCATTTTAGAATTTATACTAATTTTGAAGAAAAAAATTATTTTTTAACAACACAGTTATCCACAGGGGAACCGTTACCCGTGGGTAAAAAATACCCGACGGGTAACAGGGCAGTTTCGGGGAAAAATATATATTATCAAATGGGGCGGGTACGGGTAATGGTATACCCGACCCCGAACTGCCCCGTTGCCATCCCTTTAATGACACCTTCTTCAGCTCTGCCCGCCGCTCGTGTCAACAACATCACAATCAGTGTTTTAAATAGCGGTCCGCTACCGCTATAGCGGCCGGTATATAGCGGTCGCGGTAGGTACCGCTACCACTACGGGCCACTATCAGGGTGTGATTTTCAAATCACGGAAAAATCCCGCTATGCAGCTCGCTACAGCCTGTTACAGCCCGCTACCGGCACTTCCGGTAATACATCACGAACTGATTGATGTGTAAATGTGTAAGCGTTGTGTGCATGATGTGAAAAAATACATTAATGGTGATGCATGGAGTGAAACTCTAAGTTAAATGTACATGTATCCGCATACATTATGGTAGAAAAATATTAATAAATATCTAAATTTCAATTTTTAAAACCGAATTGATTGTTAATAAGGATGATTTAACTTTAATATCGGTTGACGAAAAAATGTTGACTTAACAAAACAATTTGGAACGGAAGTGGTATTATTATGGATTATGCAAGTTGGAATGCATGGTCCACTTTTTAAAATTTGATTGTGAAAGGAAAACAATTTTTCATATAAGTAATATATTTTCGGGACGGAGGAGTATATCTTTTTATTGAAAATTATTTGTAATATACAAATGAAATTATAATGTTCTTTGTTAAAAGTACTTTCATAAAAGTATAAAATTTATAAATTTTATAATGTTTTATATTAATAAAAATTATGATCCAGATTTACAACACCTATTAAATATATGTTTTGCGCATTTGAAAATATTTCACGCCGCAGCAACCGCTACAGGCGGCTACAGGCCGCTACCGAGATGATCACAATAATCTTACACAATTTTTCCATTGAAATCTGTCTGAAGGTACTTTCTTTCTTTATAACGAAAAAGAACCTTTTGTTTGTTTGGCTAAAATAATAACCAAGAAACGAAAGAATGCGAACAATAATCATCTATGAAGCACGGATACTTGCCTAGGGTAGCGTATCGGCGTATCGGATAATTTTTTGAAAATTTCCGATACTTGTATCCTGACGGATACCCGTACCAACTTTTAAAAAAAAAAAATTCCAAAATTTACTTTAATAAAATTCTAAAAAAAATGAAAATCTAAAACTACATTATATTTTACTTGGTAATCAAATAATGGGCCTTAAATTGGCGGAGTAAAGGCCTTAAATTGGTAAACTACATAGCAAGTATCTAACTATATACTCCGTAATTCATAACTTCGGTCAATACAAATACAAAAGAGCCTTAAATTGCCAGAGTAAAGGCCTTATTCTTCACGGAAGGTAAACAGAAAATTAAAGTATCTATATATAAATAATAATAACAAAACAACACTTGCATTTCTGTGGAATAATAAGAAGGAAAGCATGCTTGGAACCCCCCCAAACATATCCGGATTAAGTCATTAACTCATACTTTGAAGTGGGTACTTGCACTTTTAATTTCAAGATTGTAGTTGTTTGACTTATTTCTCATTTTAAATTAATGACTTATTGTTACATTTATATTTCGAGATACACTAGTATATATGAGAATATTATGAATTTATTATCAAGTATCTTGAAAAAGGAAAATGCTTCAATGCAATGAATGTGTAGACATCATAGGATATTATATGTATATATATATATATATATTCAAAAAAAATCTATTTTAAATATTTATAAATAGACCCCTATAACTTTTAATATTTGTAAATATACCCCCATAACTTTTAATATTTATAAATATGGCCCCGTATCCGTATCCTACTTTTTTTGGTTTTGACGTATCCCCGTACCCGTTTCCACGTTTCCGCGTTTCTGCGTACCGGTATCGGTGCTACATAGATAATCATGGCCTCATGGGGAGGGGGAGGCAGTTTTATAAACGAGATTAAAATTTGAGAAATGCTATGTGTACACAGCATTCTACACATCATTCTACACATCATAAAAAAGCCCCACCCCCTCCCTTTTTCTAACCCATTTAACCCCCCACCACCCTCTCTCCTCTATTTCAAGCGTAGGCCTCTGCGCATCAAACGAACTGTCTGTGCCATTATTTTCGTTTGTCTGTGAGCTCTTCCTTCTCTACACTAGTGGTCTCCTCCGTCATCGGTGGTGATCGAGTGTGTATGGCGGCGACGACGAACGCCATGGAAGCTAACAGACACGACGGCGACGACGAAGCGGGCCTGGGGTGGACATGGGAGGATATATTCGGCCCGAGTCCCGCTAACACGCCTGAGGTGCTGGAAGAGCGTGCAGTATCGCTGGAGGGAGGGATGCAAGATGATGAAGACACGACGGAGAATATACGACGGAGGGAAGGAGTTGAAGACACTCTGGCTGCCATGCAACGCGATGAAGGGGCACCGGATGGTAACACTGTGAAGGCTGAGCAAGGTAGGTGATTATGTAGTGTCCTTTCTTCATGGTTCACAAAGCACAGACAAATAATATTGTTTGTTTTTGTATGTAGACAATTACAAATGTATTATTGAATTTGGGAACATTATGAAGTTCATAGTCTTCTTTTAGAATGTGAGTATAATACGTAGAGCGTTTTTAGAATGTCATTATAATACTATTTCGTTTGTCTGTATTTCATTTTATAACGTCTCTATTTAATATTATTTTATTCATACGTTCTTGTAATTTGTTTGATCATTATTTGAACTGGTCTGTATTTCATTTGATACTGTCTGCATTGTATAATATTTTATTCATTTGTTCTTGTAATTTGTTTGATCATTATTTGAACTTGTCTGTATTTCATTTCATACTGTCTGCATTCTATAATATTTTATTCATATGTTCTTGTAATTTGTTTGATCATTATTTAAACTTGTCTGTATTTCATTTCATACTGTCTGCATTGTATAATATTTTATTCATATGTTCTTGTAATTTCTTTGATCATTATTTGAACTTGTCTGTATTTCATTTCATACTGTCTGCATTGTATAATATTTTATTCATATGTTCTTGTAATTTCTTTGATCATTATTTGAACTTGTCTGTATTTCATTTCATACTGTCTGCATTGTATAATATTTTATTCATATGTTCTTGTAATATGGTTGATCATTATTTGAACTTGTCTGTATTTCATTTCATACTGTCTGCATTCTATAATATTTTATTCATATGTTCTTGTAATTTCTTTGATCATTATTTGAACTTGTCTGTATTTCATTTCATACTGTCTGCATGCTATAATATTTTATTCATATGTTCTTGTAATTTCTTTGATCATTATTTGAACTTGTCTGTATTTCATTTCATACTGTCTGCATTCTATAATATTTCATTCATATGTTCTTGTAATTTCTTTGATCATTATTTGAACTTGTCCAGTATTTCATTTCATACTGTCTGCATTCTATCATATTTTATTCATATGTTGTAATTTCTTTGATCATTATTTGAACTTGTCTGTATTTCATTTGATACTGTCTGCATTCTATAATCTTTTATTCATTTGTCTGTATAGTATTGATGAATAATGTCTGTATTTATATAAATTAGTCTATGTATACATATTCATTAGTCTGTGTATGAATTCAGAGATGCATATGCACAGGAAGAAGAGCAAGAAGATGTTAGTGTGGTTGTTCCGAAAGTGGGCATGAAGTTTGCAAGCACAGACGCGGTGTATGAGTTTTACAAAAAATATGGTAGGAGTGTAGGATTCCCGGTTAGAAAAAGAACATCTACTAAGGATAGATCCAAGGGTGCTGTAGTGTCAATAGTGATAGAGTGTTCACGGGCGGGAAGTAGAGGTAGCAAGACACTAAACTGTTTGAAACCTCAAGCTTCAATGCAAACATCTTGTACCGCAAGAATTAGAGCACGCACTACTTATGTTGGGTCATGGGAAATTTCACAAGTGTTTTTAGAACATAATCACCCCATGAGTCCCACAAAATCTAGATTATTTCGTTGCTATAGGAAGTTGACATCAAAAGCGATGAGACATCTTGCGATAAATGAAGTTGCGGGAATTCCACTTAACAAGAGCTTTAACTCCGTTGTTGTTGAAGCGGGGGGGGGGGGGGGGGGGGGGGTATGATGCCCTACCTTTTATAGAAAAGGATTGTAGGAATTATATTGGAAAAATTAGGGAACTTAGGCTAGGAAGTGGTGATGCCATGGCTATACAAGCTTTTTTTTCAAAAATGCAAGCACAATGTCCCGGTTTCTTCTTTAGTGTTGATTTAGATGATGACTCACGCTTGAGAAATGTGTTTTGGGCGGATAATAGAAGTAGATATGCTTACAAAAGTTTTGGAGATGTCATCACGTTTGACACAACCTATCTAACGAATCGATACGACATGCCATTTGCACCATTTGTGGGTGTGAATCATCATGGTGAAACTATATTATTTGGATGTGGCTTAATCTCAAATGAAGATACACAAACTTTTGTTTGGCTCTTTAAAGCTTGGCTTGATTGCATGGAGGGTTGTGCTCCAAATGCAATTATAACCGATCAAGACCGGGCTATGCAAAATGCAATTCGAATTGTATTCCCGGAAACGAGGCACCGTTGGTACTTGTGGCATATCATGAAGAAGTTACCCGAAAAAGTGGGCGGGTTTGCGGACAAAGATCAAATCATGTTCAACATTCACGACCTAGTTTATGATTCACAGCACCATACAGAGTTTGAGGCAGGCTGGGAAGCTATGCTCCAAAGGTATGATCTTCACTATGTCGATTTCTTACTAATTTATGTTATTGGCATGTCGTATTTTTTTATATTGTCTGTATATCAAGTATATTGTCTGTACAATATTATAATGTTTACCCCTTACGGACATTTATTATTGTGTATGTGTCACTATTGTCTGTGTTTTCTTTTCACCATGTGAAGAGTTTCATTGTAATTTATGTTATTGGCAGAATATATTGTCTGTATATGTAGTATATCGTCTGTCGAATATTGTAATTTTTACACCGCACAGTCATGTGTATTCTGTATGTCTCACTATTGTCTTTGTTTTAAGGTTTTCTCTTGACCATGTCGAATGGCTGGTTGTGATGTACAACGAACGTCATCGTTGGGTCCCGTGTTACTTGAAACAGTATTTTTGGGCAGGTATGTCAACCACTCAATGAAGTGAAAGCCTGAACGCCTTCTTTGGTGAGTATGTTCATTCTAAAACTAGTCTGAAGGAGTTTGTGGATCAATATGGGCGCGCTATGAGAAAGAAGGTTGAAAACGAATTTCAAGCCGATGGCCTTTCTTTGACTAAAATGATTCCATGTGTTACGTCGTTTGCAATTGAAAAACAAGTGCAACGTGTTTACACCATAGCCAAGTTCAAAGAGTTTCAAACCCAATTAGTTGATCAATTGTATTGTTATGTCATACCTATGATGGATGGTAAGACATATGAAATCAAAGAGAATCGTGTCATCAATGGGTTTGATAAGAGTTGGACCTTCATTGTTGAGTATGATGTTTCTACATCTAAAGGAATGTGTAGTTGCCACTTGTTCGAGTTTCGAGGCATTTTGTGTAGACATTTTCTTATGGTGGCACTAAGATATCAAGTCAAAGTGTTGCCTGATTGTTACATACTACCAAGGTGGCGGCGAGACATCAAAAGAGCTTACACTCGAGTGAAGATCAACTACGACGGGTGGATAACTACGGTGGAACAAGAAAGGTTTGATAGATTGTGTACAACATTTGAGACCCTTGCAAACACCATTGCCGATGATCCGGAAAAATGCAAGAGCGTTATGATGTGGCTTGAACGGCAATTGGAACTACATAAACCCGCTCCTCCTAGTCATTCGTCTATATGTGGTGTGTTGACACCGTTACCGGTACCGGATAGTGCTGTGCATGCGGAAGTACCACAACAAATTAAGAATCCAAAGTCAGCAAAACGGAAAGGCGCACCCAAGAAAAATCGTTTGAAGGGGCCTCTGGAAAAGGGAAAATCCAAGTCAAAGGTATGCTGCCCTGCACTTTAAATGTTATTATACATACATTATTTATGCTTGCACAGACATTGTACAGATACGCACAGACATTAATATTGTACATGTGATTCATTGTTTTCCCAGCCAAGTGCTAAAAAACAAAGAACCACAAAGGACATTGCCGAACAGGAGGACGCTGGGGAGGGGTTCGTGGGACAGCCGTACACTAGAGAGGGGTTCGCGGGACAACCGTACACTAGAGAGGGGTTCGCGGGACAGCCGTACACTGGAGAGGGCTACGTTAGAGAGGGGTACCATGGTCAATATGATTATGTTGCAGTCAACAATAAGATGACACTACAATATCAAGACGGTTTAGATTTAAATCTCTCTCTGTTTTGAGACATATACTTATTTTAAATACATTTGAATGTTATGTATTTTTTATCGGTGAAGTCAACATTATATTTTTTTTCCCTATTTGTTGCAAACGTCTTACATAGACAATATATCCACAAAAACAGACATAGTATACTATGTGTAAACACACAAATCCATTATACAGACAATATTAATTATTCAGCATAGAGAAATCCATAATTTCAAAATGCGCTCAGGAGAAATAGGAAAAAATATTAATTCTCATCATAGACAATATTAGGAGAATGGATTTTATGGAAAGTGCCACAAAAATGCAGTCTTAAATATACCATTCATTGCTTTGCCAAAAATACAACTGTCACACAATTGTTGTATACAGACAGTACAAAAATATACAGACTAATCTTAGTAATCTATAGCTTCGCCACAGACACAAATATAATTAGAAGCACATTGTAGCAATGTTGTACATGGCACCACCATTGTTGTACAAAATACTACATGTAAGCACGTGTGTATGTCAAAAAAAAGGTATGCACCAATGTAATTGTACTAATTACATATACAAAAAAACTACACCCTTGACGGAATTCTTCATTGTACATCATTCTTCAACATCCAAAGTCGATTGGCGAATTCACACCTCTTCGTCGCCATGTTCTCGTACTCGCAACCGGGTATGAACGGGAGCTCCAACATGAGGTGCTCCGCAAAACTGAGCACCATCATTCCACATTCGCCCCTGCCGAAAAGACATCATTATTTGTTACACATCTCTGGAATATGATATACACACTACACAGACATCTCAGGAAAATGATATACACACTACACAGACATCTCTGGAATATGATATACACACTACATAGACATCTCTGGAATATGATATACACACTACACAGACATCTCAGGAATATGATATACACACTACACAGACATTGGTGTAAGAAATGTCTGTACGGATTAATATACACTTACCCTCCCCGCTGTTGGGGGACACCATCAACAGCAACAACTTCCCAAGGAAAAAGGTCACTTGCAACGTCATCTTCCGTTCTCCACGTAATAACACGTAGGAGGTGGGGGAGGCGTTCCCACAAGTCTTTTATGGATGCAACTGTCCTTCCATTTCTCATGGAGTCATATACTCTCACCATTTTTGCAGGAAGGTCTATTTGAACCAACACCCAATGCGAATTCCCCACATTTAGGGGTGTCAAAACCTAATGCATTAAACACAATGTTTATTAATGTTTGTATGCAGACATTTAGTACCTCAAGACGTCTGTAAATATACACGCACCGTATCGAATGAAGACCAATTCGTTTTGACGAGAAGGCGATCTCCCTCCCACTGCGCGTTGTTGTCTATTTTTTTGTTCAAGACTTGTTGCTACAAACAATGGCAAGGGATAATAAAAATTTGGGAATTAAGAACAAATGCATAAAACTTCACACGTATACCATAAAATAAGGCCCTAATAATGTAGTTCTCGCCCGTCTCCTGTCCTTGTTGATCAAGTATATGATACCATCCATGTGCTACAAAATGTGATTAAAAAAAATAAGAAACCATTTATAAGTTTGTTAACAATTACGTGGATAACTAGGTTGTAGATATACACTTACATAACCCGCCAACCATTTCTCGGGCAAAAGGAGGTCACGAAAAAATGTGCGGTCGACATCCGGTAAACCGGGTACATGAACGTTTACAAGTGTAGGGGCAATATTATCGGCTTGATCCGTCCAATATTTCAATGGAGTAGACTGGGTGAAGTTCACTTCTTTAGGACGCTTCTTCAAGGGGTTTGTGAATGGGCTACATTGATACTTAGAGGGAAATTTTAATCTCTTTCCAATATCAAATGGGTTTAAACTGTCATTATATGAATCAACAACTGCTGCCGGCTCCTCAACTACATCATCCTCCCAGTGAAGATTCAGAAATGCTAGTTCACTAAATGCTTCAACGGGCATCTACACATGCACACAAGGCTCAAGTGAAATTTAAAGAAATTAATAAAGTTAGAATGTAATGTCTGCACGCAGACATTAAATTGGAAACACAGACAATACCATGTAAATAATAGTATAAACTGAAGTAAAAAAACTAAAGAAAGTGCACCTCTTTCGGTGTGGTCAAGAGTAATTCTCCTGGGGTGTGACATTCTTCAAACAAACCCACTTCTTCGTTCATCAACATCAACTTTAAATTTGAAATAAAGAATGTAAAATAAATCACAAATTGTGTTATTTCTAACACAATACGCTAGATGTAGTTTGTCACATAACTTACATCATTCATGACATCTATGATGTCAATGTCTTGACTTTCACAAATCTGTTCGCAATAATCAGCCAACATAAATAAAATACGAAAAAGTGTTTAAAATCAAAGTCAAAATTGTTTGAAGTTAGATTGAAATATCTCCCGCACCCGCACCACTACAATGGTACATCCTAGAACATTACATGTTGTCTAATGGTTAGAAATTTACATCGGTAAATAGACCATGTTCACCGACCACCATGTTTGTGTCCGCATGTCCGTCCAAATGTGTGTCCTCCTCGCCTTGAGCAGGTACCTCATCTCTAAGCTCCTCATGTGCAGCCTTAAAAATTCCAACATCCTACAAATTGAGACAAAAACAGACAGATTCAGACAGAATGATACAAATACAGACAGATTCAGTGAAAAAAAAGACATTTAAGGTAAAAGTACAAACATTGACCTCTTGACCAGCATCACCAAGTTCTACAACAAGAGGCATGGCATTCGCTTCATTCTCAACAGCCTTCAAAATGATACAGACAGATTTAGATAATATGATACAAATACAGACAGGTTTACCTTAAAAAAGACATTTAAGGTAAAAGTACAAAGATTGACCTCTTCACCAGCATGACCAATTTCTACAACAAGAGGCTCGACATTCGCTTCATTGTCAACAACCTACAAAATGATACAGACAGATTCAGACAATATGATACAAATACAGACAGATTCAGTTATAAAAAGACATTTAAGGTAAAAGTACAGAGATTGACCTCTTCACCAGCATGACCAAGTTCTACAACAACAGGCTCGACATTTGCTTCATTCTCAACAGCCTACAAAATGATACAGTCATATTCAGACAGCATGATACAAATGCAGACGGATTCAGTAAAAAAAGACATTTAAGGTAAAAGTACAGAGATTGACCTCTTTACCAGCATGACCAAGTCCTACAACAACAGGCTCCCCATTTGCTTCATTCTCAACAGCCTTCAAAATGATACAGTCATATTCAGACAATATGATACAAATGCAGACAGATACAGTAAAAGACAGACATTTAAGGTAAAAGTACAGACATTGACCTCTTCACCAGCATCAACAATTTCTACAACAAAAGGCACGACATTCGCGTAATTCTCAACAGCCTACAAATGAGACAAATACAGGCGTATTCAGACAATATGTAACAAATACAAACCGATTCAATGAAGAACACACATTTATGGTAGAAGTACAGACATTTAGCTCGACACCAGCTTCAGAAATGACAGACTTCTCAGGCGCGACATTCGCATCATTTTCAACACCCTACAAAATGAGACAAATACAGATAGATTCAGACAATATGATAGAAATACAGACATATTCATTGAACAACAGACATTTAAGGTAAAAGTACAGACATTGACCTCTACATCATCATCACCAATTTCTACATGCTCAATCTCATCTGTATTATCAGGCTCATCGGATTCCTCAGCATCAGCCTCATCGGATTCTTCAACCTCATCAGAGTCCTCAGGTTCCTAAAATAGGATTGAAAAAAGACCGCATTAACATTTCGAAATGCATACAAAAAATCCATACAGAGGACCGTAAATACAATAACAGACAATTTAATAACAGTGCAGACATTGACCTCATCAGATTCGACATAGCTTTCATCAGAATCGTCTTCTTCATCTTCACTCTCTTCCAAGTCTTTAATTTCAGCAACATTTTTTTCAGTTGCTTTGAGCCTCCTTTCAAGTTCTTCAATACGTGCACGCAATAAAGTCAGTTCATTATTTTGAACATCGTTATGGCTTTCCTCAACATCTCCCTCATTCTCCTCCTCCTACAACATAGACATTGAGATAAATAAATAAATAAATAATTAAATAAATAAATAGAAAAATGTTTGTGTCCCGTTTAATTACAATAACACAATAAGCGAAGCAATTACCTCAACAATGTCTTTAAAGACAATTTTTTGTAGACTGTGGGCATGGTAAAACCCATTTGCAGTCCACTTGAGCATAGGAATGTGTTTTGTAGGAACAACATGTGTGGCAAACTTTTGGGCAAGGACTGGAAGTTCCTCATATGCCCAAACCTACATGGGTTGATGAGTGTCACACAGACAAATGATTAATGTATACAGACAAATTATTAATTTATACAGACAGTGAATGTAAAAAGTAAATTTCATATAGACGGTTTACCTGTAAAGCAAACTGGAACCCGTACAAGCAGAACTTTGCGTTGCGATATCTCGGTTTTGCTTTTTTGCTCGCTTGAAACTTTTGTGGTTGGCCTTTCATGGTCTTCTTTAAACTCTTCACCGTCTCTTTGTACGACTCGAAGGACCATGGGCAAGACTTAAACAGCTCGAAGTCATCCATTAAACGTAAGTAATCGGGATGTATCAGTGTTGTGTAGTCTCGAGCAAGGAGGCAGCAATGAACCAAAAACAGAGAACCTAACTTCACGCGATCCATAACATCTTCGTTCTCATCCCTCGGAGTAGTGCTCAGTTCTTCAAGTTTCTCCTTCAACTTGATATAGGAAACATGATTGCAGTCCCCAAAATATTTATCTACCACCCCCAACCGTTCTTCATGAAGATCATACGTAGGCCACTCCATCGGATCATGTATGCCACTAATCCTCTTGAAGTCCTGGTATGTGAACTTGAGCAACTTGCCATCGACTGCAAACCATAACTCATCTTCCGGCTGGTCACGCACAAGGCGTAACAGCAACAAATGAATGAGTTGCGCAGAAAATTGCATAGGTGGAGCATCGGGCAAATGGCCCCATGGAGTTTTAATAAGCATACTCATTTGTTTCAGCGTCAAGCATTCGCTCAATAGTTCCAGTGCTTCAGGAAATGCGGACCTTACAGAATACTGAGCAGGGAAGTAATCTTTAAGAGGAATTTTCAATTCCATCCTGAAAATAATAACACAGACATTTGTTAAACACTTGGACATCTTATGTACACACAAAAATGATGGACACAGACATCTTACTACCACACAAAAATAATAACACAGACATTTGTTAAAGACTTAGACATCTTATATTTCAGCTCAGGAAAACAAAGGAAAACATTAATGACACAATTCAAACATCTTACTACCACACAGACACACTACACAGACAAGCCTACACAGACAGCTTTAAAGTAAAAGAACACACTAGACAGACAACTCAACAATGGTATACAGGCTACTCTAAATTCGTGTACAGACAAGTGCATAGGACATACACTACACAGACATCTCACAAATGACAACAACATTTAAGAACACACTAGACAGACAACTCTAGAGAACCATAAAGACAACTGTCATATGCGCAGGCGTGTAAGACCACACTACACAGACATCTCACAAATGACAACATTTAAGACCACACTACACAGACATCTCACAAATGACAACATTTAAGAACACACTACACAGACAAGTCTAGAAAACCATAAAGACAACTGTCATCTGCGCAAGCGTGTAAGACCACACTACACAGACATCTTACAAATGACAACAACATTTAAGAACACACTACACAGACATCTGAAAAACCGCAAACATATGAACACACTGAACAGGTAACATCTGAAAAAATGGAATAAAGAGCTAACTCCAAACACTGTCAAAATCAAAACATGAGAAAATACGGTTTTACTCCAAACAAAAAACACAATATACACTACAAAATGGTACAAATCAAGCACATAATACCAAGAACAACAAATAAACTTCAAAATAATTCATGCATGTCAATAGTCCACCGAAAAACAGCCAAGAACAAACATAAACTCAAAAATACAAGTGCTGGCCCCCAAAAAAAAATTAGGGAAAAATTAAGTGAGAAATTAACTCAAAACAAGGTTAGAAAAAAATACCTTTGAGCCATTTCTGTAAGGGAACTGCGAACCATTTCCTCAAGTGGACCGTCTCACTTTCGCAGATGCTCGGAGACACCGGAGCGAGGGTGGAAGTAGCGACGGACTTCGGTAGGGTAGAGAGGGGGAGCGCCGTGCTTCTGTCGATGGAGGGAGAGGAGTGGGTTGAAGCCGTTTCTCGGAGACGCCGGAGCGAGGGAGAGGAGGGAGAGGAGTGGGATGCGGGAAAGAGAAGAGGGAGAGTGGGATGCGGGAAAGAGAAGAAAGGGGGTGGGAGGCGCACGTGACAGGATTCAAATTAGGGGTGGGGAGTTAAATGGGTTAGAAAAGGGAGGGGGTGGGGCTTTTTTATGATGTGTAGAATGATGTGTAGAATGCTGTGTACATATAGCATTTCTCTTAAAATTTTCCCCTCTAGACTTGATCTAGTGCGTTTTTTAACTGTATTAGGAATACTAAATTTACTCATATTTTAACAGAAACAGAACACACCACGGAGTTTACAAATATAGACGAATTGACGTATGGATCCACAGATCAGAAAGAAAAACAAAAAAGGCCGGCTCGGAGAAGTGATCTGAATTCACCCCGTTCCGACAAAACCCCTACAATTCATCACTGCTAACCCAATTTTTTCAACGCCGATTGATCTATAACACATATTTACTCCCACAATATATTTCATTCTCTCTACTCTGCAATTTTCATCCCACGGAAAAAAACCAGGCCTTTGATTGTTTTTTGTTTTTCTTGTCTTGAGTCCGAACTGATTTACTAGAATATACTCCGTATATTTCTCGCCAAGTGCTTGTTAATGCACGCCGCTATACTTTGCTGGTGTCTCTTTACCCTGGTGAATGATTGCGCCATTTGATTCAATTTGTCGCCGGATCAGAACAGTTGAATAAGGTTTGATTTCAGATTTTGAGATTGCTTTGCGAAGTGGGGCTCGATTTATTTTCTTAGCAAGCGGATTCGGAGTTTTTCATTGGAATTGATGTGTTGGTGAGGAAAAGGGGATGAGGGATGAGAGGTGAGGCGGGAGGAGGAGAACAATGACTGCTGGCGGGTCATCTGGTCTTCGTTCTTCTGGTAGTTATGGTTCTTTGCAGATACATCAATTCCAGAACGGTTCATTCTCAATCCAAACCTCACCACTTATACCACCCCCAAGAAAACCACCTAAGATGTTCAAGGAGAAGGAAGGTTTATTTCATTGGATCTTCAAATTTGCGCCTCGTAGGAAGATTGGAATGCTCCTCTTGTGCGCTGTTTCTGCTGCTGTTTTTGTTTTGGTCTTGTTTGTTGGCAAAGGTTCGGTTCCTTGTTTTTATTTATTTATTTACTTCCATTCTGGTTGGTTGCACGGTTTTTTATAGCTTCTCAATTTCATTTAGCAGTTAATGGGTTTGTTTGCATTACCGTGGGGTTTCTTATCTTTTGAATTGAGTTCATATATCTTTAGCTGGATAGTGCATATGTATCTAGCTTCTGTTCCTTTGGTGATACAATATGCAAGACTAATTGTGTTTTGGCTCTACCCGGAAATTGTTATACGGAGTATTATTTAGTCTATGCTTGTTACAATTTCTAGCTGAAACGGATTTTACCAAATGCTTTTATTTTTATAATATTCAAGAATCAGGAGATTCAATAATATTGACCAAACAACCCTCACCAAATGGAACCTCATCTATAGTTCTCAACACTTTGGACCTAATACACATTCTACTGGTGTCGGACTTGTGAGTTTATTGAGTGTTAAATTAAATGAAAGTTACTGACAGTGCTATCATGGTCCAGGAAAGAGATAGGCGGGTATTATATATCTAGTGGAAACACCATTATAAGAAGAGTGTCTTAGTGTCTAGAATTCAGGCATAGGTGGTTTCTATCCAATGTTCTAAAATGTATTGAGAGTGGCTTTTACATGTTATACATGATCACTTATACCCCAGAAACTTATTTCTCAGATTGCTAATTGCTTGCTGAGTAATTGAAATAAACCGCTTGCCACCTCTCTTTAGAGGAATTTTATCCAAAAATGAAAGTTGACCATTAGAACTGGATTTTCTTTTGGGACAAAAAGTTGAAGAAACTTGACTTCTTTTAGGAAGTGTTCTATTTTCTTATATATGGAAATGATACATCATACATTGATACTTGCACTTCCTATGGTGCATGTGAAGATTCTGTATAAATTTTCCGACATTAAAACCCTTACATGTTCCTTGCCCTAAGTTTTACATGACATCTTTGTCTCCTGTAAAAAGTTCTTATTCATCTAACATTCTGTGCTTTTTTAAAATTGTTTGTAGGTGAAGATTCTCCTCCAGGGCTTGAAATGCGCAGTATCAACATTAACAGTACACTAAAAAGCAGAAACTTTTTTACAGAACGTGAAGAACACATTATTCACCAAATTGTGTCAACTGAACATAGAAAAAATGGAAGAACTACGTCCACTAATCACCCCCCTCCTCCTCCTGTGTATTTTATGGGATATACCCTCCCCCCCGGGAATCCTTGTGAAGGTTTTACATTACCACCACCACCAGCAGATAAGAAAAGGACTGGACCACGACGTAAGTTTTGAGATGCTTAAGACTTTGTCTAATTGTTCTTTTAATTAAATTAGGTATTCCTGTTTTTCTTTTCAGCATGTCCAGTCTGCTATCTTCCTATTGAAGAGGCTATTGCATTAATGCCAAGTGCACCTTCGTTTTCTCCTGTCATTAAGAATTTAACTTATATACATGAAGAAAATTTGAACAAGAGTGAGTTTGGAGGTTCGGAATTTGGTGGTTATCCTTCACTGAGCCAGAGAGATGATTCCTATGACATAAGGGAGTCAATGAGTGTGCACTGTGGGTATGTATTGCTGAACTTGCTCCATCGAATTTGTTGAACTAATCCTGATTTTGGGACATTTTAGTGTAATATCTTAGTGGGTGCTCCGTTGGGGGAATAGAAGTGGAGTGTGGAAATAGCATGGGAAACGGTGTTCGGTTACTTCGGTATATCTTAATGGGCCACATAGTTCATTCATAAATAAAACCCATTAGTCATTACATCATTCCTGATATAAACTTATTCAAAATTGAAAGCCGAATAGAAGTATACTTCTTTTTGGGCTCTGCTATTGGGATGATTTTTTTTCTGTCAAAGGATCATATTTGTTTTTTAAGGTCTTTTTGGATGAAAGTTCTCGGATGGGGAAGCTTTGGATGTCTTAGACTATATTTTGATAAATAAAATATTTTTATAAACAAAAGTAAAGTGGTTGACTGGTTGACATGCTATGTGATCACATATTATGCTATTCTTTTTTCTTAAATCTGAAATACATATCAAGATATAGATTAAGCCATTGCATCCAAAACTCTCTACCCAGGCAGACACTAAGTCTTTGTGTATGTGTGTTTTGCGGGGAAGGGGGGTGGGCCTGGTGGGAATGTGGGATGGAGCCATGGACGTGATTAGAACATTTACAAAAATGTCCTTCCTGCTATTGGTAATGGAAGAATGTACAGAAGATATCCATTTTCTGCCCGCATTTAGCAATTTGGTATGAGTTTGAACAATTTGATAATTGGGTACTAAAGGTACATACCACAAAATGAAAAGTATTTTATATTGTAATTATTGTTCACGCAGTCCTTCAAATCTAATATATGCAATCATTTTGTGCTAAACACACAAAATGTACTGCAATATGTACTGCAATATGTACTGCAGATTTGTCAAAGGAACCAGACCTGGGCATGGGACAGGCTTTAACATTGATGATTCTGATCTTGATGAGATGGAAACCTGTCAAGGTGTGGTGGTTGCATCAGCAATATTTGGTACTTACCTCTTCAAGCTCAAATCTTATATCAATTTTTATGGTTATGTTAATTAAAGTTTTGTTTTTAAAAGTAAAAACTGTATTTTTTATAACCAGGGGCATTTGACGTAATACATCAGCCGGCGAATATAAGTGAATATGCGAAAAGCAATGTTTGCTTTTATATGTTTGTGGATGAGGAGACCAAAACATTTCTAAGAAATTCACGTGATCTTGATAGTAGTGGTAAAATTGGATTGTGGAGAATTGTTGTAGTCCATAACCTACCTTACAGCGATTCAAGGCGCAATGGAAAGGTAATTTTTTCTATTCCGGGTGCATTTTTTACTCTAATAATTTATAGTGCAGTTGTACTCTTTCAACAACATTTTTTTGTGTATGGGATTTGGTAAGCATGGCTAAATTGATTTAAGAAAAAAAGATACGTGGTACTAAAATATGTTTACCTCATGCCATACTCCCTCTTGACTTCATTTTAGGGCACCGTTGAGTCGTTGACCAAACTGCACAAACTAATGAAAATGTCTCATTTTCTTGAGTTCTTTAAAAAGTAAAAAAACATTACTAATGTACATCACTCGTAATTGACTTGTCTTAAGAAACGTGAACACAATTTTATTTGGGACAAACAATGGGAAATAAGGAAACTAATACTTCATTGGAATAAAGAATGCCTTATAAAAGGAACATATACTTATTTTATTAAATCGATGGGAGTGATTTATTTTGGAGATCAAAGAACCATGCACTGAAGTATTTAGGGAGTGTTTGCGATTGCTTGTGCTTTTAAAAAGTGATTTTTTTAAGAGATTTTTGGAAAAGTGATTTTAAGTTAAAGTAGATAGTGTTTGGGAATAGAAGTGATTTTTGTTAAATGGTAAAAGTTGGAGTGTTTGATAAAAAAGTGATTTGAGATATAATATTTTGGTAAATTACAAATACACCCTTATGCCTTGTAAGATTTTGTTAAAAGACTACTTCATCCGAAGCATCGGAAGACCCATTCGCCGGTAGGGAAGCCGTCACCGCCACTGTGGAGTTGAAGTGGATCGTTGTTAGTTTTGAGTCTTGCCGTCATGGGGTTGCACCGTAGCAGTATCCGGCATAGGCGCCGCCGTTGAGAGCTACTCCACCAGTTTTCCTCAATTGATTGCGAAGATCTGGTTGTTGGTTTGAAAATTAGATGGGAAAGGATCTCCCTGCTAGTAGCTTCTCCATCCTATTGTTGGTTTTAAAATTTGGCCGTCTGTTGTTGCTAATTGCTTCGCCGGAAGATTCTACCTGCGTAGAAGGAAGAGGGACGTAGAAGGCAGAGGGATAGCTCGCAGGTTTGTGGGACAGAGGGCAATTTTGGTTTAATCATCTTTTTTGGCATTAGAATAATCCCAAAAGTTGGACTTATTTACTGGAAATACCAAGAAGCAGAAAAAAGCATGCCCTGACCTGCTTTTGGCTTTTGGCTTAAAAGTGATTATATTAAGCTGAATTTTTCTTTTGCAAACACCTCATTTAGCTTTTACCCTCCAAAAAAGCTAAAAGTGCTTTTTTAAAGCAATAGCAAACACACCTTTAATTTGACATTACAGAGTTGTTTGAATTAATGAGAACCCAAAACCACTTTGCCTGGCTGCATATGTGGAGAGGCAACACCTACTGTCTTTTAGTGGATATGTTTTTTGAATGATGTATCTGTCTCTTCGTTTGCAGGTTCCAAAGCTCTTACTTCATCGCCTTTTCCCAAAGGCCCGATATTCTATGTGGATTGATGGAAAACTTGAACTGGTTGTCGATCCTTATCAGATTCTTGAGAGGTAGGTACTGTGCTAGGCTGCTAGCTTCATGTTTAATTAAATGTTAACTAAAACTACTCTAAACTCCTTCTCACATTGAACATCTCACTTCCTCTTTATGGATGTCTCTTAAACAACTTCATCTTTTTATATTCAGTTAAACTCCTTTTTGTAAGTCACAATATAATCTTAGCCATTCCATTTCAAAGACATGTTGTCACAAATGTATGTTTATAAATGAAAAGTCTACACAAAAGCCATACTCTCAATGAATGTGCCAAATTCAAGTGTGAAGTTTATAAAGGAATGGAAGAGTGATTGAATATGGTTCTGTCACTGACAAAGGGTTCCATAAAAATAATATTTTATTTTTCAAATGGATAATTAGTAGTGTTTTAATTTAAGTACTTAATGGTCATAAAGGTTTGGTAATGATATTCTCATTCCAATGCACACAAAAACAGCAGTGCTTGTAACACTCTTTTTCTAAAGATATAATGCAGCAGTTTTCTACCAAAGTTAACCATAATAAGCTGTAATAAGGCTTTTATAGGTGGGGAATGTTATATGATTGTGATATTTTGACTTGTCTTATTATTAAATCAACAATGAGTAACTATGATTACATTTTTACTTATCTTGAATTATAAAGATTTTTTAATTGGAAGTTACACTCTCAAAACTTTTCTAAATGAATGGGAGCGAAGTTTCAATCAATTACTTGAAGGCATGTTTAAGTGAGAAGGAAAATAGTTGGAGAAATTGGTATTAAAACTCGAAGTAGCTTACTGAGTATGATTCTATATCATACTAAGGTTCTTCTTACTAATAAAATGTACTTGGGTATCTGAGTAATTTCTCTATGTTTTTAGTCTGAAGTTGTTTCGGAAGAATAACGTCAAAGATATTACAGACACTACACATGCTTAAATCCCCCTATCAAGATGAACTTAATTTCTTTGACTTGTTGTGATTAATTCTACTAGTGCTGGCCTTGTAGCTAAGAAAATACTTTTTACAAAATCTCCAGATTCTTGTGGAGGAAAAATGCCAGCTTTGCAATTTCCAAGCACTATAGGCGTTTTGATGTGTTTGTGGAAGCAGAAGCTAATAAGGCAGCAGCAAAGTTTGATAATTCCTCCATTGACTTCCAGATTGAGTTTTATAAAAAGGAAGGCCTTACTCCATTTTCCTCCTCCAAATTCCCAATCACAAGTGGTAAAAAGCGGTTTTCCTATTATATTTTTGCTTTTCGAGATTTATGAAGTTTCAATGGAATTATTGTTTTTGTAATGTGATTTTGGTGTGCAGATGTTCCGGAGGGATGTGTGATTGTTCGCGAACATGTTCCAATCTCTAATCTCTTCACCTGCCTCTGGTTCAATGAAGTTGACCGTTTCACCCCCAGAGACCAGATTAGTTTCTCAACTGTGAGGGACAAGATCAGGTCAAAGACGAATTGGACTGTAAATATGTTTCTTGACTGTGAAAGACGCAACTTTGTTGTTCAGGTAACCTTATAAGTACTTTCACTCAAATTGGAAGTACCCCGTTTGGTAAGGGTAAAATTTGGTTGAATTAGCCTATGTTGTTGAAAGTATGGTTGAATGGCCTGAATTGTCAAAAAAAAAAGATTTATAGTCAAATGAATTTCTATCTGTACAGTCAATTAGTGCAGTCAAATTAGTTAAATTTGGTAAAAATATGCGTAGTACTGTAGTAGTGTAGTATTCCGTAATAATAAGCAGCAATTGCAAATAATGTACATATTTACCACCCTCAAAAATTCTCTTCCAATAATCTATATGTATATAATGCGTGGAGTTACGCCTGTTGATGGTCCGGATTAATGCAAATGAATGAATTAATTCTTTTGATTCAATCCGGACCATCTGTGGATTTACTTCACTAGTTGAGCAAAGAGAGATGTTTTGGTTTACATCCATTATTAGAAACTTCACCATAAAAAGTTTATTATTGACCCCAATATGATATGGGTAGCTCAGCTTTAGATATGATGCGGAGTATAATATTTTTTTTAATTATTTTATTGTTTTTTTAATTAATACAAATTCTTTATTTTCTTTAAATAAATATTACCATTCTTTATACATAAGTTCATACTCCTTAAAACACAGACGAATGAGGAAGATTGATACGGAGTACAATATATGCATGTGGGCCCGCCCAACTGGGGGCGGATAGTTTGTTATTGTATCCACAGTTTGCGATTATTATTGTAATTAATACAGGGTTACCATAGAGATATTCTTGAGCAATGGGCCCCACCACCCCCACATGTTCATCCTCCACCGCCACCGCCACCGCCTACTGTTCTGCGGGGGGGAATGCTCATGAAGACTTCAAGTAATAATGGGCTGGGGGGTAGAAAGAGTCCACCAAGGCGGAGGGAGAGGAGACCGAGGCGCCACCGGAAGTCGTTGCCGGAAGTGAGGACTTAAGTCAGGACACAATTTTGTTCACCAAATTCAGACACTGGACTATTTATATATTCTTTCCTGCTTTTCCTTTCAAGATTATTCATGCAGGGCCCGATCTAGGAATGTGTGCAATATATATGTTGCAATGTTGTTTCCCACAAGGCTGAATCATTTGTTTTTCTTTTATAGATTTATTAGAAAATTTATATTTTTGTTGTATATATATAATGAGAGATGCAATAATTTTGATACGAGGTCCGCCTCAACTTGGATTACTATTTTCGAATGTATGTTCATCATGCAATCATGAGTCAAGTGTTTTGCCTCTTTTTGCTCATTATTTTACGCTGAATATCTATTATCTATTATTATAATATAATAGCAAATTGATTTTGCTACAGTGTTCCTGCCTATTTGGCTATTTCACTGCAGGTCCATAATGATGTTCATATGTACAAATGTACTGGATTACGTGTTGTTTAATAGAATATGTGCTTGATGGAGAAATTTTTAATTTTATAATACAGTTTGTCGGGAGGAAAATATTACGGTTTTTCAAAAAATGTTACTAGCTACTCCGTATTAAACAATAAAGTAATATTTATGAAAAAATGTAATTAAAGTTACTATATTTTTATGGTCATTACGGTATATAAATTAAATGTAGTTGTAGTGATTTAAAATTACTAAATCTATTTTTCATTGATTTTAATTGCTTCATATAATTATGTTCGAAGTAGTGTCACATTGAGTAATGGTGCCGAAATTTCCATTTTAGGTCCAATATTACATTATATCTGCCTTGTGTTTCAATCAGTGAATGTTAATCTGAAAGGTTACTCCATGATAGTTTAATCTCATCCATCCAAATGTTAATGTCTTTCATGCTTTTCATGTGTATAGATCATTTCACTGATCATTAATCTAAAAGGTTCCATGATAGTTTAAGTTAATAATTAGGAAGTGATGAATTAGATAGCAACCAAGGAATAACTGAAAACATCCCCAATAGAAAGTGTGCCTTTTTCTTTTGACATAGAGTGTGCCTTAACCATTTCTTAGACACATATCTCCAATAGACATGTACATAAAGGTAATTGAATCAATGATATTTAGTGTCTTCTTTCAAAAGACTAATTATATAATTTTCATTCTTATGAAGCCATATTTGTACGGTTGTACCATTGTTTGTGTTGTTAATTATACACTAGTGTTGAGGTTAATTCAACACAAAATTTATTGGCACTCAATACAAGTATAAACAGGACTCATGTTTTTTAGTGAAAATTCGAAAACGATGAAATACAAGGGGCTTTTCAGGATAATTTAAGACAGCCCTCACCAAATATAGATGTATAGAGAAGGCTTGGGAAGCCAATAATGGAGTTATAAAAGCGATACTAGAGTTTAAGGAAGAAGGAAGTGGGAGAGAGAGAAGAGGGAAAGGATCCCATAAGACAAGACATACTTCATTTATCCTAGTAAAGAAAAGAATGACACCCCATCTCTGGTGGCCTCCCAACACCGACCAGACGGCATGATGGGATGATGTAAATTGGACTATAATCACAATCTGATAGATAGAGAGTGGGGCTCCGTCCCCGATACTTGCAGAGGCTTTCTATTGAGTAACCTCTCATCGCAGTTGCCGAGAGTCGAACCCGAGACCTAACCCTTGTGGCACTCCCTCGCTACCAGTTGAGCTACGCCCACCGGTTATATCCTAGTATTTATAGCAATGGGGGTATGACTTTCAACCGTAATGGGCCTCTATGAATGGAATCATATAACAAGGATACAAAGCGGGCTAGATATTGCACCTCGCTTGTAGTCAGTGTGATTCGATAAACGTTAATGGGCTGGGATCCATTAGGACCATTATCCCAGATACAATTATCTCAATTAGGGGTGAGCATATTGGTTTTCAGTTTTGGTTCGATTTGGAACGGGTTGAGAGCATTATTACCAAACAAAAATCATACTATTTTTCGGTTTGGTTCGATTCGTCTTATTCGGTTTGGTTCGGTTTGAATTTATTGTTTAATATATGAAGGGTTTATTGAATTTCTTTAGTTCGGTTTTTATCGGTTTTGGTTCGGTTTCATACGGTTGGGAAGAATTACTACCAAACTCAAACTAGATTGCATATGGTCCGGTTTCGGTTTGATCTAGTTCGGTCCGGTTAAATCAAACCAATATGCCCACCTCAAATCTCAATTTCTTAAGGAGTGACCGTGCGAATCTGCTCGAGAAAGTATATACTCTTTCTACTCTTTTTTTTTTTTGTATTTCTCGAGTCCGAATCTTCTAGGTATCCCGCATAATCGGTGGGCATTTGTCCTAATGAATAGAACATGTTAGGAAGAGGTTCTCCCTCGCTGGAGCAGTTGAAGGAAGCTCTCCTCTACTGTGGGGTTTAAGGAATGATATAAAAAAAGAGGTTCAAAAATGAAAATTTTCAAATAAAATGACCATCAATAAGAGCCCATTTGATAATCTTTTTTGGAATTATCAAGTTAATTTGAATATTTTTATCAAGGACTTAACTTTTGGTTTTACATTATAAGTTGTGTGTTAATCAAAATAAGTGAGGGTGACTTGATGAAGATGACTATTTTAACTATTTTAATACAAATACTCTTTATTAATTAATAAATCAATTGTAGATACAAAATTTTCACAATTCATCATATTAAGCCAAAAGAGGTCACAATTTCATTCTTAAAATGAAGTTGTATTTGCTGTAAAAAAATGAAGTTGTATTTAACGTTTTTTATTTAATTTTTTGACGTTATTAATTTTTAGAGAGGAAGAGAAGAGAGGGAAGGGAAGATCCAAACAGACTTGGATAGAGTAATCCGAACAGATATGCGTCTTCTTGGGTTGGATGAGAGTATGACTTTGGAGCGAGCAAAGTGGATGGTGCACATCCGTGTGGACGATTGATGTCTTTTCTACCTTTCCTCTCTCTTCTCTTTTATCATTTATCTTCTTTATCTTTTTAAATTCTAATGTTAATTTTATCTTCTAGCTTTTTTATGTTCTTTTATCTTTCTTATATTCTTATGTTATTGTTAGCTTATATTTATTTATCTTTGTTTTATCCGCTTTATCTTACTTTTCCTCCCTTTTTGTCCGTCTTTTCTGTTTGGCATTGATATCATAGATCGATTCATGTTAGTCAACCCCAAATTCTTTTGGGATTAAGGCTTGGATGTTGTTGTTGTATTAATTTTTAGAGTACTTCTTGAATAAGAGCTTATCCTACAATTTATACTCCAGGTAAATGTGATTCATTGACTTTGTGGCTGCCATGAACTATTTCATCAAATAAAAGTACAACATTTTAAATCATAATTTGTATTGGAAGATTTGGACACAAGTTAAATTTAAGAATTACAAAAATTTATAAAATCATGATTTCATTCTCAATATGAAGTATTACTTCAATTTTTTTAGATGTTTAACGTTATGTGCATTAAATTTAAGATATCCCCCTTGTAACGCGAAAAGTGGTGTGGATACTCTCTTTGTAGAGTTTTGAATTTTCCTTCGTCCGTCTAAGGTTGAGGGCCTTGAAGCAGCGCATGTTGCCAATTGTTTGGTCATCGCGAGTGGCTCTTCTTGCTTCCAGTTCTAACGATTAATTTCGTTTGGGCAGTAGGACAAGTCTCTGCGAGGGAGAAGTCGATTTGCTTGTTTCCAGAGTGTGATTGCTGATTATCATACGATAGCACAAAGTTATGGAGAACCAGATTATTATACATTTTGGCGTTTGTCGATGTACTTTCCATGCGAAAGTTATGAATAAGGAGCAGGGTGGGAAAGAAGATGTAGTACTGCTGGCTCATCCCCTCCTGAACCGGCGTCATGGAGGGATTGTATGACTAGGGTTTATTGCTCTATATTTCTTTCTAATTTGATTAATGTTTCCTTAGACTTTTTACTTTGTTTTATTTACTTGTTTGTGTTTGTAGTTTTTATTATGTGCTTATGACCGTTATTTGCCTTAAAACTCTCATATGTTCAGCGAAAAGTTTGGTTCTTTTTTTTGATGAACTTTTTTATGTCTGATCCGGGGTTGAGAGGACTTTGCGGCTATTTTGAGTTTGCTGATGTGGTGACGAGTGGTGACCTTAAGAGTCAGTAAGAACATTTGGGGAAGATTTTAAACTCCGTATGAAGATTGCGATTATTATTGTAATTAATTAGAACGATTGGAATTTCAACGTGAACATTTCATTCGTATCCGAAGTGTTTAAATACACTTTAACTTTACAAGAATAACGCATGCAGATAACTACTACGTAACAAACTAGCTATGCAAAACTAAAGTCTATCCCTATCATGCGGCGTATATAGTACAACAACAATTCAAACTGATTTGAATTTTACAATTAATTACGGAGGAGATAATCATGCGTGCGAGTCATCCGGAAAGGCATGCATGTGCCATGCATGCGTACCATGCACCATGCATGCGTACGTTAACACCCCCCGCAGTCAAAGCGGGAGGAGACCGAATGCTTAGACTGGAGCGAAATTCGTCAAACAGGAGACGAGGGAGGCCTTTTGTAAATATGTCGGCAAACTGTTGTCGTGTAGGAACATGAAGCACACGCACCTCCCCGCGAGCAACTTTTTCCCGAACAAAGTGGATATCCATTTCAATATGTTTAGTGCGGTGGTGTTGAACGGGATTACCGGACATGTACACGGAGCTAATGTTATCGCAATAGACCATAGTAGCTTTAGACAACGGGCAGTGAAGTTCTAAAAGTAAATTTCTCAACCAACAAGTCTCGGCAACTACATTAGCAACACCCCGATACTCGGCTTCGGCACTGGAGCGAGAGAGGGTTGGTTGCCGTTTTGAGGACCAAGAGAGAAGGTTGTCACCGAGGTAAACACAATAGCCGGATGTGGAACAACGTGTGTCCGGGCAGCCGCCCCAATCAGCATCAGAGTAGGATATCAAACTGGAAATAGAAGACGGCCGTAGATGTAGACCGAAATTGATTGTACCTTTGATATAACGGAGAATCCGCTTGAGTGCATGGAGATGAGGAGCACGTGGGTCATGCATGAAGAGACAAATCTGTTGAACCGCATAAGAGATATCTGGGCGAGTAAATGTAAGATATTGGAGGGCGCCGGCAAGACTACGATATAGTGTCGGATCATCAACTGGAGGGCCGGCAGTAGCACTTAGTTTGGAGTTCTACCGGAGTGGCAGCGGGATTACACTCAGAAAGGTTTGCCCGGGAGAGGATTTCACCTGCATACTTTTGTTGACTAAGGAAGAGGCCGTGGGAGTGACGTATCACAGCTATGCCCAAGAAGTAGCTAAGCGGACCAAGGTCTGTCATGGCAAATTCAGTAGCTAAGGTTTTGATGATGGAGCACCGTAGGGTCTCTGATGAGGCGGTGAGGATGATGTCGTCAACATACAAGAGCAAATATGCGGTGTTGTTGTTTTGATGATAGATAAACAGTGAGGGGTCACATATGCTGTGCCGGAAACCCATGGTTGTGAGAAAAGAGGAGAACCGATGGTACCATGCCTGGGGTGCCTGTTTGAGACCGTAAAGAGATTTGAGAAGGCGGCAAACATGGTGAGGTTTGGAAGGGTCACGGAAACCGGGAGGTTGATGCATGTATACTGTTTCCTCGAGGTGGCCGTGGAGGAAGGCATTTTTAACGTCAAGCTGATGAAGAGGCCAGGAGTGGTGTAGTGCTATAGACAGAACTGTCCGAATTGTTGCCGGTTTGACCACCGGACTGAATGTTTCATCACAATCAATACCGGGTTGTTGAAATTTGTCGTTGACTACAAGACGTGCTTTGTGACGTTCAAGTGCTCCATCAGACCTGTATTTGTGTTTAAAAAGCCAAAGACAACGAATAATATTGACGTTAGGTGGCCGGGGAACCAACTCCCACGTCCTATTTTTAATAAGAGCATCGAACTCGTCTTTCATGGCAGACAGCCAATTTGGATCACGTAAAGCAATAATGGGAGATTTGGGGATGGGTGACGGCATGGGTGATGTATGAGATAAAAGAGATAAGGGAATTTTGGGTTTGAAGATGCCAACTTTACTACGTGTGAGCATCGGGTGTGAGGGTAATATGGGTGGTGGGGAGTCGGATGGGGAGCTATTTGGGGACGAGTTGGTGGGCGAAATTATGGGAGGAGATATGGGGCCAGTAGGTGAAATTATGGGAGGAGGGGAAATTGGAGTTATATGAGGTGATGCATGGGGCATTGTCGGTTGGGAGTGGGGAATATTTTCAAGATGAGATAAGATAAGTGGATGTATGGGAGAGTTTAGAAAATTGTAAGTGGGTGGAGGAGGGGTGTCGGCTATAGATGCATAGGGAAAAATGGTTTCATTGAACGTAACGTGACGAGACACAGGAAAATTTGCCCGTACGTGGGTTATGACAAATATACCCTTTGTGGTGCGTAGGAAATCCAAGAAAGATGCAGGGAGTTGATCGAGCATCTAACTTGTGGATAGTAGACGGGGGTTGATGTGGATAACATAGGCACCCGAAAGCTCTAAGGTGTTCATATGTTGGGGTTTTATGGTATAAAATATGTGTAGGAGAAAGGTTGGAGAGGGTGGATTGGGAAGGATGTTGTGGAGATAAGTGGCCATTTGGACGGCGTGAGGCCAGAATTTTGGAGGAACGGATGCTTGTATGAGTAAGGTGCGCGCCATATCATTGATAGTGCGTATAGTGCGCTCAGCTTTCCCGTTTTGAGGGGATGTGTATGGACATGAAAATCGGAAATGTAATCCATTTTGTGTGGCAAAGGAATGGAAGGAAGAGTTGTCAAATTCTTTACCATTATCACATTGCAACGTCTTTATTTTTTGATTAAATTGTGTGGATATAGGTGTAAAATTTGACAAAAGTAGCATATACTTGTGACTTGTGTTGTAAGGGAAAAATCCAAAGAAATTTGGAAAAATCATCCAAAAATAACACATAATATCGGTGTGCATTGTAACTTAAAATGGGAGAAGTCCAAAGGTCACTATGAATAATGTCGAAAGGGAAATGTGTTTGAGATACAGAAGACATAAATGGGAGTTTATGATGTTTACCTATTTGACAAGCCATACAGTCTACGCTACTAACTTTATTACATGAGAGAATTTTATTGGAACTAAGAAACTGAAAAATGGGGTTGCCGGGGTGGCCAAGGCGATTGTGCCATGTCTCGGCCGGAGTGGTGACGAATGCGGTGGAGAGAGATGGCTGGACACGGGCTGGATTGAGAGGGTATAGGTCTCCCGAACTGTCACATTCATAAGAGGCATTCCCATGCGGAGTTCCTTCACAGAAAAACCAAGAGGGTCAAACTCAATTGAGACATTGTTATCGGTAGTAAGACGACGAACTGAAATTAAATTTTTAACTAAATGGGGAGCATGTAGAACATTTTGTAGACGAAGAGGTGGATAGGGGGGGTGAGATGGAGGAGGTACCGTGGCCCATAATAGGTATGGATTGACCATTGCCCACCATAATACGTTGTTGAGTACTATTATTAAAATAAGACGTAAAAGTACCTCCTTGTGAAGTCATGTGAGAACTCGCCCCCGTGTCAAGATACCAGTTGTCGTCCGGGGGAGTGAGTGACATGGTGGCCATGGCCGAGTTGATATCGGTAGGAGACGGAGTGGCAAAGTGTGCTTGTTGTGGCCGTGGACCAAGTATACCGGCTTGAGGAGAGGGAGGCCGAGAGTTCTGATTTCCGGGCCATGCAGCGGACGGGTAGGGGCATGGCGGAATGCTCCACGGAGGCGGCCAGTAACCCCACGGAGGCATTTGCCAAGGGTTGGCAGTTTGGGGTGCCGCTGGAGAACCGGAGGGACGGTTGCGACTGCCACGTGAAGAGCCACACCCCCTGCCGCGGTTTTGAGGGCGGCTAGGTTGAGCATCCGGTCGTGGCACGGCAGCGGAAACACCAGTATGAACCAAGGCAGTGGGTGAGGAGTTGTTTTGGTGGGCTTTCCTAGTTTCTTCCAGAATGAGCATCGATCGGGCCTGGGAATATGGAGGCAAGGGGGACAGTTTGTTGAATTAAAGAGGCAACCGAGTCATAGGCCGGAGTGAGGCCATGTACAATGCGCAATACCAAGCGTTGGTTGTTGACGGAGGAACCGACGTTGGACAATTTCGTGGCCAGAGTTTTGAGAGCTTTGCAATAGGAAGCAATGTTAGGGAAGCTCTCCAACCGGGTATTGGAAAATTCGGTTTCGAGATGCAGCGCCCGAGAGTTTTTGTTGTCGAGAAAAAGATCGGCCAAGCGATCCCATGCGGCTTTGGCAGTAGAGTCCGACTCGAGAATGGTGTGCAAAAGATCATGGGAAATAGTCCCATAAATCCATTGTAACACCATGGCATCGAGCCGTTTCCAAAGAGCATCAGATTCGGCTTTTGCGGCGGCGGCGGCAAGAGCTTGCTCCGGGGTTTGTTCTGGAGGTGGGTTGGTGGAAGTGGAAGCAGTCGAGGTATCCGTTTCAACGGGAAAGATGTGATCTTCAACCTGGTAGGCACGGGTTGTGATCTTAAAAAGTTCGGTCCAGGAGGAGTATTCCACATTCTCGAGATCGAGGGTAATAGGAATAAAACTTTTGATGTTAGTGAGAGTAAGAGCTGGGTGAAAAGACGGGGATTTGGCGGAAGCCATGGGAGGAAGAAGAAATTGAGCCTCTGACACCAAATTAGAACGATTGGAATTTCAACGTGAACATTTCATTCGTATCCGAAGTGTTTAAATACACTTTAACTTTACAAGAATAACGCATGCGGATAATTACTACGTAACAAACTAGCTATGCAAAACTAAAGTCTATCCCTATCATGCGGCGTATATAGTACAACAACAATTCAAACCGATTTGAATTTTACAATTAATTACGGAGGAGATAATCATGCGTGCGAGTCATCCGGAAAGGCATGCATGTGCCATGCATGCGTACCATGCACCATGCATGCGTACGTTAACATAATTAATAATCCACAGTTTGCGATTATTATTGTAATTAATACAGGGTTACCATAGAGATATTCTTGAGCAATGGGCCCCACCACCCCCACATGTTCATCCTCCACCGCCACCCGCCACCGCCTACTGTTCTGTGGGGGGAATGCTCATGAAGACTTCAAGTAATAATGGGCTGGGGGGTAGAAAGAGTCCACCAAGGCGGAGGGAGAGGAGACCGAGGCGCCACCGGAAGTCGTTGCCGGAAGTGAGGACTTAAGTCAGGACACAATTTTGTTCACCGAATTCAGACACTGGACTATTTATATATTCTTTCCTGCTTTTCCTTTCAAGATTATTCATGCAGGGCCCGATCTAGGAATGTGTGCAATATATATGTTGCAATGTTGTTTCCCACAAGGCTGAATCATTTGTTTTTCTTTTATAGATTTATTAGAAAATTTATATTTTTGTTGTATATATATAATGAGAGATGCAATAATTTTGATACGAGGTCCGCCTCAACTTGGATTACTATTTTCGAATGTATGTTCATCATGCAATCATGAGTCAAGTGTTTTGCCTCTTTTTGCTCATTATTTTACGCTGAATATCTATTATCTATTATTATAATATAATAGCAAATTGATTTTGCTACAGTGTTCCTGCCTATTTGGCTATTTCACTGCAGGTCCATAATGATGTTCATATGTACAAATGTACTGGATTACGTGTTGTTTAATAGAATATGTGCTTGATGGAGAAATTTTTAATTTTATAATACAGTTTGTCGGGAGGAAAAGATTACGGTTTTTCAAAAAATGTTACTAGCTACTCCGTATTAAACAATAAAGTAATATTTATGAAAAAATGTAATTAAAGTTACTATATTTTTATGGTCATTACGGTATATAAATTAAATGTAGTTGTAGTGATTTAAAATTACTAAATCTATTTTTCATTGATTTTAATTGCTTCATATAATTATGTTCGAAGTAGTGTCACATTGAGTAATGGTGCCGAAATTTCCATTTTAGGTCCAATATTACATTATATCTACCTTGTGTTTCAATCAGTGAATGTTAATCTGAAAGGTTCCATGATAGTTTAATCTCATCCATCCAAATGTTAATGTCTTTCATGCTTTCCATGTGTATAGATCATTTCACTGATCATTAATCTAAAAGGTTCCATGATAGTTTAATCTGAAAACATCCCAAATAGAAAGTGTGCCTTTTTCTTTTGACATAGAGTGTGCCTTAACCATTTCTTAGACACATATCTCCAATAGACATGTACATAAAGGTAATTGAATCAATGATATTTAGTGTCTTCTTTCAAAAGGCTAATTATATAATTTAGTGTCTCCAATAGACACCTACACATCTATCTGCACACCGTTCACTTTTTTATGGAAAGTTTTGTGGTGCGTTCGTAAAACCGTATGTTCTAGTACAAACCCGACCTGGCATTATGCGATTGAATAAGAGTTCCACGTGATTTATGTAGAACTGAGTAATGTATATTGCAATTTAGTCCTTATGATATGTAAAGGTATACAATTAATGTTCCCGAGAAGAAAGAACACTGACAAAATTAAAAAATCTCCCACAACTTTGTAGGAATAAAAAAGAAGACCTGGGAAGAAAAAAAAAGATGAATGATAAAACCGACATATATCTCAATAAATAATGATAGTTGAAGAACACATCGATGAATCAGCACAAGCAAAATTAATACATAGTAAATATTATGTCTTGAATCGAATTTGTAGTTAGTAGGCTATTCCTTATGTCCCAACTCAACGATGCCAAATTTGTCATCTTCCTCTTATTTATAAGGTCTCTAATTAAGAAGAAGGTATGAAACCTTCAATATTTTCTGGCACTGAAAATGTGACAAATTATTTTGGAATTGAAGACACAAAAACCAGGTATATCGAATTTGCACATTGCCGAAACTCAAATATTAAGTCAATTATTTTTCACACAAAAAAGCATTGGGAGCAGAGAGACTAGAAGATCATTAAAGCAGGCCGAGTTTTTGGCTGATCAAGTTTTGGGCGGAATTGTGGATTTGATTTAGGGATTTAGATTTGAATTTACCTGATACTACTATCATTTTAGTGCATACGTGAAATTGGGAATGATTTTTTCGTCTCTGTGTTTAGTTCCCCGAAACAGTAATGACCTATGCCTTTTTGGGCACCTGGCCATCGTGTTTGAGAAAATTCTGGTGAAATTCCAATGAGTAAAGCAAATTCTCCGGAATTTCAATCTGCTATAATAAACTCCATGAAAACTGGATCCAAGCATCACAACCGTAGTGAGCAGCTCAATAAAGTTTATGATTTCCATATCCAAATTTAATAAATTTAAACAATTAAAAGATAATGAGAAGGAATTGATGAAGAAGACGATGCAGAGAGAGAAGAAGTTGCGTCTTAAGGAAAAAGAGATCACAGGAGGAAAAGGATTAACGGAAAAAGTATAGAAAATAAAAACTTATGTAATTAAAAACTAAAGGGATTAAATTGCAAACATGTAAAGTTTTTTTTAACCAAGGTGACGTTGCATCATTAAACAACTTGTCGTGCTCTCATTTGTCCACCTTTGGAATGCACCAAAACATCCCACAACACTCATGCACCGGAGAGGTACCCCTTTTTTATTTGCCATGTCAGCAAATCTTAGTAACACACTACCTGCATTGGAGGGGAAATTTACTACTCCAAGTCTATATTAGTGATGTGGCACATTTTACCTACACTAAACATGGATGCATTGTGGATGCTCTTAATGACCCATCATCTACCAGTGACTTGTCACCGTGAAATATGCTATAGTTACTCTTGTCCAGTTAGGATGTTTGTACTTTGACAGACCAAACCATACATAAACATATCAGACCAGACCAAACCGAACCAGCAAATTGCAGTCCGAGTAAAAACATCCTTACTCTTACGCAGTGGCTGGTCATACTTTTATCTAAAACATATAACTAGCCATGTTTTTGTTCGGGAAACTCTATTAGTAATATACATGTCATATTGTCATTTTATCTTAGCGAAACTCACAAATATTAAGAGCCCAATTAATAATTCCTATTTTTTTGTTTATCAGTCAATTTTTAAACTCAAATAGGAATTACTTTTCTGACTCAATTGACTGGAGTTAATGCAGTAGACAATTTTGGCTATTTTTCATGTGATTTTTATATAAAATATATTTTTAAAATAATATTTTTATAATTCAGCAAATTCAGCCAATGTAGCTAGAAATTCATAAAATTTTAATAGATTTAACTCATCTATTAGTTTTGGTGTTAGCAAACGAATTCTATAAAAAAAGATCAATTAAATCACTTGAAATAGCAGGTCCCGTATCAACCGAAAAAATGTCGGTTGCGTAATTTCCTAAGCAATTTGTCAATGATGTTTTTGACTTTTTGTGTCCGGACAATCAAGACTCAAGACCTTAAGAAAAAGATCCATATTTAACCATTTCACCCCCCAAATAGTAATATGTGTTATAGCTGTAAAGATGGCGTAGAAGAAAGTTAAATAAAAGACGGATTTATTGTCGGTTGGTGTAGCTGAACTAGTAGATAGGGAGTGTGAGAAAGGTAAGTCTCAAGTTTGAATCCTAACAACTGTGATGAGAGATTACTACGTACAAATGCATAGGACCATAAGTACTTGTGTTATAGCCTCACTCGCTATTTATTAGTCCAATGTAGCTAGAAATTCATAAAATATTTTATAGATTTAACTGATTTATTAATTTCGATGTTACGAAACGAATCCTATAACACAAAAGATCAATTAAATCCCTTGAAATAGCAGGTTGCGTATCAACCGAAAAAGAATGTCGGTTGCGTAATTTCCTCAACAATTTGTCAATGATGTTTTTGACTTTTTGTGTCCGGACAATCAAGACTCAAGACCTTAAGAAAAAGATCCATATTTAACGATTTCACCCCCCCCCAATAGTAATATGCTTTATAGCTGTAAAGATGCCGTAGAAGAAAGTTAAATAAAAGGTGGATTTATTGTCGGTTGGTGTAGCTCACACAACAAAAAAAAAGACACGGGATTGGCACATAATTTGGCACGGATTACCGACTTTTTGTGCCACATAGCTCAATCCAAAGTGTTTTTGGCACGAATTTTGCATAATCCCTGCCAAAATCACTGTCAATCCCGTGCTATTTTGGTAGTGTCAACTAGTAGATATGGAGTACTGTCAGAAAGGTAAGTCTCAGGTTTGAACCTAACAACTGTGACGAGAGATCGCTACGTACAAATGCATAGGACCGTAAGTACTTGTGTCATAGTCTCACTCGTTATTTATTAGTCTGTGATTAAAGTCCAATTTATATTCTTTCAGTTAATTGTCCGATCGGTGCTTAGCGCCCCCGTGAATGAGTCCTATCGTCTCTTTTTTTTATTAAAGGCGGATTTGCTCCAGAGAGAGAAATTGCCCTCTTTTCACACCGGGAGAAATGTAGACCAAGTGGAAAATGTCATTCTTAACCGTCACATAGAGTGTCTAAATATCTAATGACTCGTATTTAAAACGTAAAATATGACTATTCATTACTACAACGTAGTGCTGTGGTAACTTAAGTTCAAAACATGAACATGAATTACTATGCTTTCATGACTACTCTAGTAACTAGTCATATTTTTGTAAACCATTTTTATTTTGGTCATATTTAAGTAATTATTTCCCGTAGTATATTTTATTTCACACTTTAATAGCTAGGACTTTGAGTTTTAAAATTTTTGAAACTAAAAACTAAGTACCTAATTGAAAAAATTATTATATTTTGAACAATTAAAATTTTCTAGTCACAGTGCAATCTAAATGGTAAGAAATTGTTACATGTACACACATGTTATGGTAAAATATAGCCGGCTCTACGGTACCACCGGCCTTTTTTAAACTTCTGCGCTTCTCGCCTTAGCAACGGCTTTTTCGATCTTCATCCCTGCTTCTGCGCTTCTCGCACAGGACTTCACCCCTCCTTCAATCTCACTGATTTCTTCTATCTGATCTCACGCACCAGGCAGACTGCTCCTCTCGCCGCTCTCTTCTCCTCGAGTTCTCCTACTGCGCAAGAGACGGTGGCTCTTGGGTATTTCTTTGTTCGCTGATGCTGAGAGAAGAAGAATACGGGGAAGACATATATATTGAAAGATGATTTAGGAGGCTGAGTTCATACGTCTGGCTGACGAATCTGGAATGAGTTTATATTAATCTCAAATGAGTATCAGCTTAAAAAGAATGAACATACACAAATGAATATTGAGCATATTAAAAATGAGTTTTATGTTAAACTCAAATGAGTATAGAACTGAAAATGAATGAGCATACACAAATGAGCTTTTGAATTTTTTTATACTCATTTTGTAAGTTATGTATGCTCATTTGGCACCTCTTTATGCTCATTTAAAATGGTGCATATTTCAAACGTATCATATTATATTAGATTTACATATTGAGATTAATTGGAATTGATTACAAACATAATTTAAGAGCTTTTATAAATGGAAATATGATAAAAAGAAAGCGAATTAGAAGATATAAAGCAGATAAGAGTACGCTAATGCTCATTTTTAGGCTCCTAATACTCTAAAGAACAGTCTTGATAATCTACGAAATTGCGTCAATGATGCGCTCATTCAAGAGAAGTCGTGTTTTTCATCAAAATTGCAAAAATGCCACCGGTTGTACGGCTGACATTGTAGAGCCGGTTGTATAGTATACACTTCCCACATGTTATACACATTCTTTCAAGTCATATCATTATCACATACAACTACCGTTTGTGAAATTAAGAGACGTACAAACTATAGATGTGTGAGTAAAATCATCTCCTATAGTGTATAAATTATTCACAGTGACACTTAGCCCGTTTGGCTACCATGTTTTACGGCTTATCAGTCAGTTTTTTTACCCAACATGTAAATTTTGATTTCGCGCGCTGGATTGTGTAATAATAAGAAATAGTAAGCTTGAAGTTACTTTTCTGGCTGTATTGACTAAAGCTACTATAGAGGATTGTTTTAGTTTTTTTTACTCCAGAGTAGGCATGGACCCGGTTCGGGCCGCCCGGCCCGGGACCGGCCCGACCCGCCACTGTGCGGGCCCGGAACCGGCCCGGTTCTCGGGTCCGGGTCGGGCCTAGGCCCGGTGGGGGGGGGGCGGGTCCGGGCTCGGGCCTTGTATTTGGCGAACCGGCCCGGCCGGGTCGGGCCCGGGGCCGGGCCGAGTTGATTTTTTTTTTATTTTTTTTTTCATTTTTTGGGGTTAGCCGGGTTGGGCTTGATGGTTAGGAGGGGTTTGGGGGTTTGGGGGTTTGGGGGGGTGGGGGGGGTTAGGAAAGCAAAAAAAAAAAAAAAAAATTATGACCGAACCGGAGGCCCGGCCCGGACCCGGACCGGACCCGGTGGCTACCCGGGCCGGTCCCGGACCTTCCTTCCCAAAAAAAAAGCCCGACCGGGCCCGGCCCGGAACCGGCCCGGCCCGGGTCCATGACTGCTCCAGAGGGCCTGGGGGAGGGTGGAGGGGGGCCTGGAGTAATCAGGGTTGAAACTCACTCCATTAAGTTTCGAACCCTTATGTGCCTAGCGGGTTTTGAACCGGAGACCTCCCACTAGGCACGGTAACCTCACAACCAGCTGGGCTGGAATGCTTAGTTAGAGGATCGTTTTAGCTATATTTTCATATAATTTTTTCTTTATTTTATTAATAAAGTATATTTTAAATATAGTTTATACATAAATCAACAGAATCAGTCAATTCAGCCAAAACTTCATAAGTTTCAGAAGAATCAGTCAATTCAACCGATTTTGGTATTACCAAACATGCCCATAATATTTTGGTAAAAGTAAACACCCTGAAACTTCCTTCTCCTTTGCTCTACAGCCCATTAGTAATCTCGCACGCAACCCTAGCCTCCTCATTATGGACTACTATATATAAACATCCGACCTTCTCATTAATTAAGCACATTAGTGCATTACACATTTACACTCAAATTCACAGTTATGTAAGAAAGTATTCTCCATAAGTTTTTTGGAAGACCTGCAACTATGGTTTAGCTTGAGCTCCATTTAAGCTAAAATGCTGATTTGGGGCCGACCGTTTGTTCGATCATATTCTTATTCTACACGCAAGAGATACGGAGACAGTTTGGCATTCTGTCCACCTCGTTTTAGTTTACGAGCCAATAATTATTTAAAAAGTATCTTGTACGACTTACGTGGGATGTTAAAATGATTGAGGTGGACGGAATGCCAGATTAACTCCGCATATTTCTTTTGATCTGAAGAAACGTTAATCGAGCTGATCGAGATCTAGAGCCTGTTTGGTAGCACCAAAATCGGTTGATGTGGCTGATTCTGTTGAAATTTATGAAGTTATGGCTGAAGTGGCTGCATTGGCTGATTCTGGTGATTTAAGAAAAAAATATTTTTAAAATATATTTTATTAATAAATAAAGAAAAAATTATATGTAAAAATAGTTAAAATGGTCATCTACAGTAACTTCAGCTAATACATCCAGAAAAGTAACTCCAACCTTACTTTTTCTGCTTATTACACAATTCAGCGTGCGAAAACAAAAGTTGCATGTTTGGTGAAAAAGTTGGCGGATAAGCCTGATAAGCCGAAAAACAGTGTTACCAAACGGTCTCCTAATCTTCGCATCTGAGGTTAATTAAGTAATTAAGGTACGTAATAAATCAAATAGTAGCTGCATTTTATTATTTCAATCCCTTCTCTTTCACTACCTTCAGTGTGCGTTTGCAATTTTATTGGAAGATGCATGATACAAGCAAGCTATATCATATGAAGGGATCGAAAAGGAAATTAATAAGGAGCTACCAAATGAGAGAATTCCCAATATGGGAGTAAAACATAGAAAGTATGCCAAAATAGGAGTCCTATGACTAACTTATGTTTCATACGGAAGTTTTAAAAGAAGCTGACCATAATACCCTTAATGAAAACAAGCTTCAAGTTTCCGGTTTTTACAACCCATGACAATTTTTAAAAGAACTATCCACTTAAACATTCGGATCTTTAGAGTAAATACAGTCTCCCAGTTTGATTGGTTTTAAACAACACAACAAAAGTAAAACAGTGATATAAATTGATTTTTTTAATGCAGTCAAAAAGTGCTTTGAGTAAAAAAAGTGAAAGTGCATCGATTTCATATACAGCTTTAGCCGCAAAGAATTTACAAAGTAAAATGATGTAAATTGATTTTTTAGAGTGATATTAATTGATTTTTGTTTCAATTCCTTTCTCAAAATTTTGAGATCTACGCCAAGATTCGTCGACTTCTTTGTCGTTTTCTTCTTGATTTTATTTTATGTCGTTTGCTTCTCTTTTCCTTTTAATGTCTGCTCTTATTCCTTTTCGTTTGACTTCTTAGTGTTTCTTTGTATTTCCTAATTTCCTTTTCAAAATTGTAACACATCAGTACGTAGTACTCCGTATTATTTTGTTTAATTTTAATGTTAATTAATTTCTTATTAATACTACTTTAATTCATGTTAAATAGATATTGTCATAAATTCTCACTAATATTAATGTCTTATTGTCATGTTTAATATGAGCGATAATGCCATTTTTAGGAGTATTATTGCCATCTGTAGGAAATTATTGCCACTTTTACATGAGTAATGCGAAGTATTGGTCATCTTTTAGAATATTATTGCCATCCTTGTTATATTGCCATTATTCTTATAATAATGGCAATTTCATATTGAAAAGTACAAAATATTGCCATTTTCATTCATTTTGTGTCAAACACATGTCATCTTGAAATAACATTATTTATCCAATTCAATTTTTTTTAATTTATAATACTTAGTAAAAAAATAATGTCAATTTTTAAAATCAATAGAACAAAAAATAATTAAAAAAGTAAGATTCTAAGTTTGAGACCGGTTGTTGAGGCCTTGTATTATCTAATCTCAACTTTCAGATCTAAAATAATAATTTACTTTTGAATCTGAAAAATTAAAAAATAATTTATAGAAATCCAAGAAAAGAAAGGAAAGGAGGAGGAGAAGGGAGAAGGAAGATGAGAAATAGGAGGATGAGGAAGACATTTACCAGAGAAGATTGACACATCATCGGATTTACACCACACTGCCGGAGTTGTGCACATTGCCGGAGTCACGTTGTAGCCGCCGCCGTAGAAAATCAGCTCATCGCTTGATTTGTGGTGCAGTAAAGAGAAGAAGAAAGAGAAGAATAAGAGATGAAAAAATGGAAGCTTGGACTCCATGAGAGGAGAGATGCGAGAGCAGGAAGCTAAGGAAAGGGGGGAGGGGTGGAACAAAGAGGAGAGAGGAGAAAAGAAAGGGGGTGGGGATATGCTAGCTTCTACGGATCGGAGAAAGAAAATAAAAAAGTAAGGGCATTTAAGCAAAAAAGAAGAAAAGTTGGAGTTGGGCGGCAGACATGTGCTCCTATTTGGGGAAATAAACTTAACAGCTCCTATTATTGCACTTTCCATTTGTTTAACTCGCATTGAGGGTAATTTCTTGCTACCAAATTAGAGGGCGTTTCATTATTATTATTATTATTATTATTATTATTATTATTATTATTATTATTATTATTATTATTATTATTATTATTATTATTATTATTATTATTATTATTATTGTTGTTGTTGTTGTTGTTGTTGTTGTTGGTAAACATACCTCTACATATATATTTATAAAAAATGTTAGAGTGGTGTCAATTGACCTTATTTGATTTATATATAAGTGGTGTCAAATTAATTTTTTAAAAATTAACATACCCTTGTATATAATAAGAAAACAAAAATGAGGGGCCACAACTCACACCACTCTTATATACGAAGTACTAGTTTTTTACGCACGCGTTGCGCGATTAAATACTATGCCCAATAAACAAATAAGATATAATTGAATAGACAATTATATCGTTCTTCTATAAGTTACGTTTATTACAAATATGCGTATTTGTGATTTTAAAATGTGTACAATTCAGGATGTTACATCCTTCTCTAAAATGAAGTTTTATCATATAAGTTTACTTCAGCCAAATAATTGTGGATATGGTTGACTCATAACTTCTTCACTTTACACTTGCCTCTTAACTAATGGAATGTTCTTGTTGCTCAGCTCCTTCGGCTTCTGTAACTAAAATCTTGAAGCACTGCCTTAACCTAGGAAACAGAGACAATGCATCAGCAAGCTGCATTGAAAATCAAATGCATCAGCAACACCTCATTCCCTCTTAAGTTTCATTATGAGATGCCGAGACGGGGAGTTTGAGGGCATAAAACATCACATGAATGAAAATGAACAAATAGCAGGTTACATTACGAGCACCTAAGTTCCACCAATATATATACACATGCATACAAGAGTTCTATGCGATCGAAATGTAACATTAAGATTGAACTGAAAATTTGTAATCTTACAAAACTTAAATATACGGATGCATATTAAATTCTTAATGTTGAAAAATGAATTATATATTTGCAAGAGGTTTAGAAAAATATTATATAAATGTTATAAATGTTATATTGTTTTTTGAATGCTCTAAATATGAATGACAAAAATTATTAATAAATGTTAGAAGTGTGTGAATAGAATGTTAAAAAGGGGAGGCAGGAATAAGCATAAACTGTTCAAGTTTGGAGATATGACCAGTGGCACCTAATTCCACCAATAATGAATGCAAATGGTGTGAGTATAAATGCATAAGAGAGCAAGTGCCGGAGGAAGCTAATGAAACCGTGAATAGCCCATATCATACAACAGATGTGTTTGTCATTGCTAACCTTATCTACTCAAGCATATCTTTTCTAGTTTTGCTAAAATTAGAAGAAGAAAGAGTTGAAATATATGGAAATATATTTAGTAGAGCAGCCAATAGATGTGTTCTCAAATAAATGTAGTTTGCAACTTGGTTTCAAGAACCTGCCATATACTAAACAAATAAACATAATCTAATACTATTGGAAAATCTAAACGAGCAATCTTCTTTCTACAAGAACCAAAGATCCTTCCATAAAAGAACACCATGAGATTGAAGTTAGTTTTTTTCATACACGCACATCTTAATCCCACATGATGTTAAAAACACATAATAAATGTTATGAACTGGTGGATCCACCGCATTTGTGTATATTAATACTTTTATATTTCAGATTTTGTAAAAACTGAATGTTATGAACTCTGTATCTAGCTTAGAAGTTGAAGTTGACTGGATGTTGCAAAATTTCAGATTAAAGTTCGAATATAAATTAAAACTAATATGATGTAATGATGTAATGATGTAACATTTCTAGCTTAGAAGTTGATGTTAACTGAATGTAATGATGTAAAATTTGAGATTAAAATTTGCCAGTGAGGTAAATAGTTGAAGCAAAACTTATCGTTCGAAGCTAACTGTATCTAGCTTAGAACTCTGTATCATTTTGGTCATTTTCTAAATATCTAGATTTTGTAAAGCCTGAATGTCATTGAATATTTGTTTCATAAAGTATACGCAATAATCATAGACTTGACAAATGATGAGGAATTGAATTTACTTTTAAGAAAATCAGCCTAATGTAATATGCTAACTGGATGTTTAATTTTTTTATATTAATATACAGTACTATGGTATAACTGGATGTAGTATTACCTTGCACTTAAATTGCTTATAAATCAGCTCTCAAGTTTCAAATGATAACCCAACGAAAAGAAGATGATAATTAAGTCAGAATCAAGAATATCATAAAACTAATAACTTCCTCTTCATTTACAATTTAAATTTGACAAATGATAATCACCTCAAATCAGAGCAAGTGTCCAAAGGAAAGTGACTCAATCCCTTTCAAAGAATAGTTACTTTCTTCTGAAAATAATGCTTTGTCACATTCATCTCTGGTTGCTACTTGCTAGCACTTGATGACATCTAAGGAGGGAAATTTGTTGATTCAGTCCCGTAACTTATAACTATACCCGTTATTGGTCCTGTAACTTTAGTGACTTGTAAATTATATCCCGCAACTAATAAGTTGGTGCAATTTTGGTCCTTCTCAGCCGGAACTTACTAATTTTGCCGGAAAAAGCCATGTCACTTGCCAGCTGGTCAATTATTTAGAACTCATCTGCTGACTCAACTTTGGCCCTTTTTCACAAGTCTAAGCCTTTTAAAAAGAGTGTACGCAACTGTTATATGCACTTTCGTTTTAAAATTCAAGATCCTGGACCAACAAATGTTATTCTTAAATTTAAATACACTAATTTTTAAACGAATTAATTATAAATTTCACATGCAAATGTTAGTTTATTTGGTAACTATAATTCTTAAATTTCTAGTTTATTTGGTAAAAAATAGAAGCAACAACAACAACATCCAAGCCTTAGTCCCAAAAGATATTGGAGTCGGCTAACATGAATCGATACATAATATCACCATCAAAAGGAAAAGAAAGAAATTGAAGATAAAAAAATAAGCTATTATAAAAAAGATAATATAACACGGGATGAATATACTTAAAAATGATAAAATAAAAAGGGTAAAAATAATGTTTATATATATAAGGATAAAAGAATAAAAAAACAAGAAAAAAAGATGAGAGGAAATAATAATACATTAATACGAGATCCCTCCTCCACACAAATACCCGCCCTGCACTTTGCTCTCTCCAAATATCACTTAGTAAAAAATAGAAGCAAATCAACTAAATTAAAGAAGTTGAACTTCTTACTCTGTTTCTAGCACACACATGAATCCTCTTTCCAGGATTGCTATCTCCAGGTTGGGTTTCACGTTCTCCCCCCCCCCCCCCCCCCCCCTTGCAGATCCAGTAATAGGTTGTGCGCAGTAATAGAGTTTTCTTTCTTTGCTGGAGAGATGATTTTCTTACCCCAGCTAAGGGCTAAAGTTGAGTCAGCAAATGGGTTCCAAACAATTGACCTGCTGGCAAGTGGCATTTCCTTTTCCGGCGAAATTGGTAAGTTCCGGTAGAGAAGGACCAAAATTGCACCAACTCATTAGTTACGGGATGTAATTTGCAAGTTACTAAAGTTATAGGACCAATAACGGGTATAGCTATAAGTTACGGGACTGAATCAACAAATTTTTCCATCTAAGGACCTAGAGTAAAAGATAATATTGTTGATTTAGCTGAGTTCAAGGATTCATTATGTCTAAGTAGGGCACCCGAACACCCAATTGCTCCCTTTGGAGAGTGAGATGGAAATGCAGGAGATTGTACAATGATTATTGTGTATAAAACTTAATTTCTCAGGTTTGATTTAGCCAATCCTTTTCATTCTAATTAATTTACTTTGAAATACATTGCCTTCTCTGAATTGTTGAATCATTACTCTAAGATTAGTAACCGTTACGATTACTGTGAATTAAAGAATACAAATTAAAGAAATAGAAATAGAGTCTATATCATGCTTAGTCATTCATAACTAATTCAATACATAAAGCTTATGTATCACAATCCATGCAAAGTCATGCAATTATATAAATGTATAATTAACTAATATCAACCGATATTAATTAATCCATATCCATCGGTCAACGTTGTCGTTGACCGCCATTTCAAGTCTTACACTTATTAACTTAATCATCATATAATTAAGTTAATAATATTCATTTGTGCTTCTTTTACACCTCAAGCAAATATACATTTTATATAATTTCTCATATCATATTCCATGTATAACAATTAATTCCTTTCATGCAACTTAACCCTATTGACTAATCACATGTTTAAATATCTTTTAAACATCATTGTGAACACATATAACATTCATTTAGGTAATCTCATAATTAACCCAAAAGTTATAAGATATTAAGCCGTCCACTCACCTTGAACAAGCGTTATGAAGTTGTACCCTTCTTGGTTGAACTCCGGTGAAACTCCGGCGACTTTTGGTCAACTCCGGTGACTTTTGGTCAACTCCGGAGACAACTCCGGCGACTTTACCAACTTTGTGAAATCACTTGAAATACCCCTTACAAGTGCCTAAAAAAAGGTTTTATAATCATAAAACCCATATTAATACAAATAACCTCAAAAAGGTTATTTTCCGGTGAACCGGTCGTTTTGGCTTCTAAGTCCGTTCTTGGACGTAGAATCGCCTCTCAACCCTTCCTTTTACATTTGTAAATATGTAGAGCTACTCAAAGGGTTCCTTACATGCTATGTAAGTTATATGGTAGCTAATAAATGGAGGAAAAGTTAATATAAGGTCCTTACCTTAATTAGTCACACTTTTCCCAACTTTTTCCCTCTTTAATCTTCCTTCTTTGAGCACTTATGCTTGAGCTCGAATTTGATGGCTATGGAGGATGGTTTGAGAGCTTCCTTCTCCTTTCTTGATGGGGTTGGCCGAGCTGAAAGATAGGGGTGAGAGAGAGGACACTCACTTTTGTCTCAAAGACAATTAAGAGAGGTGGGGGGTCCTCTTTGGTACTATAGATGCCAAATAATCCTCCTCCACATACTCATTTGTCCTTCCAGCCCCCCATGGGTCTTGTTGAGCACACAAAAACGTGGGGTGGCCCCCACTCATGTGGGAGGTCATCCCAACTTGTCCCGAAATGTACATTCGGTCCCGAAAGTTGTATTTTTCGGACTATTTTAATCATATTTTATTTTATCGGGTAAAATAAAATATATTATGCGTTCTCAATCATAACACCCCCCTTTTAAATAATATATATTCCAAAACTTTAATTTAAAAGTCTCTGAAATTCATTTTCGGGCTGTTATCTGTTAAATTGTCGGTATCGGTAATTGGGCCTCTTTTGCCCAATCGGTCAACTCTGCGCCTTTCCACGGCCCAAATAAGATGTCCACCACTATATAAATATTATTTCGACCCATAAGAATAATTTATGTGATCTCGGGAATATCGGGCGGCCCCCGCTCCCGGTGTGGGTCCCACGTGCAATTTACTATTCACGCGAAAGAAATAATAAAAATTTACAACTTCATAAATTCATTAGTCCTTTAATAAGGTTCAGTACATTATTTACATAAAGGTAAATATATTTGGGGACGGTGTTACATTCTTTTTTTACTTTCTCCTTTCTCCTCTAGCCTACGCACCCTTCTTCTCCAGTTCTCCCTCTGTTCTTCCCACCGCCAAACGTTCTTCCCCCTTTCTTCTTCCGCGGTTCTGCCCCTAATTTCTTCTCCCTCTTATACGTATGCTTCCTCTTCCTCTTTGTTTTTGTGATCCTTTCAGCGTTTCTGGGTTGAATAAACACTTTCTTACCTGAGGACCAATTAACAAGAGCTCTCATATGTCCGTATGTTGGTTCAACGGCACATTTTCTTCGTGGTCTGGACTTGATCTCACCCCTTGCAGCTGGGCCGGAGCTGAATGCTACTGCAGCGGAGCCGTCGTCGCCGTCTCTCTCTTCGGCTATTCCCTTACCAGCCTCTTCCCTGATTTCCGGCCTCTACAGTCTCCCGTCACGGGCTGGTTCATCGCTGCCGTGTATGGCAGGCTGGAGAAGAGGAAGACAGAGGGGTGGGGAGGGGCGGGCTGAAGAGGAGGAGGAAGGGAGGGGGGTGGTGCGCAGAGAGTGAGAAGACAGCTGGGTTGAACTGAAAAAGATTGAACAGGGACGAGGGGTGGACTGAAGAAGGAGAACGGGGGGCACGCTGAAAAGAATAAGAAAGATGGATTTAGTTGGTTGTTGGGTTGTCCGAAAGAAGAAAGTAGCTTGGAAAAAGAAAGGAGGTAAATAAACGAAAAAGAAAACGGAAAAACATAAAAATATGCCACACGTCAGTGAGGTGACCGACTAACCGACCCTTTACCAGGTACATTAGAAAATTGATCATTTATAGTTCAAGAACTTAATTGAACGTTTCTTTAGTTGAAGGGCTTAATTGACTTTCTAGGTATACTTCGAGGGCTAATGTGTCACACTTTTCTCCATTTAGTTCTCTCCATTACTTTGTGTCACACTTTTCTCAATCTTATATTATACGAAGTATGAGATTATATTTAAATCGTACTCTGTACTAGTTTAATTTTGATCACAAAAAAGACAATTTGGTAATATTGTGTATAATCTTTTTCAGAAGTCCTTGCTAATCGCGTGAAGAGTTTCCTTAAAGGTCTTATTTCTAAAAGTCAGAATGTCTTTGTTTCGAGCATATCAATTGTTGATAATTAATATTATGGTGCCCTTTGTAACTCCGTTAAAAAGAGATTTGGAAAGTTGGCCTTATCTGACTTGCTCTAGAGATAAATGCTTGAAGGTTATCAAAGAGAAGGAAATATATTTTTAATGAGAACTGTTTTGATGGTCAAACATGGTGATACAATTTCCTCACACGTTACTTTGAAAAAACAACTTGTTTTTGGTTAACTAGATTCTCACCCGGGCGATGCACGGAACAAAATATAATCAAATCATATCAATTTTTTATATTAATGCAATATTTTTCAAGATTGATAAAATTATAATTTATAAAACAGTGAAAAGATCCCTAAAAGAGTGAAAAGAGAACATAGCTATAGCTATATAATACGAAGTATATACTACTCCCTATGAATTAAATAGCTAAGAACATTTAGTAAATGTTAATGTAACCAAACATTCTAGCCCAACTGGTTGTAAGGGTACTGTGGCTAGGCACATAAGAGTTTGAAAGTCAATGGAGTGAGTTTAAACCCTGTTTACTCCAGCCCCCCAGGCCCCCTCCCCCAGACCCCACCTGGAGTAAAAATAAATAAATAAATAAATAAAATAAATAAAAAAAAGTAAATGTTAATGTTTACAATGTTCCAAGAGGACACAAAATGCAAACATTACAATGAAGGAAAAAAGAACAAATTTTTAAACACTTCTTTGTAACCAACATTAGTAGTATGAACAATTTGATGATAATTATTGCAATCAATACTTTCAGATCTTTTTTATTGTTAACTCTTTCATTGCAACGTAAAGTTTACTATGAGTAAATACTGACTTTTTTAGTTGTAGGTCAACATGCAACAAAGATTGACATTGACTTTTTTTTGTAATCGTTGCATAAGGAGTAAGTGTTCTCTTATAAAAAGATTGACACGTGTTAATTGTGGAATAAGTGTTAATTGTGTCTTCTCGCATCGGAAGGAGTAAGTGTTAATTGTGGAATAAGTACTTTTTGACGATTACAATTCCCTAATAAGTAATTATTAATGTAAACGTATTTTGGCATGGCAAATTACTGAATTCACTAAATAAAATAATAATTGCACCTTCAATTGTAGCACATCGTGATAGAATTACAACCTTTATTTGTATCGTTTCGCCACAATTTATTTCCCGTCGACACTTTGCTTTCTTTAAATTAAATATACCGTAATTATTTCTTTATCTTTCCCAAACTTTAAAAGGAATCAATGGTCTTGGGAAGAATGGAAGAACAATAAAATATAACAATCAATAGTGTATAATTATATACGGAGTAATAATTATTAATAAATAGATATTTTAATGAAATATCTACTTAACTTATTAATTTTTAATCTATTTAGAAATATCTATAATATTTAAATAATTTGCAACAAAGCATTTTAACTTATCAATTTCATAACATCTCTAAATAAACGATAAAAAAACATCTTTAAATAATAAATACCTATTATTATCTTTTTGTATTTCAAAACGCATCAACGCCTTCTTATAATCCTTGGTTATGTGCAAGAGAACCTAACCAAAGTCAATATTTAAGGCCATAGTTTAAATATTTATACGTAGTGTTAAATTTAAAAATGAATTTTTGTAATAAGATTGATCTTATAAAGTTAAGTTCTACAACCATAGTTTATCCTAAATCCAATTTTAGCTTGGACCTAAGTATAAGTTCACCAGTTTAACATAATACCAACATTCTTTGTTTTCAAAAAATAAAGATGCTTACTGATTTTTTTTTAAATAGATGCGTACTTGTTTTTTTTATTCAACAGATGCGTACTGATATAAAATATGATTTTGTCATATTGTGATATGAACATAAGTAAATTCTAACATATTATGACGGAGTATCTTTTGTATTGCAAGTCAATTCCACACAGATGATTATTTTTTCGAATCTTAATAGTGTGCTTTATAAAAAAAAATGTGTTTTAAATGTTTGAACAGAATTTTCAATTTTTTTGTAGAACGTAATTTACATGGAAATTGGAAGTGAATCTATTTTTCAAAATCCACCTATATATCTTAATTTATAGAGGAAATTTAACTTTGCACCCTATGTTTTAGGCGATATTAGACTTTGCACCTCATATTCAAAATCATTAATATTTGCATCCCATTAGCTCAAAAATTGTGAAGGAGTGGGGTGCAAAGTCAAATGATTATATAGAGGCCGTTTGTCAACACTGTTTTGCGGCTTATCAGGCTTATCAGCCAATTTTTTTACCACACGTAACTTTTTTGCTTTCGCGCGCTGAATTGTGTAATAAGCAGAAAAAGTAAGATTGGAGTTACTTTTCTGGCTGTATTGGCTGAAGTTACTATAGATGACTATTTTAACTATTTTTACATACAATTTTCTCTTTATTTTATTAAAAAATATATTTTAAAAATAATTTTTTTTTAAATTAGCAGAATCAGCCAATACAGCCACTTCAGCCAGAACTTCATAAATTTCAGAAGAATCAGCCAAATTAACCGATTTTCGTGCTACCAAACGGGCTCATAGTGAAATAGGGTGCAAATATTAATGATTTTGAAAATGAGGTACAAAGTCCAATATCAACCAAAACATAGGGTGCAAAGTCAAATTCTCCCTAATTTATAGGGTACTGCGTAATGTTTTATGTTTTGTTGACCTGTTACACTCCAAAGTCCAAATCTACAAATATTTTAAATTCTAAACAGTCCAAGCTTCCAGGTTTGTGGGCGATTTAAGGCACCCTCCCCCTTCCGCATTCCAGCTCGCGACTCAGACCTCGTGGCCCAGAAGTGCAGCAGTAACCAATGAAGCCCACCATTCGAATCCTAGGATCCAGCCGTGTCCAACCAAGCTAGGTTATGCTAGGTTCCCGGTCAGCCCTGTAAACTCCAGACCAGCGCTCTTAACCTTGAGCACCGCATCAGCCTCGTAGCGTATAGGCAACGTCCGTAGCAGTCTCACCCAAGCCCCTCACCCCCTTACCCCATCAGGTGGCGTCGACACCCCGACGGCAACGGCATGGCAGCAACGGAGAACAAAATAAGAGAGCCTGAAAATGCAACCTCACCTTCACCGCAGCACCCCACCTGATCCCCGGCTTCCACCAGGTGCATCGTTGGCCGGCGAAGAGAGTAATGAACACAACCGGACAGAAAATGCCAAAACTACCACCACCAAAACCCACCCACCAAACCTTCACGTAGACCGCGGTGGTGGCCAATGGATAATACTTAGTTTTGGCATTTCTTTGCTATGTGGATTGTGTTGTTGTGGTAGCTAGTTGATAGTTGATGAATTTGGACGGTATATATACTGCAATTTAGAAATACTCTGATTATGCATAACAAATTGCCCAATGGATAATAACATGCATTGCTTTGATGTACTCCAATGTTGATGAAGACAACTCAATTCCGGTCAAATTAAACAAAGTCTGACACCTATATTGCACCCCATGTGCAAGTCATGTCTTCAAACAGGTACTTTACAGCCTTACATAATGAGCATTAAATTCAATATGGCCGGTTGCATCTCACATTTCACGCTGATTACGTGACCCGACCCGACACACAGTAGACCCTGAAGTTTGGGCGGGAAAATAGCCAGATTTTCCACCTCTTTTTATATAGAGATAGATTATTTGGGTAAGTGATTTGTGAATGAATTTTGAGTTATTTCAATTTACATAATTTCAATTTGACTGCCGAGAAACTATATACATTGAGTGATCAGATCAGAATGCATTTACTGAGATTTTCTGTGGCATTATCAATGCAGCACACTCTCTAAAGAAGATATATGTAGTCGCTCGGTTTTCTTAGAAGATGCTAATGTTATGTGGTACCTAGCCTCATATCCCTTCAAGATCTTTGTCGATCTCTATTATATATGGAGTTGATGTAACTTGGTTAAAAATACACTTCCTCATCATGTATGATTGCATCTTAGTCATTTGGATGTAACTAATGGCTATACAACTATAAATAGCGCGCATCGTGTAGGGGAAGGGTGTGGTGTAGTTCGACAATCCACCTAACAATTCCATTGATTGTTGATACATTATTAATATGATCCTTTTTGTTTTGATTATTTACTTTTATATCTGAAGGGTGAAACGGCAGTACATTTATAATGTGTTCATGTTTTCAAAGTATTAAGAGGCCGTTTGGCAGAACTCTTTTTCGGCTTATCAGGCTTATCAGCCGACTTTTTCACCAAACACGTAACTTTTACTTCCGTGCGCTGAGTTATGTAATAAGCAGAAAAAGTAAGGTTGGAGTTACTTTTCTGGCTGTTTTGGCTGAAGTTACTGTAGATGACTATTTTAGCTATTTTTACATATTTTTTTTCTTTATTTTATTAATAAAATATATTTTAAAAATAATTGTTTCTTAAATCAGCAGAATCAGCCAATGCAGCCACTTCAGCCAGAACTTCAGAAATTTCAGCAGAATCAGCCAAAACAGCCGATTTTCGTGCTACCAAACGGGCTCTAAATGTTATGAAACGTGTTTAAAACTTCATGTCAAATAGACGGGAAATTTGAAAACGAAAAACTGGATACGTTTGGCATTTTTCAAAATAGTTCAAACACCAAGAAGAAAATATATTGGGCAAAGCCTATGAATTAAATAATTAGAATTTTATTATAATTACATAATTTTGTAATGATATACAAGGAAAATGAATAAATATCCAAAAATATATTTAAAAACTTCGACTTTTTTCACGTTGTTTTTTAATATTATTTTTGCAATCAAAACATTAAATAATACGGAGTATATAGATTTACACCCTCATGCAACACACACATGAACGAAGTTACTAGTAAGTTGAAATAACAGGTTGCATTTCAACAAAAAAACGATGTCAATTGCATAATTGCCACTACAATTTGTCAATGTTATTTTTGAGTTTTGTGTATTTCCTCTGAAAAAGAATGGCTTTTGTGTCCGACAGACCTATGTTGTAAAAACCGGACCGGAGAGCGACCCGGTTGAATAATCGGGTCATGGGTCAAGCCGGACCCGGCGGGTCAACCCGGTCAACGCCTTAAAACCCGGTCAACTGTTATATAAAGTTTTATAGTAAATAGACATATAATAATATATTTTAAAAGCTTGAAACAATTATTCTTCACTAATCACTATGATGAAATGATAATAATACTACATAATATTTACACAGCATTTTTTTATATTAAAAAATATTATCGATATTTTTTCTAGTCTTAAAACATTTGATTAATTAAATACAGTATTGCAAAAAAATTATTAAACCTTTCTGAATATTTAATATTCTAATATATTCACACATCCATCATATTCTAAAAGACACAACATAATTTTAGGCCTATTTGAAAATATATCAGGTTTCTGGTTTCCTAGCGGGTCAGGTTTCGTCCGGGTACGAGCGGGTTGCTGGTTTTTTGCGGTTTTGGTTGTATTTGCGGGTCAGAGCATAACCGGATCGGATGATTGGCCGGTTCACCGGTTTCCGGCCCGACCCGGCTGGTCTGGTTCGGTTTATTAAACATAGCGACAGACTCAAGAGTCAAAACATTAATAAAAAGATCCATATATTTCACCACAATTTTTAACATGCTTTCTAGCTGTAAAGACACTGCAGAAAAACGTTACGAGTAAATAAAAGGCGGATTTTTTTAAGGGAAAAGGTACATATATACCCCTATAGTATAGATGCAGGAACAAATATACCCTTGTTCTATTTTTCGGAACAAATATACCTCTAGACTTTGAAAAAGGTGCAAAAATATCCCTTATTAACTTTAAAGTAATAAAATAAATTTCCAAAAACACCAAAAAATTAAAAATTCGAAATTAAAACATAAACAAAATTTAAAAATTTAATATTTTTAGTATAAAATATTATTTCAAAATTTTACTATATATTTAAGATTCTATCGATCGAAAATGTGCTAACATATGTGTTGCAATGTAATAAAATTATTTTTGCATTTTTTGCACTATAAAATTACATATTTTGTATGATGATAAATAGCTCAAAAATTACAAAATAGTGAATTTATATTCTAAAAATATTTAATTGTGATACAAAAAAAAGGGAGAATTGGACACAATTCCATTTTTTTTATTTTTTTATATTTTAATTTCGAATTTTTAATTTTTTAGTGTTTTTTGAAATTTATTTTATTAATTTTAAGTCGATAAGGATTAATTTGCTCCTTTATATAAGAACATGAGGGATATTTTTGTTCTTTTTTCAAAGTTCAGGGATATATTTGTTCCGAAAAATAAAACAAGGGTATATTAGTGCCCGCACCTATACTATAGTGGTATATATGTGTCTTTTCCCTTTTTTAACACCTTAAGGCTGTCCGCAACGGGAGGTGTGAAACCCCCCATTCAAATTAGAGGTTTTCATGTTGCTACACAAACTTTTTTATTAATGGAAGGCATTATAGTGGATTAGGGGCACCCATAGATGGGAGGTGTGAAACCCCCCATTCAACTTTTTTATAGTGTCTTCATTCACATGACAATCGGTAGGCAAGTTGGCACGCGCAAGAGGAATAGACGTGGGGGCCCACTTGAAACAATATTCCTAATTGTTTTAAGTGTGACTTATTTTTCTCAATATACTAAAAAGGATTCAAAATATTAAAAAGTGACTTGTTTTTAATTTTTTTATAAATATGAATTATACGATCTACCCATATCATTTAAGACCTTATATAATAATACATTCATTCATTATTATAATTATTATTATTATAACATTCCATTATTATAATCAATAATTAATCAATGTCTTCTAGTCACTCCAATGGCCACCACCACGTACCATCACCGTGATCGCCGCCATCACTGTTGCCGCCACCACAGTGACATTGCTGGTTAGTGACTTTGTTACCATACATCGATCAGTGCCTTCGTTGGCGAGTGACCACGTCTATAGTGACACCCACCTAAAGTGACTGTCACCGCAATCGTGACTCCACCAATTGGTATTTTGTCAGTTGTGACTACCAATTAATTTAATGACTGCCTCGGCCAGTGACTGCAGCCGCCGCCCTGACCAGTTAAAATTGGCGATGTCACTGCCCGCTTGCAGTGACTCCACGAATTGGTGACTGTCCCTGTCAGTGACTGCTGCCACCATCCCATTTAGGTAATTTTCTTTTGGACTGTTTTCAATCCCAGACCAGACTTGAACAATTATAAAATACCCGGAGATCAGACGTTTATCAGACCAAACCGGACCAGTTCAGACAGACCAGACAAGACCAGACCTAAACAGACAAGACCAGACTACATCAGATCAGACCAGCAAATTTCAGTCCAAATGAAAAAACATCATTAGTTATCACTGCCGCCGCCCCGACCACATAACATAATTTGATCATTCCGATCACCCTTATTTGTAAGTTTCCTCGTTATACCCTTGTAGTCTGTTTCCCATGAATTACTCTTGTGTAAATATAATTGTTTAATCTAGCCCTCCAACTATATCGGAAAAGTCAATTAGGTTCTGATACTTCAAAACAAACCAATTACACTCTCAAACTATTAAAAAAAAAACTCAATTGAACATTTTAGTAGGTAACCAACAAGTTACCGTTTATCTTTCTAGCGTGATGGTCTACATGGCTATCTTTTTAAATTATTCTTTCTATTTTTTATACAATCTGAATTCAAGATCTCTTTTTTTACCATTTGACTTCTTTCCTCGACGTCATCTTCTTCTTCTTCTGAGAAGTGCTCAAATGCGACCTCAATCCCCTGTCGAGTGTCGACCATACAATCCGGTGGTACCGTACTCCTAACCTTCTACAAGCAACTGGCGACGTCATCTATCAGATTTCACCACCATTTGCAGTTCTACAAATCTGCCACCTGATTTTCCCAGAGTCAAACCATTTAATTAGATGCGACAACTAATACCCAAGTCGATCCAAATAGTTCTTAAACGGAATTGTCTACGGCCTGGTAAAACCCTCAACAAGCTCCCGTCATTCTGGCAACTACAACCCTCGTTGGTTGATGAGATCGTCATCTCTAGGAAGCCTCTCCAAACAACTTGTGTGTGTACCAGTGTTTGTAGTTCATGATAAGATGTGGAGTTTCATCTTAAAAGATCAACCCGATAGGAGGAGTAGCCCAGATCTTATAATAACATTTTATTATTTCACAATTTTTCGGAGTGGGACTTCAACTACGACCCACCTCACAATATTAATGCCCCAATACACAATGAAACCCTTTTTCTACACCATTACTATGGACCGATTTGGCTTTGATTCCATGTTAAGACGTAGGATCCATCATTAAAGGTCAACCTGAAAGGAGTAGTAGTCTAAATCTTAATATAGCATTTTATTACTTCACAATTTTTCAGAGTGGGACTTCAACTACGCCCCACCTCACAATGAAACCTTTTTTCTACACCATTACTATGGACCGATTTGGCTTTAATGTCATGTTAAGACATAAGATCCATCATAAAAGGTCAACCTGAAAGGAGTAGTGGTCTAAATCTTAATATAACACTTTATTACTCCACAATTTTTCAATGTGGAACTTTAACAGTTCACACCAAGGGCCGACACCCCCTGGTTCAGCCTGCGGGCAGTCGTCGTCCTTTTGCTTCAATTTTCGTCTTTGTGTCCTGAATTTGATACAAAGTATAAGAGAGTAAACGACTACACCACATAAGTATTTTGACTTTACATGATCGAAATTCTTTTTCTCTTTAAATTAATTTTATTTATCTGATGGGGCAAATATGTGGGTCACCACATTGACAGTCCGTACGAAATTAACCGGCAAACTTGATGTTTACCCACTAAACTGTGTAATTGACTTTTTAAATAATTTGATGGTTTAATTGCTTAATTATAAAGTAGGAGGACCTAGTTGTGTTTACCAAGGTAATGAGAAAACTTAAATGACAGTTTTTCCGAAAAACATCTACCAAACCATCAGGTTTTAAAGTTTTAATCACATTAACCCTATTCCTAGACAATGATGAAATACACATAATAAGAGATCTTGATTGAATCATATTGGATCAGATTGAACAAAAAATTTATATATCTTGAATATTGTTATGAACACAGATTAAAGTGGGACTGAGGAATTGTATTTGGACGTACTGTTCTCAAAGATATGGCTCCTAATTAATGGCAATATAATAAACAGATGAATTTCTTTCCAATCATGTGCGGCCATTGTATTGATCTAATCCTTGATTAATGAGTTACCATATGGGGGTTTTCCCTGTTCAATATGGTACGAGGACGGGCCTTATAAAAGGAGCGACAATTTCAACCCCAATGCTCACAAAAAGATAAACCGAAAGGAAGTCTAATTCAGAAGTGAAAATCTCCCATATATTAATCTTTGTTTAGTTTGAAAACGTTCTTCACCAAGATGCCGCCTGTGTATAAAAGCCTCGCCGTTGTAGCTGTAGCAGCGATGCTCTTGTGCAGTTTGGCTGATGCAGATACCTTTCCCGTTGGTGGTTCTTCCGGCTGGAGTTTTGACATGGGCGGCTGGCCAAATGGAAAAACTTTCAATGCCGGCGATATTATCGGTCTCACATCTTTATACTGCCTCTATCAAAAACAATTTTCTACCTGCTTTATTTGAATCTGATTTCCATAAAAAGAATTTTTCTATCAATTTTACATTTATTTACTCATTTGAATTGACAAAAAATAGGTCGGTGTATAATTAAAAATGAAGTCAAAATTTTATATTGCATAAATATGTGCAAGTACATATTTGTGTATATGTTCCTTATATTATTGACATAAAATAGGTTAGTCATCAATCGGGGAATTGAGAGATAAAAGTTGTCGATATTTGGTCTGAATGATGAAAAGTTATCAAGGTAACAAAACTTATAAATCATGAATTTTTTATTTTTATTTTACAATTTCAAATAGTATTTCATTTTATTAAACTAATAAACATTTGTGAAAAAAAAAATCACCAAAAGTTAACAATGAAATAAATGAAATCTAAATCTATTACTACCTCCGTCCCATTTATATTGTCCCGGAAGAGGGTGACACGGTTACTAAGAAAAGTGGGTTTGTATGGTTGATATTAATTGATAAATTAAGAATAAAGTAATAATGATTTAGAGCCACACAAACTTTGCCAAATGTGGTATGAGACCATTTAATTGGGACTTCCCGAAAAGGTAAAACGGAACAATATAAATGGGACGGGGGGAGTATATTTTATGTCTTTGATTGATATTTCAAGTAAAGAATTTGTGGTTCTAACTTTTTTGTTATTGTTCTACTATGTTTGTCACTTTTCTTTTAAAGTAAGAAATTTGTGATTCTAGTTAATTCTCTCCTTTGTACAAACCTCAATCACACATTTTTACTTTATTTATATTCATGTCGGTCAAATTTGGCCAAGTTTTAAGGGGTGTAGGTAGTACGTATTTCAAAACAAGTTTGCTGACGAAAATGGTTAAGCAAATATCGTCATAAGTAATTTATTTTTTATTTTTTTAATTTGAGTTGGTGAAATGATAATTAAGTTGTTAATGTATGTGGAACGTACAGTGTTTAATTACGATCCAGCAGTACACAACGTGGTAATTGTGACCAAGGAAAATTATGACTCATGCACGCCAGTTGGGACTACGCTAAATTCAGGACATGATCAAGTTACATTAAGCAGTGGGACCAGCTATTACATTTGTGGCATTCCTGGTCATTGCGATGCTGGCCAAAAAGTTACTGTCACTACTGTGTAATTTTTCATGGCTAGGATATACCGTATGTGTACGACAAAAAAGGTTCAAAACCATATTTATTTATTTGAATAACAAAAATTACAGATTAAATACTTTGGACTTTATTCAATTTTTAAATATCATCGATCAGATCTATGGTTTTGTTTGGTTGGCTAAATAATTGTTTAATTTAGTTGCATTATTATCTTATTATTACTGAATGACATGAATATAAAACTATAATTAAATAGAACAAAAAAATGATCATTTAATGGATAATTGTACTGAATTACCTTTTGATATACATATCATAACCTTAAAGCCTTCACTCAGACATCCTTTCGGATTTGTTTGAAGTCTGATTAAAGGGTTGTTATTTTAATCTTATTCTGATTGCTTATTAGTTATACTTATTTTTGTTTTATTCAAATTAGATTCGATCATACCATAGTAGATATGAATTTATGATATCATAAAATTCATTTCAAATCAGATAAAAAAAATAAACAGTAAAAAAGGCCATCTGGATAAGATAAGATCATATTAAAAAGATTCTAATAAAAAAACAAGAAAAAGAAAGAAAAAATATTCTAATCAAATCACATTGAAAAGATTCAGATCAACAATATGGAGTACTATTGTAACACTTGAGATTTAATTTAAATAGATTAATAGTACTACTCATACCAACAAGTTGCATCTCCTTTTAAGGGAGCTCATCTCCTATGAACTCCAAAGTTAAGTGTGCTTGCATGGGAGTAGTCTTGTGTAACTACCTCGGGTCCTGCGGGGCTGGGGTGTTATAGGTGGTATCAGAGAAACCCTGCGACAGTCTGCTGACCCGTTGGATATCGGGCGGGCACTTAGCGGGGGGCAGAGGATTCTGGGATTTAATTCAGATTTGAAATTGGTTTATGGGCGCAACGAGATGCATCTCCTTTTAAGGGAGCTCATCTCCTAAGAACTCCAAAGTTAAGTGTGCTTGCACGAGAGTAGTCTTGAAATGGGTGACCACCCCCGGGAAGTTTCTCAGGACGTGCATGAGTGAGATAACTACCTCGGGTTCCGCGAGGTCGGGATGTTACAACTATATTTGAATTTTAACCCCTTTCCCAATTTCCCCTACTCACATGTTGGGACTACCTCCCACCTCAACCACTATATGGATTTTTTCACTTGGATCTATTTCAATTTCCCACTACACCAGAGGCTTAGATAATAGAAAAATATAAGTACTTAACATTTAATAGATCAGACAATATTTAAACGGATTAAATTACATTAGAGATTTTCAATCCAACGGAAAACACCCCTAACTGCCATTACTGTATAAATTTTGGGCTTATTTTTTAAGAGTACTTTTAGCATTTATAAAAAAATATAAAAGAAACTTTACTGTCATCACGAGTTCAAATCAGCAAGATCATTTGAAAATTCTAATCTTCTACTTTTTGTTCTCATAGTTGCCCATGATGTGATTGGCATATGATCTTGCCGATCATATTAGGGTTTGTCCATAAATAATACTAAAATAAGTGCTATGCACAAATAAAGAATCACTTTTAAAAAATTCTAAAAATGAGATTAAACTACTACAATTGACCACAATCAACCTGACCAGTGACTAATCCGGCAAGTGACCAACCTGATCAAAGACCAATCCAATCATGATCAATCGAACATGACCAAACTGACCGTGACCTTACTGACCGTGACCAATCCGACCGTGACCAATCCAATTGTGACCAATCCGACCGTGACCAATCCAACTATGACCAATTCGACCATGACCAATCCGATCAGGATCAATCCTCGTGACCAATTCGACCAGTGACCAACCCAATTAATGACCACAACCAATTCAACACCAACACCGACACGGCCGCCTCGACCACGGTTGCCCCGACCACCACCATCCCCGACCATCGCATTGCCCATCGTTGCCGTCCAACGGGGATCTCCGCCGCCACCTGGCGGTGACAGCCGCCACCCATCACCAACCAGCCCCCCACCATCCCCCCACCAGCCCCCTCCAACACCCTCCCCAGTCCCTATCCCCCCTCCAACACCCTCCCCCAGCCTCCAGTAACCCCCCACCCTCACTCAAACCCCTGCAGCCCTGCAGCACCTCCCCCCCTTCAACCCCTGCACCCAAGAGCCCCCATCCAGCACCCAACCCAAGCAACCAATGCCCCCCCCATCAAGCACCCTTCATAAGCCCCCACCAGCCCCTTCCCCAACCCCTTCCCCCGCTGCTCCCTCTCCATTGCCTAGCTTAACTGCCGCCCAGCAGCCCCTACCAATCGATTGAGCAATTGCAAATCGTCCGGTAGAAGAAAGGAGAATAACACAAGAGGAAAGAGTAGATCCAATCGTCCGATTAGAAACCAACGGCGGCAATAATGGCCTTGGCGGCGGCAATACTAATGGCCTTGGAGGCGGCGATACTAATGGCCTTAACAACGACAATAATGTTCTTGGCAGAGGTGATGTTATTGACCCACAATGGTGGTGTGACGGACTCCTCTATGGTCGGTTGCTGGTTACTGATCTATTTTTGGGAATGTGTGGATAATAGATAGATCAGTAAGTGTTTTTATTTTCTGGAGTTTTAGGTACAATATATGTGAAGTCAGATTCAATATTTTCCAGTTTTATCTCGTATTATCTTTTCCCCTCATCTTTTTTTTTCTTTTTTTATCCTTATATATAAACATTATTTTTTATATTTTTTATTTATCATTTTTAGGTATATTCATCTCCTTTTATTTGATCTTTTCATAATAGCTTATCTTTTTTATCTTTATTTTCTTTCTTTTCCTTTTGGTGGTGATATCATGTATCGATTCATGTTAGCCGACCCCAATATGTTTTGGGACTAAGGTTTGGATGTTGTTGTTGTTGTTACGATACCATAACGGTTAAACATGAACCTATATTAAATCCTAGTTATAGAAGGCATATTTTGCACTAATGTGACAGTCTGTATAAAATTAACCGGCAAACTTGATGTTTACCTACTAAACTATGTAATTAACTTTTTAATAATTTGAGGATTTAGTTGGTTAATTATAAAGTACGAGGTCTTAATTGTCTTTTTCAACATAGTAAGAGGACATATGTGACAGTTTTTCCAATAAACATCTACCAAACCATCAGGTTTTAAAGTTTTAATCACATTAAAACTATTCCTAGACAATGATAAAATACACATAATAAGAAATTTTGATTGAATCATATTGGATCAGATTAAACCAAAAATTTATATATCTTGAATATTGTTAAGAACACAAATTAAAGTGGGACTGAGGAATTGTATTTGTACGTGTTGTTCTCAAAGATATGGCTCCTAATTAATGGCAATATACTACCTTCTTAAATAAGTGCAACATACCAAATTTTACACTATTCGCAAGCTCTACATTGACTACATTTTATTTATTGATGTATTAATATATATTTTTGAAACAAATATTACTAAATTTGTCTCATTGTAAATTTTCAAAATCTGATTTTTTTAAATTTTTTTACTAATAGAGTGTTATAAATATTGATGGTCAAAGTTGTGCCTCGGTATATGTGAAATGCTGACTGTTGCACTTATTTAAGAACAGAGGAAGTAATAAACAGGTGAATTTGTATCCAATTATGCGCGGCCATTGTATTGATCTAATCTTTGAATTGATTAATGAGTTACCATATGAGGGTTTTCCCTGTTCAATATGCTTGATATGGTACGAGGACGGGCCTTATAAAAGGAGTGACAATTTCAACGTGAATGCTCACAAAAAGATAATTAGAAAGGAAGTCTAATTCAGAATTGAAAAAAACTCCCATATATATACGGAGTATAGATTTTTTTAATTAGGTTGAATTGTTTATTGTATTCGCTGCTCTTCGCGAAGATGCCGCCTGTGTATAAAAGCGTCGCCGTTGTAGTTGTAGCAGCGATGCTATTGTGCAGTTTGGCTGATGCAGATACCTTTCCCGTTGGTGGTTCTGCCGGCTGGAGTTTGGACATGGGCGGTTGGCCAAATGGAAAAACTTTCAATGCCGGCGATATTATCGGTCTCACATCTTTATATATACTGTCTCTTCATCAAAAACAATTTTCTACCTTCTTTGCTTGAATGTGATTATTTTCTATAGTAAATAGATAGTATCACTTTTACATTTATTTATTCTTATTTGAATTGACCCAAAATAGGTGTATAGTTAAAAATGAAGTCAAAATTTTATTTTGCATAAATATGTGCAAGTCAACACACAAGTTGTTATTCACGGAGAGTACATATTTTTGTATATCATACTTATTGACATAAAACATAAAATAGGCCATGTTAATTCTCGATCAGGACTTGAGATATAAATGTTGTTGATATTGGGTATGAATGGTGGAAAGTTATCAATGTAACAAAACTTATAAATCACGAATATTTAATTTTTAATTTTTAATTAAACTAATAAACATTTGTGAAGAAAAAATCACCAAAAGTTAGCAATGAAATAAATGAAATCAAAATCTATTATATTTTACGTCTTTGATTGATAGATATTTCAATCTTTCTAGTACTATATTGACTATTTTATTTTGCAGGCCCCTGATTATTGCAGTACTAATTAAACTACTAAAAACCAACCTCATTTGTCTTAGTAGATACTCTCTTCATTCCTTAAAACTTTGTCAACTTTTCCGTTTTTTATTTTTTTTTGTTTTTTTTTAACAAAATTCAATCGTTTATTGAGATGATTGGAGAATCACATTATTATGTAATTTCATTGCACACAGTAATAAGAATATAATAGCACTGTTTGGATGGAGTGTAATCTTGTTCTAGCTAGTTAAGCCGAGAGCGGAAGCTTCCCTTGAAGAAAAGATGTAATCATAGTGAGTGCTATGATTACATATTTTCTGAGTGCTATGATAGTTCAACTATGTTTGTCATTTTTCTTTTTAAGTAGAGAATCTGTGGTTCTAGTTAATTCTCTCCTCTGCACACAACCTCAATCACACAGTTTTTACTTTATTTATCTTCATGCCGGTCAAGTTTTAAGAGATGAAGGGAGTATTTCAAAACAAATTTGATTACGAAAATGGTTAAGCAAATATCTGCATAAGTTATTTATTTTTTATTTGAGTTGGTGAAATGATAATTAAGTTGTTAATGTATGTGGAAGGTACAGTGTTTAATTACAATCCAGCAGTACACAATGTGATAATTGTGACCAAGGAAGACTATGACGCATGCGCGCCGGTTGGGACGAAGCTAAATTCAGGACATGATCAAGTTACATTAACCAGTGGAACCAGCTATTACATCTGTGGCACTCCTGGTCATTGCGATGCTGGCCAACAAGTTACTGTCACTGCTGTGTAATTATTCATGGCTAGGATGTATCGTAAGCGTATGACAAAAAAAATTAAAACTACATTTATTTATTTGAATAACAAAAGTTACACATTAAATACTTTGGACTTTCAATTTTTAAATATCATCCATCAGATCTATGGTTTTGTTTAGTTAACTAAATATCTGTTTAATTTAATTGCATTATTAATTTATTATTATTTGAAACAATGACATGAATATTACTTACACCTTTTAGTTGGACAAATATAAAACTATAATTAAATAGAACAAAAAAAGTGATAATTTAATGGATAATTGTACTGAAATACCTTTTGTTATACATATTATAACCTCTGTTCTAAAAATCGTTCTAGGCGCCCGACTAGTCCCCGCCTAGGCGCTAGGCGGTGGTCGGGCGCCCCGATTTTCGTTTAGGCGCTCCGACTAATTAGTTTGCCGTCTAGGTGAATTAGTCAGCTGCCTATGGTGCCTAGTTGCCCGCCTAGAGCGCCTAATCGGCCACCTAGGCCGTCTAGATTCGGTGAACATTACTTCACTTTTTAATTTTATGCTTCCACCCAGCAAGTCTAAGGTCAATTTTGTGTAGGTAGTGAGAAAGTAAGAACTCTTAACACGCCCCCAAAAAATATTAACACCGAGATACTTAAAGGGAAAAGAGCCCCTGTTCATATGGGAGACAGATTTAATCATAGCACATGTACGAGACGGGGTATTAGGGGCAGTATCTCTGTTCTAAAAATCGTTCTAGGCGCCCGACTAGTCCCCGCCTAGGCGCTAGGCGGTGGTCGGGCGCCCCGATTTTCGTCTAGGCGCTCCGACTAATTAGTTTGCCGTCTAGGTGAATTAGTCAGCTGCCTATGGTGTCTAGTTGCCCGCCTAGAGCGCCTAATCGGCCGCCTAGGACGTCTAGATTCGGTGAACATTACTTCACTTTTTAATTTTAATTTTCTAAGCGATATACGTATTTTAGCTTTAGCAATGGATATAAGAAAATGAAGTTGTAAATTAAGATAAAACTATATAGTTTGTATATATACCTAAATTTTATCATTATTTATATTTATAACATAATGAAGTTAAGTGATTAGTTATCATATACCATGTCTTATTAAATGTGATAATTCTATCATTCATGTTTGTTAATGTATATGTATATATGTATTTTATACACACAAAAATACAATATTACATATTATATTTATGCAAAATATAGATAAAAATGCAATTTTTATGTTTCCGACTAATCCCCGACTAGGCGCCCGCCTAGGCGCTAGGCGTTGGGCTGGCGCCCGACTAGCGCCTAGCGCCTTTTAGAACATTGATTATAACCCTAAATTAAAGCCTTCACTCAGCCATCCTCTCATTTCTTTGAAGTCTAATTTATTTTTTTCTTCTCATAGTGATTATATTCTTATTACTTATTCTGATATTGTTTTATTCAAATTGGATTTGATCATATGAGAGTAAATATGGTATCATAAAAATTCATATCAAATCAGATACTCCATCCGTCCCTTATAACTTTGCCAACTTTCCTTTTTTGGATGTCCCATTAACTTTGCCACTTTCCCATTTAAGTAAAAAATTTGTGGTTCCAGTTAATTCTCTCTCCTCTGCACAAACCTCAACCACACAGTTTTTACTTTATTAATCCACGTGCCGGTCAAATTTGGCAAAGTTATTAGGGACGGAGGGAGTAAAAAATAAAAAGGTCGATCATTTGGATTAGAGAAGATCATATTAAAGATTCAAATCAAATCACATTGCAAAGATTCAGATCACAATATGGAGTACTATATTTGAATTTTAATCACTTTCCCATTTTCCCCTACTCACATGGGACTACCTCCCATGCACCTCATCCCACTATACGTTTTTTTTTCACTTGGACCTATTTCAATTTCACAATACATCACACTTAGAAAATAGAAAAATATAAATACTTAATATTTGTCAAATCATATTAAATTAAAACGGATTAAATTACTTTAAAAAAATTCAATCCAACCGAAAACACCTCCAGCTACCATTAGTGTCTAAATTTTGGATTTACTTTTTATGAGTACTTTTTGCATTTTATTTTATTTTTTATCATCAAAACCAACAACTCCATTAATCAAGTAAATTGTTTGCCAATTGGCTTACAATCGAAATAGGTGCATCATTTAGATAGTAGGTAAACCGACAAAACAACTCCTGACAACCGCCTTCCCTCAAACCAGACTCAGAGTTTATCGCCTCAGCAATATAACTCGTTGATCCATTAACAGGCAAAAATGAGCCAAAAACGGTTACCGCAGTCATTCAATCACCCATACCCAAATCCAAAACCACAGTCTTACAATCGAAAGAGATAAAACAACAATCTAACACAGACAAATTCAGACCATTAAAATAAATAACAAGAAATAAATAAATTTTTTCACTCAGCCTTCCAAGAACCATCGGCAGCGGTTCAGGAGGGGGTCGGGTCGCCTTCTGATAAGTCCGTATTTTGACACGCATTTGATGTGTGTTGAGATCGGCTTTTGATGATTTTCCTATCTTTAAGGTGTTACAAGTCTCAATTTTAGCTCAAGTTATGTTTACCGGGCGTTGGTTCGAGTTTTGTGTTGTACGTTTGTAGTCAAAATCAGGGAATTGAGCCCGACACCGGCACTTGAGGAACAATCAGGATGATTTGAGAAGCATTTGAGAATGATTTGATAGCTTTAAAGGTCACCGGGAGATTCACGATGAAGATTTGAAGGAAAAAGAGCTCTAGGATTGGCTACGGGGTCAAAAGAAGATGAATGAAGCTTGAAAACGACGATCAGGATGACCTTTTGTCAATCGTTCAAGCATATCGCTTTACAGACATTTCCAATGTACACAATTAAAGTTCCATGTGAAAGCTAACTTCAAGGACTACAAATCATATGAAGACACCTTTCCAAGAATCTGAGAGAAAGAATGTGAAAACAGATGATGAAGTCAGATGATCTCTGCTGCGATTTCAGAATGACCCCTTCCACCGTTTTGATCATATCTCTTGATTAGATGATTCAAATAACATTAGGCAAATTGGGGTGGATAGAGGACTTCATTATCTACAACTTTCATGAAGAAAGAATAGCCAAATTCGGAATTGAAGTAGACACGATCGTGCCCTCAACGTCAGGCACGATCGTGCGTGAAGAGAAAGCATCGCGGAGCTACTGCCAGCCAGGCACGATCGTGTTTGGAGGGAAGCACGATCGTGCCTGACCAAAATGCGCGTTTTTTCTCCGGAGGTACGATCGAAGGCACGATCGTGCCTGGCATCGTGCCTGGCATCGTGCTTGCCTCCGGAAATCCCAATTCAGCTCAAATTTCACCCGATTTTTCTATTTAAACAGTCTGTAAACCCCCGTTTTCAAGGGGGGAGCTTAGAGAGAGTGCCTAGCACGAAATTTAGAGGGCTTTTCAGCCTTGTTCATCAATCTTTTGGTATTCTTTGTAAGTTCCATCTTTTTAATTAATGACAATTAATTATATTCTTCCCAATTCTATTGATTCTTCAATTATGAATTGTGAGTAGTTTAATTAGGGATTGGGATTGATGAAGGGGTTGATCATGATGTATAGCTAGATTCTTGATGGGTTAATTGCATGAATGCCGTTTAATTTGTGATTGAATAATTTAATTGATATCTTTTGTAACCTGGAACCGCGGCTAGAATTACAATTGCTTGTAGAATAAATTAAGAGAGATCTAATTTATTCTAGGACACATTCACACACACTTAATCGTTCGCTAAGAGATTAGTAACGATTAAGGGACCGTAAGCTCGCTCGTCTTGGCAATAATTTAGGATCCTGTCGCATGAGAGATCGGCCTGGTCCCCTAATTTATTGTACTCTACGCCGCGAGAGCGGTAAGAAGTTAGTAGTGATTAGCTAGGCTCAATTAAATTAATTTCATGTAATTAGGCCTGATCAGCCAGAAATCTGGTTACCCCGGAATCAATCCCTATTCCCTTCGTCATTAATTAGAAAGAACCCCCTAGTTTAATCGTTTTATTCGCATTTTTATTTTCCAGCAACCAATCTCGCACGACGCATTTTTATTTATTTCTTTTTAATCGCTGAATTTAGTTAATCTTTAATTCCCTTTTGTCCGTCCCTGTGGAGACGATACTCGTACTTACACCACTATATTACGAACTATTTTAAGTGCGAGAAAACTCACATCAGTTTTTGGCGCCGTCGCCGGGGACGGTGTCGGTTTTAAGGGTTAATTAATTTCAGTGAGATTTTTTTAGTTAGTTTTCTTTTTGTTCTTCGTTGGATTTTTTTTTGTGCTAACCTTTCAGGTATTTTTCTAAGAGGCGTGAGATGAACCCATTCAGCCAAATTCCTGGAGGAATTCCTTACTCTCAAACCTCCATGGAATATTCACCATATACGTCATACCCTCCTTACACTCCTCCTCCTCAATTTTACACACCCCACCAATATTATTCTTCTACACCACAAAATATTCCATCGTCCTATTCTTACTCTCCTCCAAATACGCAATACTCCCAATCTCATTCTTCTCATCATTATCCTTATCCACAATATCCTCGGACAAAACCAGGCTCCATAATGGAATTTCTCATTCAAACTAAAAGTCCCGACGAATTGGTTGATTGCTTTCCTAAAAATAGCATTTGTGCCTTCTGAGGAGGTGGTCACCATTCATGTCTTTGCCCCATTCCTCCATACGACCATCCTTACTGGGCAACTGCATACCCCACTTCGTCCTCCCCACAACTTACAAACACAAATGTTTCAATCAATCCTACGTCTTTGCCGAGCTATGAGCCACAAGATTCAGACGATGAATTGGAAGAGATAATTTCAGAGAAGCTGTCTGACCTGGAAGAAAACTCAAGCAATTCATGCAAGCAACTGAGGCGCATCATCAATCAACGCAGTCAACAGGGGCGGAGCTAGGGGTGGCCACCCCTGGCCCTGGCCTAGCCTAAATTTTAAAAATTTCTATATTTTTAGTGTAAAAAATTCCGTTTAATTTTTTTTCCAAAAATATTCTTTGTACCGGCCCAGTCCGGCCCAGTGTCCTGGCTCCGCCCCTGGCAGTCAAGGATGCAGAACATGGAGAATCAATTGGGGCAGATTGCAAAGGCTTTATCTGAGGAGTCCGAGAGATCCCATCCTAGCGACACAGAAGCCCAACCTAAGGACACCAATAGTGATGATCATGTGAGCGAGTCGGACTGCGAAGGTGGGAACATGATGGATGATACACTTCCTGATGCTTTTGAAGACTCTCCTATGTTTGGAGATGAAGAAGAAGATAATAGTGTCAAGTTGTTTTTTGAAGAATACAGGAAAAAGTTGGAAACGATACAAGCTGTAACTGATGAAGTCACAAATCACTGTGATTTTCATACTGAAACCCCCAAGCCGTTTGATTTGCCATTAGTCTTAACACCTGAGGAGGGCAAGGGGCAGATCAGTCATGACGTTGATGCAGCCGCTGAAGTAAGATTGGGTATTGAAGATGAGTTGAGAGATGATAATCACGAGCTCGAAGAGAGTGGTAGTAAGGTAGATGATCTCCATGACGAAGAAGTGTCGCTCAACAATTTCTTGGAGGATATTAATAAGAAGAGTGAGAAAATGAATTGGAGGGCATTCTTGGAGAGTGATAGCGAGTCAAGAGGAGGTGCTCAGAATTTTCATGGTACTTCGAGTGAGGAAAGGAGGCGTTTGTGATACATTTTGAACATGAGGATGAGAAGTTCATACTTCACTTCTGTGCTGATAAGGGTTATGAAGACCATGCACTTCCTACGTGTTTTCAAGAATTTAAAAATTTGCGCCATCTAATAGCATTTGTTGAGAGGAAGCTGGAGATGTTGACTATTAGTGCACCACTGATGTCTGTGCTATTTGAGAGCCTATGAGGAAGTTGCGTCGGGCAAAAGACGTTAAAAATAGCGCTTCTTGGGAGGCAACCCAAGCTTATTTCTGCATTTTTTTATTGTTTGTTTGTTTGCTTTCAAGAACCCCCCCCCCCCCCCCCCCCCAAAAAAAAAAAAAAACGGGGTGTTTTCTGTTTTTTGTTTTGTGTGTTTTGTGTGTTTTGTTTTTGCAGGTCAGGGTCTTGCTTTGAGGATGATGTGCCGAGGATTACATTGACTCAGTTTAGTTCCGCACCGACCAGCGCCTTAGGGAAGTTTCTGCAACTTTTATAATCGCCTGTTTTGTAAATATTTACTTGAGTTGAGTTGAGCACGCGTGACCCTGTCCTCTTTACCCCCTTGTGCAAAGTGCATTTTTTGTCATCGAGGACGATGCCAAAGTTTAAGTGTGGGGGAGTGAATTGGGCATTCGGGCAGTAGTTGCTACATGTGATTATTAGAATTAGCATGCGCAGTTGTTAGTTCTATATTCATAGGAAATTCATGTCAAATTTTTTGAAATTTTTTCTTTAAACTGTGTCTTTGTGAGCTGGCTAGCGTTTTGACTATGCTTTTAGGATGTCCTTGAAGTGTTTAGGCTTAAATTGCTTGCACTATAATCTAGTTGATGAAAGGATGAAGGCATTAGTCACTTATTAAATTTATTAATAAATCATCCATCCCACCTGAATAAGTTCCTTTAGGAGAAGCCATTTTGAGCATGACCGTTCTTTGTTACCCAATTAATTGAGCTCCATAGCCAAATGGCCTGTTTCCTTACCCGTGAATATTTCTGGCTTAGTCTTGATGTTTAGGCAATTAAGGGATTAATTTGCTAAGTTTAGGGAATTTTGTGTAGGAGCCATTTTTGGCACTGTTCCTATGCTCCAAATGGGGTAAGAGCAGTCACTTTTTAGGAATTTGATATTTTCGAGAATTGCATTGTAGACATGGATTCACTTTGAATAAATGAACTTTAATTGTTATTTTTCCTTGGTGAGGCCGAGATTAGAATGTGGTAATGTCTAGTGAGAATCCGAAAGGTGAAAAATTAATATAGCTAGACCTCTTACTTTGCGAAAAAGGGAATGGGAGCCCCGGTCAAAAAGCGTAAGATGAGACTTGGGTGTCTTTCGAAAGAAACGGCGTTCTCGTGCCAACATGACAAGGAAAACTAAACATAATTAATGAACTTGGAGGCTATTATAAAAATTTAGCTTTAGTCCTCCGCGTACTTCAAGTATACGTTCAAGCAAAAATGTGCCGAGACGGTTTAGCTTAGTTGTACACCATGTCTACTCTTTGCATAGGTTTAAATGATTGTTACTAAATTGTGACCTACTAAGTTCCTTGTTCCTAAGAATAGCCCTGAAATACCTGAATGCATTGAGTCTTTGTTAGAATGTTCCAAAATCTCAAGAAAGGGACTATTATTGTTATCCATGATCCATTCACCACCACCTTCACAAGTCCTTCTGATCAATAACTAGTTTATTTGTGTATGCTGCCATTACTTTGAGGATGTTGTGAATACTTTGTCAAATACTTTAGCTTGAGTACAAAGATGTAGTTTAGGGAAGGATTTTTTTGGTTTAGATTGTCTGTCCTGTGAATATCCCTTTAACTATGTGTGCATGCTAATTGTTTTGATTCCGTGTGGTGATTATCGTAAGTCCCGTTGTTTAGTTTGCTTGAGGACAAGCAAAGGCTTAAGTGTGGGGGAATTTGATAAGTCCGTATTTTGACACGCATTTGATGTGTGTTGAGATCGGCTTTTGATGATTTTCCTATCTTTAAGGTGTTACAAGTCTCAATTTTAGCTCAAGTTATGTTTGCCGGGCGTTGGTTCGAGTTTTGTGTTGTTTGTAGTCAAAATCAGGGAATTGAGCCCGACACCGGCACTTGAGGAACAATCAGGATGATTTGAGAAGCATTTGAGAATGATTTGATAGCTTTAAAGGTCACCGGGAGATTCACGATGAAGATTTGAAGGAAAAAGAGCTCTAGGATTGGTTACGGGGTCAAAAGAAGATGAATGAAGCTTGAAAACGACGATCAGGATGACCTTTTGTCAATCGTTCAAGCATATCGCTTTACAGACATTTCCAATGTACACGATTAAAGTTCCATGTGAAAGCTAACTTCAAGGACTACAAATCATATGAAGACACCTTTCCAAGAATCTGAGAGAAAGAATGTGAAAACAGATGATGAAGTCAGATGATCTCTGCTGCGATTTCAGAATGACCCCTTCCACCGTTTTGATCATATCTCTTGATTGGATGATTCAAATAACATTAGGCAAATTGGGGTGGATAGAGCACTTCATTATCTACAACTTTCATGAAGAAAGAATAGCCAAATTCGGAATTGAAGTAGGCACGATCGTGCCCTCAACGTCAGGCACGATCGTGCGTGAAGAGAAAGCATCGTGGAGCTACTGCCAGCCAGGCACGATCGTGCCTGCCTAAAATGCGCGTTTTTGCTCCGGAGGCACGATCGAAGGCACGATCGTGCCTGGAATCGTGCCTGCCTCCGGATGATTCAAATCACATTAGGCAAATTGGGGTGGATAGAGGACTTCATTATCTACAACTTTCATGAAGAAAGCATAACCAAATTCGGAATTGAAGTAGGCACGATCGTGCCCTCAAAGTCAGGCACGATCGTGCGTGAAGAGAAAGCATCGCGGAGCTACTGCCAGCCAGGCACGATCGTGCCTGGAGGGAGGCACGATCGTGCCTGCCTAAAATGCGCGTTTTTGCTCCGGAGGCACGATCGTGCCTGGAATCGTGCCTGCCTCCGGAAATCCCAATTCAGCTCAAATTTCACCCGATTTTTCTATTTAAACAGTCTGTAAACCCCCGTTTTCAAGGGGGGAGCTTAGAGAGAGTGCCTATCACGAAATTTAGAGGGCTTTTCAGCCTCGTTCATCAATCTTTTGGTATTCTTTGTAAGTTCCATCTTTTTAATTAATGACAATTAATTCTATTCTTCCCAATTCTATTGATTCTTCAATTATGAATTGTGAGTAGTTTAATTAGGGATTGTGATTGATGAAGGGGTTGATCATGATGTATGGCTAGATGATTGATGGGTTAATTGCATGAATGCCGTTTAATTTGTGATTGAATAATTTAATTGATATCTTTTGTAACCTGGAACCGCGGCTAGAATTACAATTGCTTGTAGAATAAATTAAGAGAGATCTAATTTATTCTAGGACACATTCACACACACTTAATCGTTCGCTAAGAGATTAGTAACGATTAAGGGGCCGTAAGCTCGCTCGTCTTGGCAATAATTTAGGATCCTGTCGCATGAGAGATCAACCTGGTCCCCTAATTTATTGTACTCTACGCCGCGAGAGCGGTAAGAACTTAGTAGTGATTAGCTAGGCTCAATTAAATTAATTTCATGTAATTAGGCCTGATCAGCCAGAAATCTGGTTACCCCGGAATCAATCCCTATTCCCTTCGTCATTAATTAGAAAGAACCCCCTAGTTTAATCGTTTTATTCGCATTTTTATTTTCCAGCAACCAATCTCGCACGACGCATTTTTATTTATTTCTTTTTAATCGCTGAATTTAGTTAATCTTTAATTCCCTTTTGTCCGTCCCTGTGGAGACGATACTCGTACTTACACCACTATATTACGAACTATTTTAAGTGCGAGAAAACTCACATCACCTTCACTTCATCTTCTTCCTTCATCGCCTTGATCAGCCCTTAAGTCGCCTCCAGCCGAATTTCCCTATCCACGAACGAATTGCCAGAAGAATACACCACTTCTCGCCAAAAGACGATAGTCGATAGTGGACAAATAAAACTCTAGCAGTGGAACGCTTGAGACGATAACTCCTCACATATGCTGGATCCACCCTTGATCATCATATCCCAAAGATAGACAATGGCGAACCCACTAAGGGTCCCATGGGGTCCCGGGACCCCGTGGACTTTAAAAAAAATACCTATATATATTATATATATTTTACATCAAACTAATTAATCACGGTATATATACACCAAAAACTCCATGAGAACTAAGAGGTTGGAGTAGTGGAGCTGGAGCACACGGGCCGGGAGTTGTAAGCCTTTCTACTCAAAGTTTAAGGGTTCAATTCCCTTTGGCACTAATTTTTGTTATTCAGCACTTACTCTTTTAAAACACAAAAACTACATCGTTTTGACCCCTTTTTAAAACCCGATGACCCAATTCAGCCAGCCAAAGTCACGCACGCCTGGGTTTTATTTACCCTTTGCATAATTTATTTATTTTTTGGATTAATTACCAAAATTTCTTTTGAAGGTTAAGATTAAATTAATAAATCTATGCATTTATGAATGTTTTTTTCAATATTTTTACGATTTAGGGTAAAAATATATTTTGATAATTCAGAAATTGGGAGTACTGAAAGTAGTTCAGATATTAATTCAAATTACTCGCCATTAGTAAATGAAGAATTGGATCAAATAATTGTTGATAGTGAAACTAATTTGGCTTATAGTTTACATAACAATATGTTGTTTTTGAATTTTTGGAAGCTAATTCTTGATTGTAATGGTGTCCACGAAGAAGTATCTCACATATCAGCATGTGTATAAGCTTAATAAGTTATTTCTACTTCTCATTGTAGCCTACAATAAGTGTTGAATGCATGTTTTTAAGTATGAAGTCCGCGAAGAATGAGTTGCAAAATAAGATATGCGATCAACGGCCGGTAGAATTGTAGAATGACTTTTATTTGTAATTTTTTACTTTATACTATCTTAATGTTTTGATGATGTACGTTAAGTATGAAACGTTATGCTTCTTTAATATTTTACATATTTTTATTAATTTTTTATTAATTAGAACTACGTTAAGATAGGGACTCCATCGCTCTATTTCTCTGGGCCCGCCACCGATGATAGAAGGAACGAGAAAAACCTATCCGCACAAAAGAGTACTTTTTGCATTTAAAAAAATATAATATAAAAGAAACTTTATTGTCATCAGAAGTTCAAATCAGCAAGATCATTTGAAAATTCGCATCTTCTACTGCTCGTCTTCTCATAGTTCGTTGCCCATGATGTGATTAGCATATGTTCTTGTGGAGTTGATTGACTCTTATAGGCATGATTACTTATTTCGTTGTGTAAGGATGGTTTTTTTCCGTCTCCGGCTCAGGTCTTTCTACACAAAGACTCACATACACCACACTAGGGGAAACTACAACACACCCCTATTTTACTCTCCACTAAGGGGACCTCTCTACTCACACAAAGGAAGAAGAAGGGAGCTCTGCTCTCTGGAAATGTTACTCTCGCAGGCTAAGTCTCACAAGGAAGAGGCATAACTTATTAATAATAGGCTGCCAGCCAGAAGGGAAGTCACGGGTGAGGTAGACAACAAATAGGACCTTCACGGGCTACCAAGACAAGAGGTGCAGCGGACAACAACAAAAGGGGGCCAGCCAAGTAGGTGAGTCAACACTCAAATAGGTATATACTTGATCAGGATATATACCAAAGAAAAGGTATCCAAGAGAGAATAAAATAAAGTGTGCAAGCCTCAGCAAATAAAGTGGAAGGGAGGCCTTGGTAGGACCAATACCTCCAACATTCTCCACCTTATTGGTCCTAGGTGGTGTAGAGTAACAATACAAGGTTGTGACAAGACTCATCATCGTCGGGTCACCCGGAATATCAAAAGACAAAACGGGCAAACACTTTATTACGCAACCCACAGTTATCCACAGTCAAAGTTTAACACGCGTTTACAGGACAAGTGCTTCTCAGCAGTTATCCACAGTCAAAGTTAGGTTGTTCACGTAACGTTGGGGTAGACGTTGCCCACCAATTGTCTGCCTCTTGACGTAGATAATACGCAGCCGTATTAATTCGTTGATCTGCAGGGCAGTTTATAGCATTGAAGAGTTTGTCGAAAGTGCAAATCCAATCCTCAAGGATGAGAGGATCTTCTTGGCCTAAATAACACGGGGGATTGCGCTTCACAACAAGTTTCGCTACATCATTGCAGTTTTTGAGACGTTGTTGGTGTTGGTTCTGAATTAGCACACTCTCGATAGTCTGGATGAGTTGAACCATATTTTGAGCCAACTCCGCATTCGTCGGTGCGGCAGCATTGCCTTCTACTTTGCTTTTTGTTGACTTCATTGTCTACTTGATAGGATAATTTTTAGAACACGAAATATATTGAATGACATTAACAATTATACTACCTTACCTAATAACTCACTACTCACATAATTTGGTAAGTTCCTCTAAAAGTCCAAACTCATTCTCAAATGAGTCAATTCCAATCAGGATATATCTCATATAAGTATAAATCAAACATTTCAACAAACCACAAACTCTACCAAAATAGAAATTCAAAATCTCACATTCTCACCGCGATCCTAAATATATTATTTCTTAGTCCAATTATTATTCCTATGTTTATTTTTTTTTTCAAAACACATTTAGAAAAACAGGTTTCAACTTTTTTTTAAACATTTGAAAAAACGTCTTGTAATTTTTTTTAATATGTTTTAGAAAACAAAATCTTTATACCAACTTGTTGGTCGGTATCACTGGTTGGAGTTTTAGAAAATCTTAGAAAACTTTTTTTTTTGAAAATCAAAATCTTAGAAAACTTTAGTAACTCCTTTTTGAAAACCGAAGTCATTGAAGGAGAACTTTTATGCATCCCCATTCGAAAACCGTAAGGGCTCTGATATCAATTTGTAACACCCCTAAATTTCCCACCCAAAAATACATTTGAATAATGATTTATTCAAAGTAAATAATAATTTATTTGAAAACATCAGAGTCTTGCAGCGGAAAAATCAAAGGGAAACAGGGGCGTTACCGCCACACTCGGTTCTCACATAACCGAGTGCACAGGCTATCCACCACCAACAAATTAAAATTTCCCATAATTAACTATTAACTATTCAACTACAATTCTTTAAAATTAAGACTAAAATAAATTATTCAATCACTTTTGTCTATGTGTTCTAGCGGAAGCTCTCGAAATCAACTTCAACATGATCCTCAATTCCTGCACAAATAAAGTACAGAAAGAAAAACACAAAGAAACAAAAATTAGCTGGAAATGCTAAGTAAGGCCCACCCAACCCTGTAAAATAATCATGTTTGATACATATATATCATTTTGTGAAAACATTTGGGAGGAAACCTTATGAAACACTTTATACAAACTTCTCATCACAAAATCACATGTAAAATAATAATATTCCAAATATAGGTACATATTTCCAAATCATAAAAATTCGAAAATGTCAATATACATAAACCACCAAAATTCTCGTAAATATATTCCAAAACATATATCATACGTAAAACCCAAATATCAAATACGTCCAAATACTCATAATCAATATTCAACATAATCATATCAAATCCAAAAGTATTGCTTTGGAAATCCACAAATAATTTACTAATCTCAACCACCTCAAATTCAATCCAAATATAATGCAATCCAATAATCCAACAACTCAAATCCAATCCAGTCAAATATAATTATCCTCAAAACCTCAAAACCAATTCACCTCAATGGAATCCAAATCCAAATAAATCCAACTATAATCCAATCATTCAAACTCAATCAAAGCCAATGGAAGCCGAACTCCTACCTTAAGTGTGCACACCCCCTAAAAGAGATTTCAAGCTCTCCGGGTAGTAAAAAGTCCGAGTAGTCGGGATTTTTCTACCGACTACTACAATTTAGCTGGGATGCTCCACTTTTGGGAGATCCCTGGTGGAAATAGACTCATAGTCATTACCACTCACCAAATCCACATTTCTCCGAGTGCTCACAAAATCATAATCCAATCTCAAGTTCAAGTATCATAACCTCAATCAAAATGGATATGAAATCATTATACTCAAATATACCATAAATAGTCCAAAATATAGGATACTTCATAAATATCTCAAATCTCAAATTTCATTCCAATAACAATTCATATGTAAATTCAAATGCTCAAAATATCACCCAATATAAAATACTCAACTCACAAATATATATAATTCACAATCACAGTTGACATGTAAAATCTCATTAACTATCATATACTCAAATGATCTCAAATAACTAGTCACAAATAAATTTGTATGGGAAAAGCATGAAATTTGGTTGACATAGTACTTACCTCAAATTGCGGTAAATCCTAAACGAAGCTTCTACCTCGATCTTCACCAAAATCACCTTCTAAGAATATTAACATTCTTTAATTAATAACTATCCCACTTTGCTAAATATTATCCAGTTTTAGATTTTACTCCTTTTATGATTATTCATTTATTTCAATAATAATCTTCTTACTCCATGTGATTATCCCGTTTTAAAAGTGACAGGCTCTTTAAAAGTGAATATCATCAATTTATAACTTAACAGAACTCTTATTACCAACTTTTATTATTTCCTACATTATCAGAATTATTTAGTATTATCATTATTATGATTATCCCGATTACTGTTAATTTTGGTCAGTCCATATATTCGGTCCAATCTAAACAGTTCATACTGTTAGACCCCAGATTTTGTTGAACTGTTTTGATGATGCCAAAAGCTTTTGTTATCCTCCCTCTATTATAGTATTCTTTGCTATCCTCTTCTGTAGCATCTTGCAGTTGTCTAGTACTAAGAAAATTATCTAGATGTTTCGTGCTCCTGTTATACAGTTAACAAATAAATATGACTGGAAAACCATAAAATGCAATAAGGCAATATTGTATTGCCTTAAAAGGATATCGTATAAATCCAACCAGTTAAATTTATTTGTTACACAATAACATCTCGCACAAATAAACTATCTATTTTAACTGGAAAACAAAAAGCAATAAGGTAATTTTACCTTAATAGGAGTTGATATCCTACCGGTTAAATAGTTAGCTTATCATGTTCGAAATACTAGATAAACCATACACTCAGAGGAAGAGTTCTTGATATTCTATTCACTACAACAAATAACAATGTAAAATCTATATAACAAAAAGAACACACTGGGATTCAAAATGAAATAAGGTAAAGTTGTCTTTATCTTAAAATTGGATATTTAAATCCAACCAGTAAAGTGTTATTTGATATATAGATAAATCAAAGTGAACAAGAATAGTGAACAACTAACTGGAACACAAAAATGCAATAAGGTAATAACTTTTACCTTAAATAGGATTTGTTATCCTACCAGTTAAGTTGTACACAATACCTGCTAAACTACACAAGTACTTAAAAGTGACAAGAATTCCAATGTACAAACTATGTATCAGATTAAACATACTGGAACTATAAAATGCAATAAGGTAAAAATTATTTACCTTACGTGGATATTTAGATCCAACCAGTATAGCTTTAATTTGGTACATAAGTTTAATCATGTCACTTAAAGAAAGAAAGTGATTAGTAAAATAAGTGACAAATTTTACTGTGAAATTTGTACCAAATAAATTGTACTGGAAAGAACAAAATGCAATAAGGTAATCTTATTACCTTAATAGGATATTTCAAAGATCCTACCAGTACAATTTATTTGATACAAAATATTCTAAGTCACACATTTTTACTTCACTACACAAATTGAGCAGGTTCACGCACTCAGCTTTACAAGTATAGTTGCAAGACAAGGCTAATACACTCAGAACGCAAGAGGAGAGAAGACATCTGATTAGGTGAATAGTGAAGAGTTTCAGAATAGGCATGCAGCGATAAGAAGGCCTAAGGTATGGGTGTTATCTTCGTACAAAGCAAGTGGTCTTCAAAAGACAAATCCTTATCCTGCTCCAACACAAGAAGACGCAAGTACAATACTTTGGACGTCTAGGATTAAATCCTCTTAACCAACGGAGGAGATTAATCTACTGGAGATGCCTATAAAAATAGGCAGAAGCATGAGATCAAAGGTAAGTCATTGAGTTCAAAGCAAGTGGTTCAGTCATCACACTACGCATATCCAGCAAAAGAAAAAGTGCTTGAACACTCTGCTTTGACTCATGCTTCACTAAGCTCTTAGATTAGATCATTCATTGTAACATTTATAGAGCTTAGGTTTTAGTTGGAGGTTAGACACTTCGTGAATCAATTCATGTTGTTGTAAACACTTAGGAGAACAGTTGTTCGGATCCTAAAGTGTGGTTAGATAGATAGAGTACCTTTTGATCCCCACTGGATCAATTGAGAAAAGTCTAAGGACTGAGTAACTTTGAGTGGTGTTATACTCATTGTGAAAAACCTTCAATCTAGGCCAGAGTTGTCAAGGCTAGATTGGCACTAATTGTATTGGGCTGAATACTTTAGTGGAAATCCATCTGAAATAGGGTGGGACTGGATGTAGGAGGATTACACCACCTCTGAACCAGGATATATCGTGTGTTGATTTACTTTCATACATACAGAAGCACACACCAAACACATCTCACTAAAGGATTGAAGTTTGCCAGCAGCATCCTAAGCAGTAGTCTTCATCGACTGTACTGCTTAGCCTACTGCTTAATAACTCACTCTCCTTGAGAGTGTTTTCCACTAGAAGTTATCTTACACTCAGAAGGTGCCTCAGCAGTACCCTGGTCTTCACCCTCCTACTGAGCCCACTGCCCATTTATATGTGTCTTTCCGAACGCCATAACAAGCCAGAACAAAAAGCCATCCAAGAGTCATCCTGTTCTTAACAGTTGCCTCAGCAGTAACCTGCCCACCAGCCAACTGCCAATTCAGCAGTTGCCTGCCAGTCAGCAAACTGCCTGTGCAGCAGTAGACTAAGCAGTTATCTGCTCACCAGTCTACTGCCAAGCCTACTTCCTCTTGTCACCAGTCTAAACATCATCTAAACTAGAAAGTTGTCTCACACCAAGTATAAAGAGGTTAAAGACTTCCGCTGTGCATCTATTAATCTCTTAAAAGATTATAGATCAACTCATCTAGAGGGAAAACTTCACAAAGTTGAAAAAGATTTAAAAGTCTATTCACCCCCCCCCCCCCCTCTAGACTTTTACCTCTATCCGGGACCATCAAGTGGTATCAGAGCGGTGTGTTCCTAGAGTCAGTTTCTGACTATTTTTGAACTAAAAGATCCAAATCCACTTTTAGCCCAAAACTTTCTAAATGATGAATGAACAACAAGCAAAGAATCTGTTGATCAACAGCAACAAATCCAATGACTGGAAAACAAAGGATGTATGGGATGAACTCACGGAGAGTCAATCAGAAGATGATCAAAGCAGCTCAAATGATGAAAGCTGCTCATCAGAAAGGCAGGAGGAGGCTATTACTTGCTTCTTTGGAATGACTCCAGAAAATAGCTCCTCTCACAACTATGATATGGCCAGATCCTATGAAGGTGACAATGATGAGGTATTATCCTGTTCCTCGAGCAATTCATATTATTCCAACTCAAACAGTGTTGATATGGAGGCACTGCTCCATCAATTTGAAAACTTCCAAAAAGAGCACCTTAGCTTAATGAATGAAAACTGTAGACTTCAAGAAAATCTTTTAGTAGCTCATGCACAATTGGGTGAAGCAATCAAAAAGATAGATTTTCTTGAATGTGAAAACATCAGTTTGAAAGAAAAGCTAAGCTCCCTCACTCCCCCACTCACTAAGGAAGTTCAACACACTGAAAAAGACACAGGATACACATCATGTTCCCACTCATTGAAAAACTCTCCCAAATGCTCTTCTACCACAAAACATACTTTCAAAGAAGACACAAAGTCTCTTAGCCACCAACACTCCCACATCCATATAGCTCCCACAAGAAGGAACATGTCTGCTCCTAAACCAAAATCAAAATCCCTGTACAAACAGAAACTTCCTTTTAAACAAGAAAACCAAAGAACCAGTTGGCAAAACACCAATAAGACCAACTACCCACCTAAGAAGCAGCTAAATCAACCTAGAAAAAATCACTCTTATCCTACACACAGGAGAAAGATGATAAACACATACACAGCCACCCCATCTGAATGCAACACTTCAAAAGGCTGTAGATCACACTGCTTAGGGGGAAATAGTTCTAAATGGGAATGGATGCCCAAATCTGTTCAAAGGAAGTTGCCCACTTCAATGTGGGCTACCACCACTCAACAATGATAAATACAGGAGGGTGCTGGAGCAACTAACTCAACTGAAAAGTACATAAATTCTAGTTGCTCTAAGCACATGACAAGGAGCAGAAGGCCACTGACAAACTGTTCAAAGGAAAAACCCAAAGAAACACTTGCAGAAGAGGAAAAGAGAAGAAGATATCAAAGGAGTTGGAGATTCAATCAAATGAAGAACTTACAAACCTATACACACCTTGTGTTGAGGTTTTAAAGTTCAATCAAATGCACAAACCAACTCCAGATCAACTGTTACATCTTCCTCAAGAGATGTAACTGTGCTTAAAGAAAGATGAAGGAAGGACCACCTAGGTGATGGAAGAAGAATAGCTGAGACCATCTCAAGAAGGTGACTCAGATGCCAGACCACTGCTAGCAAAAGACTCAGACTGAGACAACTGCCAGCAGTAGGATCAGATCAAAAAGGATCCTCACCAAAACTGAAGCTCATATTCCCCAAATTCTACCAATTGTTAGACACAAGATGATGAAATGCAGTAGACTCAAACAAAGCATGTGGCAATATCCTCCTCAACAAGAAGACATCCATAAAGGGATTCGTACTAGATCATCACTCTAAAGGGAAGCCAACTTCTCTCTCAACAAACTGAATCCAAGAAACCTTCTCAACTTCAGACTGGATACAAACCATACACAAAGTTCTCTATCTCAGAGAAGTATGGTAACTTGTGCCCAAAATCCTGAGAAGGGCATTCCTAAATGGTCTACTAAGGGAGGAGGATGTATTCAAACTCTAGAAGAACTCTCTATGAACTCTCAAACTGAAGAGGAATTCCTAGCCACCTGCTGAGGGGGAACTCTTTTAAAATACTCAAGGATAGCCGGCTATAAAAAGCAAGCTACAATGAGTACAAATCTTACTCAAAATGACCCTCTGAAGAACCTGCATCCTGCCTGAGTTCACTGCTAAGTCCATGATGAGTCAAGAAAAGTAGTCTAGTGCATCCATCCCACAGGAATGAAGCATCAAGGTCCATGAAAGTCAATCTCAGACTTTCAACTAAGAAGGGAAACCAAATCCAAATAGAAAATCAGCAGAAGACTACTCTTCTGAAGCAGCAGACTCAGCAGACGACTAACACTCAGGTCACTGCTCAAAAAGACTGCATTGATGCTATCAACAGGGGTCTACCTCAGCAGCAAGGCACTTTGTCAAAGGCAGATGTCTCAGCAAAGGTCTCAGCAGAGCACTCTACTCAATACTTTGCCTATAAGCAGGAGGCTGAAAAGATCGACAGCAGGCTCACATTTGAAGGAGAATTCCACTGAAGAAGGAATCTCTAAAGCATCATCTGAGGGGGAACTAAACTTAGAAAATTACATGTCAATTTCTAAGGAGCATCATTTAAGGGGAAATGCAAAATTGATCAAAAGAAATGGAGCACCATGGTCCGAACCAAGTTTCTTGATCAAAGAGTCTTAATAGAGGATTGGGAAATGTCTACCTGAAGAAGGAGACTCTATCACTTTGGCAGCATAGTCAAAAATAAAAATCGTCTCCTTAAAGCATTGAGAAATATTACAGGTATTCTTCTGAACTCTCAAATCATCATCAGTCATATGTGTGAAATACGTGTTCAGAATCAAGAGCACATTAATACACATGTCACCCTACCAAAAGCAAAAGGAATTTACGTCTACATGCAACGTTCAAACATGACACTTGGAGATCAAGCTGAACATTAATTGCTTCTTCATAAACGGTGAGCTCATCCAATCAAAATCTTCTCTTCAATCTATGTTACATCCGTAATCTAGAAAAGAACAAAGCCGCAATCCCATTAATAAGCTTCGAAACTCTCATCAAGGAATACTAAACAATGCATGTGTGTATAAATAGACTCGTCTATTCTCTAAATCCTCACAATCAACAATCATCCTCGTCGAACAAACACTCTCAGCCTTCCTCAAAATGTCATACCAGAGACTCAATCTCGACCTCTCCTTAGCTCCTCCTACACAAAACGATCCCACAACCCAATTAAGGAATGATTTCATGAGTAATCTTGAAACATTCCTACTTCATGGTCATAGAAGGGAATCTCTCTACTCAGAAAAACAGAGAGTCCTAAACTGGAGAGCATGGAGACTCGCTCCAATTAACATACTCATGATGGCTCCACAGACCATCAAAACTGAGGAAGAGTTTGCACTTAGCTGGCTCCAGACACACTCTATTGGTGACGCCCTCTCTGAGGACCTCATCAATAGAGTCTTTGAAGAAAAGCTGGCTAAAATCAATGCTGTGAAGAAAAGAAGACTCTTCCATGGAGAATCATCTGACAGGCAGCTTCAAGAGTGATTTGTGGATGCTACCAAAAGAGGGGGAAAGAGAGTTTTAGTGATTAGGACTCTTCTTTTGGCATCATCACAAAAGGGGGAAATTGTTAGACCCCAGATTTTGTTGAACTGTTTTGATGATGCCAAAAGCTTTTGTTATCCTCCCTCTATTATAGTATTCTTTGCTATCCTCTTCTGTAGCATCTTGCAGTTGTCTAGTACTAAGAAAATTATCTAGATGTTTCGTGCTCCTGTTATACAGTTAACAAATAAATATGACTGGAAAACCATAAAATGCAATAAGGCAATATTGTATTGCCTTAAAAGGATATCGTATAAATCCAACCAGTTAAATTTATTTGTTACACAATAACATCTCGCACAAATAAACTATCTATTTTAACTGGAAAACAAAAAGCAATAAGGTAATTTTACCTTAATAGGAGTTGATATCCTACCGGTTAAATAGTTAGCTTATCATGTTCGAAATACTAGATAAACCATACACTCAGAGGAAGAGTTCTTGATATTCTATTCACTACAACAAATAACAATGTAAAATCTATATAACAAAAAGAACACACTGGGATTCAAAATGAAATAAGGTAAAGTTGTCTTTATCTTAAAATTGGATATTTAAATCCAACCAGTAAAGTGTTATTTGATATATAGATAAATCAAAGTGAACAAGAATAGTGAACAACTAACTGGAACACAAAAATGCAATAAGGTAATAACTTTTACCTTAAATAGGATTTGTTATCCTACCAGTTAAGTTGTACACAATACCTGCTAAACTACACAAGTACTTAAAAGTGACAAGAATTCCAATGTACAAACTATGTATCAGATTAAACATACTGGAACTATAAAATGCAATAAGGTAAAAATTATTTACCTTACGTGGATATTTAGATCCAACCAGTATAGCTTTAATTTGGTACATAAGTTTAATCATGTCACTTAAAGAAAGAAAGTGATTAGTAAAATAAGTGACAAATTTTACTGTGAAATTTGTACCAAATAAATTGTACTGGAAAGAACAAAATGCAATAAGGTAATCTTATTACCTTAATAGGATATTTCAAAGATCCTACCAGTACAATTTATTTGATACAAAATATTCTAAGTCACACATTTTTACTTCACTACACAAATTGAGCAGGTTCACGCACTCAGCTTTACAAGTATAGTTGCAAGACAAGGCTAATACACTCAGAACGCAAGAGGAGAGAAGACATCTGATTAGGTGAATAGTGAAGAGTTTCAGAATAGGCATGCAGCGATAAGAAGGCCTAAGGTATGGGTGTTATCTTCGTACAAAGCAAGTGGTCTTCAAAAGACAAATCCTTATCCTGCTCCAACACAAGAAGACGCAAGTACAATACTTTGGACGTCTAGGATTAAATCCTCTTAACCAACGGAGGAGATTAATCTACTGGAGATGCCTATAAAAATAGGCAGAAGCATGAGATCAAAGGTAAGTCATTGAGTTCAAAGCAAATGGTTCAGTCATCACACTACGCATATCCAGCAAAAGAAAAAGTGCTTGAACACTCTGCTTTGACTCATGCTTCACTAAGCTCTTAGATTAGATCATTCATTGTAACATTTATAGAGCTTAGGTTTTAGTTGGAGGTTAGACACTTCGTGAATCAATTCATGTTGTTGTAAACACTTAGGAGAACAGTTGTTCGGATCCTAAAGTGTGGTTAGATAGATAGAGTACCTTTTGATCCCCACTGGATCAATTGAGAAAAGTCTAAGGACTGAGTAACTTTGAGTGGTGTTATACTCATTGTGAAAAACCTTCAATCTAGGCCAGAGTTGTCAAGGCTAGATTGGCACTAATTGTATTGGGCTGAATACTTTAGTGGAAATCCATCTGAAATAGGGTGGGACTGGATGTAGGAGGATTACACCACCTCTGAACCAGGATATATCGTGTGTTGATTTACTTTCATACATACAGAAGCACACACCAAACACATCTCACTAAAGGATTGAAGTTTGCCAGCAGCATCCTAAGCAGTAGTCTTCATCGACTGTACTGCTTAGCCTACTGCTTAATAACTCACTCTCCTTGAGAGTGTTTTCCACTAGAAGTTATCTTACACTCAGAAGGTGCCTCAGCAGTACCCTGGTCTTCACCCTCCTGCTGAGCCCACTGCCCATTTATATGTGTCTTTCCGAACGCCATAACAAGCCAGAACAAAAAGCCATCCAAGATTCATCCTGTTCTTAACAGTTGCCTCAGCAGTAACCTGCCCACCAGCCAACTGCCAATTCAGCAGTTGCCTGCCAGTCAGCAAACTGCCTGTGCAGCAGTAGACTAAGCAGTTATCTGCTCACCAGTCTACTGCCAAGCCTACTTCCTCTTGTCACCAGTCTAAACATCATCTAAACTAGAAAGTTGTCTCACACCAAGTATAAAGAGGTTAAAGACTTCCGCTGTGCATCTATTAATCTCTTAAAAGATTATAGATCAACTCATCTAGAGGGAAAACTTCACAAAGTTGAAAAAGATTTAAAAGTCTATTCACCCCCCCTCTAGACTTTTACCTCTATCCGGGACCATCACATACTATATTAGAAAAGGTGGAGTTATAATAATATTTCTAGCCCAGTGTATTAATGTATTATTATTGTTATTAATCATCCTGGTCAACTAAATCAACAGCCTAGTCCATAACAATTTAGGCCAGCTTGATAATTAGATTAATACCTAGTCCACCTATTATCCAGCAACCCAATTAGGTATTACGAAGTAGTATTACTGGAGTCGGCTCAGACTATTTTAAACAAAAGAGATTCAGTCCATGCAATAGTTATCAACGTACTACGTATATAATAGAGTAAGATAGACGTACGCTTCGTCGTCTCCTCCGCACAGAAGTTTCAGTGGACTCCGACAAAAATAACGATGTCGTATTGCGCTCCTTCCTCCCCCGGCACCTCTGCAACGGTACTGTGGCAGGCGGCCGGCATCTTCCTTCTTTCGTCCGGCAGACAAGTTTCCACTCTGGCGAGCTGCTCCTCCACGGTGACTGGTTGGTGGGTTGCTGTGACGTTCAGCAGCAGCAGTCAGCTCCGGTGGCAGAAACTCTAGCTTCTCCTCTTCCTCTGGCGTGAACCAGTCCGGCGTACAACCGGATATTTTGCTCCGGCAAAGGAGCGGCGATGCCGCGAGATCCTTTCACCGGCGAATTTCCTCTCTTTCTTGTGACGGCCGACTCACACCCTCACTCTCCTCCTCTCTTTCTTTTTGTTTTTGTTTTCTTTGCATGTCTATGGGTATATGAGGCATGTGTATATAGGAGTCATCAGGAAGCTATGCTTTAATTTCAGCATTGACGCTAGCAATTAATATGGTCACAGAATTAATATGGTCACAAACAATTAAAATGTCACCAAAGTCACATCTATCAACAGCTACACTAGCATGCTCGGTCTTCTTAGGGTTAGGGCAATCCTTAATGAAATGGCAAGTGTTACCACAATTGTAACACACTCTCTTCCTAGATTTGCTTCTCTTCCTCCCAGGCTGACTAGTGTTCTTACTTTGACTATTTTGCTTAGAGTTCTTAGACCTACCCTTAGATCTACCTCTAACAAACATAGCCTCACCGGAGTCCCTGGACTGACTAGTACTACCCTTAGCATGCTTCAGGTCTAATTCCTTACTCCTTAACCCATTAACAACAATATCTAACGAAATCCCATCCCTACCATACTTAATAACGGACTTAACATCATTATAAGAGTCGGGAATGGCATCAAGTAACACGTACTAAGGGAGTATAATCATCTATGTGTTTATCACCTGCCTGTTTGATATTCTGTATCAGTTTATTAAACACATCCAGGTTCTCATCTATATCCTTAGTCAGGTCAAGCCTAAACCTAAAGAATTTCTCTAGTAAAAACAACTTCCCGGGCAAAGAGGTATCAGTATAGAGATTATCCAATTTCTCCCACAACTCCTTAGCGGACTCAAGAATACCCACTTTCCTAAGCACAGAATCGGACAGATTCAAGTAAATAGTAGAACAAGCAGTTTCGTTCATTTCAATTTGCTTAGCCTTATCTTCTGATTCAAGGAAAATACCAGTGACAGCTCTTAAAACTTTTTGCTGTATTAAAACACACTTAATTTTATGTTTCCAAATATCAAAATCTGTTTTTCCATTAAATGGAAGCATACCATACTGATTAGCAGTCATGGTATCAACCACAAAGGAACACAAAGCTAAACAGACAGAATTGACAGAAAATAATCCAACACGGGCTACAAAGTATACACTTTAATAACCCCGGGCAACATGCAACACATAGCAATTTCGGACAGTTTGACACCTAACACAATTCCGGGCAGCAATTAAAACTAATTAATTCTACCCCTAACACCCAATAAACCACCCCTACGCATAACAATTGAATTAAATAACACTTAGCAATTCAATTAACACACTAAAACAATCAACCACAAAAGAGAGGGTTTAGAACGTACCTGGGGGGTTGGCAGCCGGGATTAAATCAACCAGCGGCCCACGGGGAGGGGGAATAAATTAAATAATAAAACTGGAATGCTATAAATAGGAAGTTTATCGGAAACTTACCTTCGCGAAACCCTAGTAGAGCGTTTCGACCATACCTACCCAATTAAAAAAAATTAGGATTTTTCTGGAGGGTTGACTGACTGTTGACCGGCGTTGACCGGCGGCGGTTCACTGGGGGTCCAGTGTCCAGTAGGTCAGCAACCCAGCTCCAGCACAGCAACCCAGCTCCAGTCCAGGTCCAGCAGCAGCTTCAGCCCAGCAGTCCAACTAGCCCACGTTCTGCTCCAGCAGTACCAGTCCAGTTCAGCTCCAGCCAGCTCCAGCAGCCTAGTTCTAGCGGTCCAGTAGCACCAGCCCAATTCCAAAAAACCCAATAGACCAAGTCCAAGCCTCTGCGGTCCGATTCTCTGCTTCGTCTTCGTCGCTCCAGATGCGGGACCTGCCTTCTGCGACCCGACTGCGAACAAGACCGGCGAAACAGCCAGGCGAACGGCGAACACCCAGGCGACCGACGGCGAGCTTCCTGACGGCGACGACGGGGATTTAACTTCCAGCGAGGGTCTCTGCACTCGATGACTCGCTTTGCAATTTCGGACTGGCCGAGTAGAGAACAGCCTTCAAGCGTTCTCCAGAGACTTCGACGGATGGCAAGGGGTGGGCGGCGACCTCCAATCGACGGCGGACGGCGAGACGGCGGCGGAAGACGACGGAACTGCTCTGATACCACTGTAAGGATCGTTTTCTTCCGTCTCCGGCTCAGGTCTTTCTACACAAAGACTCACATACACCACACTAGGGGAAGCTACAACACATCCCTATTTTACTCTCCATTAAGGGGACCTCTCTACTCACACAAAGGAAGAAGAAGAAGGGAGCTCTGCTCTCTGGAAATGTTACTCTCGCAGGCTAAGTCTCACAAGGAAGAGGCATAGCTTATTAATAATAGGCTTCCAGTCAGAAGGGAAGTCACGGGTGAGGTAGACAACAAATAGGACACTCACAGGCTACCAAGACAAGAGGTGCAGCGGACAACAACAAAAGGGGGCCAGCCAAGTAGGTGAGTCAACACTCAAATAGGTATATACTTTGATCAGGATATATACCATAATACCAAAGAAAGGTATCCAAGAGAGAGTAAAATAAAGTGTGCAAGCCTCAGCAAATAAAGTGGAAGGGAGGCCTTGGTAGGACCAATACCTCCAACATTGATTGCTTTGAAAACAAAGAGAATTGCTTTGATTCGAGACAGCCTTGGGACTTCGTACTAACAAAGAGAATTGCTTTGATTCGGGACAACCTTATATCTAAGTTTGATACCGTTTTGGAAACCATTGAGAGCCTCGCTAAGTTTGCTAGTAATGGCAAACTTTGCTCCTCCAAAGTCTATGATTTACTTTGCTTCGTACTACAGGAACCAAGCATGTGTGGATTTCTTTCATTTGGAAGACCTATATCCCACCTATGTTTTCATTTACCGCTTGGCTTGCCTTTGGAATCACCTAGCAACTTATGATAACCTTGGACGCTTGGAATTGGTTAACATTTGTTCTTCTCGCAAGGGTGAACCGGAGACGGTACCTGATAAGTCCGTATTTAGACACGCATTTGATGCGTGTCCGGGTCGGATTTTGATGGTTTTCCTGGATTTAAGGTTTTGCAAGTCTCAATTTTAACTCAAGTTATGTTTACCGGGCGTTGGTTCGAGTTTTGTGTTGTTTGTAGTCAAAATTAGGGAATTTGAGCCCCGGTACCGGCACTTGAGGAACAATCGGGATGATTTGAGAAGCATTCGAGAGTGATTTGAGAGCTTTGAAGGTCACCGGGAGGTTCACGATGAAGATTTGAAGGAAAAAGAGCTCTAGGATTGGCTACGGGGTCAAAAGAAGATGAATGAAGCTTGAAGACGACGATCAGGATGACCTTCTGTCAATCGTTTACGCATATCTCTTTGTAGAAACATCCAATGTACACGATTCAAGTTCCATAGGAAATCCAACTTCAAGGGCTACAAATCATATGAAGACACCTTTGCGAGAATCTGAGAGGACGAAGGTGAAAACAGACGATGAAGTCAGATGATCTCTGCTGCGATTTCAGAAAGACACCTTCCACCGTTTTGATCATATCTCTTGATTGGATGATTCAAATCACATTCCGCTAATTGGGGTGGATAGAGGACTTCAATATCTACAACTTTCATGAATGAAGTTTTATCAAATTCGTAAGTTAAGTAGGCACGATAGTGCCCTCAAAGTCAGACACGATCGTGCCTGAAGAGAAAAGCACCCCGGAGCTACTGCCAGCCAGGCACGATCGTGCCTGGAGGGAGGCACGACCGTGCCTGCCCAAAATGCGCGTTTTTGCTCCGGAGGCACGATCGAAGGCACGATCGTGCCTGGCATCGTGTCTGGCTCCGAAAATCCTAATTCAGCTCAAATTTCACCCGATTTTTCTATTTAAACAGTCTGTAAACCCCCGTTTTCAGGGGGGAGCTTAGAGAGAGTGCCTAGCACGAATTTTAGAGGGCTTTTCAGCCTTGTTCATCAATCTTTTGGGATTCTTTGTAAGTTCCACCTTTTTTATTAATGACAATTAATTCTTTTTATTCCAATTCTATTGATTCTTCAATTATGAATTGTGAGTAGTTTTAATTAGGGATTTGAGGTTGATGAAGGGGTTAATCATGATTGATGGCTAGATTCTTGTTGGTTTAATTGCATGAATGCCGTTTAATTTGTGTATGAATAATTTAACTGATATCTCTTGTAACCTAGATGGCCACTAGAATTACAATTGCATGTAGAATAAATTAAGAGAGATCTAATTTGTTCTAGGACACATTCACACACACTTAATCGTTCGCTAAGAGATTAGTAGCGATTAAGGGGCCGTAAGCTCGCTCGTCTTGGCAATAATTTACGATCCTGTCGCATGAGAGATCAGCCTGGTCCCCTAAATTATTGTACTCTACGCCGCGAGAGCGGTAAGAACTTAGTAATGATTAGCTAGGCTCAATTAAATTAATTTCATGTAATTAGGCCTGATCTGCCAGAAATCTGGTTACCCCGGAATCGATCCCTGTTCCCTTCGTCATTAATTAGAAAGAACCCCCTAGTTTAATTGTTCGCATTAGTTTTATTTTCCAAACCAACCAATCTCGCACGACGCTTTTATTTTATTTTCTTTTTAATCGCTGAATTTAATTAATTCTTGATTCCCTTTTGTCCGTCCTTGTGGAGACGATACTCGTACTTACACCACTATATTACGATCTATTTTAAGTGCGAGAAAACTCACATCAGTTTTTGGCGCCGTTGCCGGGGACGGTGTCGGTTTTAAGGGTTAATTAATTTCAGCGAGATTTTTTTTTTTTTAGTTAGTTTTCTTTTAGTTTTTCCGTAGGATTTTTCTGTGCTAACCTTTCAGGTATTTTTTCTAAGAGGCATGAGATGAACCTATTCAGCCAAATTCCTGGAGGAATTCCTTACCCTCAAACCTCCATGGAATATTCAACATATACACCATACCCTCCTTACACTCCTCCTCCTCCTCCTCAATATTACACATCTCATCAAAATTCTTCTCCTACACCACAAAATTTCCCATCTTCCTATTCTTACCCTCTTCCAAATACGCAATACTCTCAATCTCATTCTCCGAATCAATATCCTTATCCACAATATCCTCGGACAAAACCAGGCTCCATTATGGAATTTCTCATTCAAACTAAAAGTCCCGAGGAATTGGTTGATTACTTTCCTAAGAATAGCATTTGTAACTTTTGTGGAGGTGGTCACCATTCATGTCTTTGCCCCATTCCTCCATACGACCATCCTTACTGGGCAACTGCATACCCCACTTCGTCCTCCCCACAACTCACAAAGACAAATGTTTCAATCACTCCTACGTCTTTGCCGAGTTATGCGCCACAGGAATCAGACGACGAATGGGAAGAGATAATTTCAGAGAAGCTGTCTGACCTGGAAGAAACACTCAAGAAATTATTACAGCAACAAATGCAAATTCAACAGCAACAAATCCAAATTCAACAGCAAGCAGACTCAAGGATGCAAAACATGGAGAATCAATTGGGACAGATTGCAAAGGCTTTATCTGAGGAGTCCGATAGATCCCATCCTAGCGACACAGAAGCCCAACCCGAGGAGACCAATATGGATGATCATGTGAGTGAGTCGGACTGCGAAGGTGGGAATATGACGGATGATACACTTCCTGATGTTTTTGAAGACCCTGATGAGAACGCTGTTAACGAGAGTTGGGATTCCTTCATGGGGAGTGATACAGAGTCCGGAGGAGAGGTTGTGAATGTTCATTATATCTGTGAGGAAGAAGAGGACTTTTCTATGGTGCAGTTTGATTACGGTGTTGCTCCTACTCCTTGTTTGGAGACATGTTTTGAGCTTCCGGTGATGCCTAGAGTAATCAAAGTTTTCACTCATGTTCCCTATCCACCTGAAGAGGATGAGAGTTTCATACTTCACTTCTGCACTAATGAGGGTTATGAAGACCATATGCTGCCTACGTGGACTAAAGAATTTAAAGGTCTGCGCCACTTAATGGCATTTGTTGAAAGGAAGCTGGAAACGTTGATTGTTAATGCACCACTACAGTCTTTGCAATTTGAGAGCTTATGAGGTATCGTCGGGCACACGACGTTAAAAATAGAGCTTCTCGGGAGGCAACCCGAGCTTATTTCTGCTATTGTTTTTACTTTTGCTTTGTTTGTTGTTTGGTTGTTTTGCTTTGTGTTTTTGTTGCAGCTCGAGGTCTTGTGGTATGGATGATGTGCCGAGGATTACATTGACTCAGTTTAGTTTTGCATCGACCAGCGCCTGAGGGAAGTTTCTTTGACTCTTTTACTCGCTTGTTGTAATAATTGACTTGAGTTAAGTTGAGCAGGCGTGACCCTATCCTCTTTACCCCCTTGTGCATAGTGCATTTTTGGTCATCGAGGACGATGCCAAAGTTTAAGTGTGGGGGAGTGAATTGGACATTCGGGCAGTAGTTGTTACATGTGATTAATTAGAGTTAGCATGCACAGGTGTTAGTTGTATATTCATAGGAAATTCATGTCAATTTTTGAAAATTTTTCTTTAAACTGTGTCTTTGTGAGCTGGCTAGTGTTTGACTATGCTTTTAAAACATCTTTGAAGTGTTTAGGCTTAAATTGCTTGCACCATAATCTGGTTGTTGAAAGGATGAAGGCATTAGTCACCCATGTAATGAATCAACAATTTTCCCATTGACCTAAATAAGTTCCTTGGAGAAGCCACTTTGAGCCGGACCGTTTATTAATAGCCGATTAATTGAGCTCCATGGCCAAATGGCCTGTGTTCCTTACCCGTGAATATTTCTGGCTTAGTCTTGATGTTTAGGGAATTAAGGGATGAATTTGCTAAGTTTATGGAGTTTTGGGTAGGAGCCATTTTTTGGCACTGTTCCTATGCCCCAAATGGGGTAAGAGCAGTCACTTTTTAGGAATATGATACTTTCGAGGATTGCATTGTAGGCATGGATTCACTTTGAAAATTAATGAACTTAAATTGCTATTTTTCCTTGGTGAGGCCGAGATTAGAATGGGGTTATGTCTAGTGAGAATCCGAATGGTGAAAAATTAATATAGCTAGACCTCTTACTTTTCGAAAAAGAGAATGGGAGCCCCGGTCAAAAAAGCGTAAGATGAGGCTTGGGTATCTTTCGAAAGAAATGGCGTTCTCGTGCCAACATGACAAGGAAAACTAAACATAATTGTAAGGAATAAATGTAATTAGATTTTGATGATGCTATAGGATTAGAATTTTAAAGTACCCCCAAATTAGATTTTATGTATTAGAATTTTCAGTGTAAGTATTAGTGTAGTCGACGATCAGAGTTGCTCTATTTTGGATCAGATCAGAAGTGCATCAGAACTGCTCGACCAGACTTGCTCTATGAGAACTGCTCCATCAGAGTTCTCTTACCAGAAGTCCATCAGAGTTGCATCATGAGAGTTGCTGATAAACCTGGACATCTGATAGCCGATGAGAACTACAGATCAGAAGTACTCATCAGCGGACCTATCAGAGTCAGAGTTCAGTCAGAGATCAGAAGACCATCAGAACTCAACTCATCAGATAGCCATCAGAATCCAACATATCAGAAGAACCTGATCAGAGCTCGACGAACACTTAGAAGATTTCAAGCAACATCCAACAGCTATGAATCCAACGAGCAAAAACATCCAACGGCTAGAAGACTGTGCATGAAAGGAAAGCATTTAATGCACATTAAATGAGCCTGATACGCTGAAGGATTGATTGCAAATGATTGACCAAGAATTCCGGGAAGATATATTTTAAAAATAGAAACCTTCCAAAAACGGCGGTCAAGTCAACTGTACGCGCATTTAATGCAGTTGTCTCCTCCTCCAACGGGCAGACAACCTCCGTATATAAGCTACATACCGAAGAACTGAAAAACAACTTTGCTACAACTTTCGCTCATCATTCAAGCTCTCTTGAGATTCAAACTCTACAACCTTCAACAAGACAAGCCTACGTTGGGAAGATTCAAACTCCAAATCTCTCATCCCCAACGAACAAGCAAAGTTCATCCTGTTCTTCAACACTTCAAGAACTTCATCAAACATCCTTTGTAACGAAGCAAGTTGGAGGAAAAACTCTGTTTTTCAAAAGGATCTTCTGAAAAGAAGGGCGTCCAAGTAACTGCAGTAGTGAAGTGGTGATACTTCCGGGAAGCTGAGTGAAAGGACCAGCCATCAGGACGTGGAACTGCATCCTGGGTGGCATCTAGGCTTGAAGAAGACGAGGAGTGCTTCTTAAGTGCTAGGAATTAGCTTTGTAACCGGTCTACTTCAAAGCTAGTGGAACAGTGGACTAGAGGAACGAGTTGTTCCTTGAACCACTATAAAATATCCGGTGTCATTTACTTTACTGCAATTTATATTTCTGCACTTAGGATATTAACTGGTTAACTCTAAGACTTGGAATCTGTGTTCAGCAGATCTTGTTTTCAGAGTTATCAGAAAGGCATTTGCCTTAGTATTTTTCTGAGGCTACCCGGACAGATCAGAATCCGCTGCCAAGGCCAGTTCTGATATCAGAACCAGCCTTTCTCTGTCATCAGAATCAGACCTTCTCTGATAAGTCACTTCGGACTTAGAGAAAATTTGAAAAACGAACCAGTCTATTCACCCCCCCCCCCCCTCTAGACTGGTTACCATATTAAACGGGACCAACAAGTGGTATCAGAGCCTCCTTGTTCTTGTAATCTTTTAGGTTACTCTCTGAACAAAGATCCACTTGTTCTTAGCCTCTATTTATTTGCTATTATGGATAACTCTCTTGCCAAGCATCTTATGTTCACAGATCAGAAATATGATGATTGGAAGATCAGAATGAAGGCACATCTATGTGCCCTTCATGATGAAATGTGGGAAGTCTTGGAAAATGGCCCCTTCATCCAGTTCATGAAGATCAATCCTGCTCACTCTATTGACAACTCTCAACCCCAGATGATTGAGAAAGCCCGGTCAGAATGGACCAAGGAAGAGAAAAGGCAGTACAACCTAGATAATATAGCCAAGGACATTCTTTACAAGGCTATTGATGAAAGATACTTCAACAGGATCAAGAAGTGCAGAACTGCCAAAGAAATCTGGGATAAGCTGGATGAGATTGGAGCAGGAGATGAACAAGAAAGGGACAACAAGCTGACCATTGCAATGAAGAAGTTTGATGACTTCAAACTCCTACCAGAAGAATGCATTGCTAAGATGCATGAGAGATTGCTGATTCTCATCAGTGAGATTTCTGAGCTTGGGAAGGAGCTCACAGTTAAAGAAGTCAACCTGAAGATTCTCAGAGGACTGCCCCCAGTCTGGAAGATGAAGGTTATTGCTGTCCAAGAAAGCAAGGACATCAAAACCTATCCCACAGAGAAACTGATATCTGATCTCAAAGCTTATGAGTTTGAGATGCATGATGAGAAGGAAGAAGTTCATGATGAGAGGACCACCACTGCCCTCACAGCTAGCACCTCAAAGGTAAGTGACTTTGACCCTTCTACTCTGTTATCTGATGAGTATATGGCTGCTTTTGCCAGAAAGTTTAAGAAGTTTATGAAGAAAGATGGAAGGAGTCCATCTTCCATCAGAAGACCACATCAGAAGACCAAATCTTCTGAAAGCAATGGAGAGTACCTCTGCTACAACTGCAGACAACCTGGGCACTTCAAAGCAAACTGCCCCTATCCAAGAGTGTCCAAGAAGCAAGGACATGAAGAAGAAAAGAAACCAGAAGATCAACACAGAAGAAGGAGAGCATTTGTCTCAGAACAAGCTGAGAGAGATCCACTCTCTGAATCAGAGTCCAGCTCAGACTCCGACTCTGATGAAGCATTCTGCTGCTTAGATGCAGAAACTGAAGACCTTTGCCTCATGGCACAATCAGATGATGAGGTATGCTCTACTTCTGACTCTATTTCTTCTTCGGTAGGCACAGCCTTAAATGATGATCCAATGTCATCATTCTGGGAAGAGTTCCAAACTATCCAAGCCACCTATTCTTTTGTTAAAGATGAGAACAGTAGGCTGAAAGTTGATATCTCTGATATAAGGAAAGAGACTGAGTGTAAACTTAATCTCTTAACTGAGGAAAGAGATAGACTGAAAGCTGAAAATGAGTCTCTTCTGAAAAGAATAAGAGACATCAAGGAACTTGAGAGTAGATATAATAGCCTTCTGAAGATGCAATCTTCCATGAAGAATATTGGTGACTCTCATAACTTCACCTCTGGCCTTGGATATGTTGAACCAGAGTCTGGTGAGCCTTCTGTAAGGCCTAGCACCCGGGTTGCTAAAGCTAAAAAGGTCATAGTGCCACAGACTCTGAGCCCCAATTGCCATGCTAGTACTTCTGGTACTAAAGTTGTTCATGAGAAGGTCATACCAGAAAAACAAACTCTAAAGGCCAAACCAAAACAAAGTCTGAAAACTAATGAACCTGGCAGACACTCTAACAAAAGGAAAAGTTTTCAGAACAATAATAATCAACGGCCTAACCCTATCAGACAATCTCATGACAATGGTATCAGAAACTGCTATCAGAAAGGCAGATATCAAGAGAAGATTAACTATAGGCAGAAGAGGTTGTCTGGTCAACCTCAGAAGACTAAAGTTAAGCGCTCCTCTGATCTTGATAGTATATGGGACTTCTTTCCAACAAAGAAGGCTATGCAAAAGTATGCAAACAGAAAGCATGATCCTCACAAGCATCTGCCCAAGGTGAATCATACATCTGTTTACTACAACTACCAGGTGGACAATGGGTACCATCCACCAAGGTTTCAGTTGATGAGACCAAAATGGTACCAACTACCAAGACTGCATTACCCCCCAGGACCCAACATTGCTTGGGTACCTAAATCTTCCTTTTAATCTTGCAGGAACTGTGTGCTGGAGCCATCTCAGAACAAGAATGGTATATTGACAGTGGATGCTCCAGACACATGACAGGTGACAAGAGTTGCCTATCAGAGTTCCAGAAAATCAATGGACCCAGAGTCACTTTCGGTGGAAATGACAAGGAAGGGCAAACAAAAGGAAGAGGGAAGCTGATCAAGAACCAGATAATCATTGAAGATGTCTCTTATGTCAAGGGTCTGAAGTTCAACCTCCTAAGTGCTAGCCAATTCTGTGACAAAGGCTACACAGTTGAATTCACCAAGACCTTATGCTATATCAAGCATGAGACAACCAAAGAAGTGGTTCTTACAGCCAAAAGGAGGAAGAACATCTATGTTGTTGACTGGCAAACAGCAAAAGATGGAACTTGCTTGATAGCAAAGGACAATTCAAAGCTAAGCTGGGATTGGCACAAAAAGCTTAGCCATCTGAACTTCAAAACCATCAACAAACTGGCAAGGGAACATATTGTAGATGGTCTGCCTGACATTGTCTACAAGAAGGAGACCCTCTGCAGTGCTTGTCAGAAAGGCAAACAAGTGAAGACCTCATTCAAACCCATAGCTGGAGATCTTTCTATTTGTCCTCTAAATCTGATCCACATGGATTTATTTGGACCTGTTGAAACTCCCAGTGTTGGTGGAAAAAGATATACTCTTGTTATGGTTGATGACTACTCAAGATACACTTGGACTGTGTTCCTAACCAAGAAGAATGAAACTCTTCAGAAATTGCCATCTCTGATAAAGCAACTCCAAACTGAGAAGAATATGAAGGTCAGAACAATCAGATCTGACAGAGGAACTGAATTTGTCAACAAAGTGATCAAAGACTTTTGTGATCAGAATGGTACATTTCATCAACTCTCTGCTGCCAGAACACCCCAACAAAATGGTGTTGCAGAAAGAAGGAACAGAACTCTGAAAGAAGCTGCAAGAACTATGATTGCAGAATCAGGATTGCCCATCAGATACTGGGCTGAAGCTATCAACACTGCATGCTACACTCAAAACAGAAGCATGATACACAAGAATCATCAGAAGACCCCCTACGAGCTGTGGAAAGGAAGAAAACCAAACATCAGCTACTTCCATGTGTTTGGATGTAAATGCTATATCCTAAACAATGGAAAGGAGAATCTGAAGGTATTTCAAGAAAAAGCTGATGAAGGTGTATTCTTAGGCTACTCAAGTTCAAGCAAAGCCTATAGAATACTCAACAGAAGATCTCTACAAGTTGAAGAATCCATTCATGTCAAGTTTGATGACAGCAACTCTGCAGAAGAACTATCAGAAACCCTGCAGAAGATCAATCTTGAAGACAAGATTTCAGAATCATCAGAAGAGGTCACCATCAATCCTGTATTATCAATTCCCCCTTCTAATCCAATTCTGATAGACAAAGATGAAGATGAAGATGATGTATCAGAAGATGAACCATCAGACTTGCCTAGACAGCAACTGACAGAACCTGATCTAACTTGGTTAAGAGATCATCCTCCTAATCAAGTAATAGGTCAAGTCACCAGTGGTGTTAGAACCAGATCTGCATCAAGAAGAGAAGCCATGTTCACCTGCTGTATTTCCCAGATGAAACCAATGTGTGTGGAAGAAGCTCTAGAAGATTCAGACTGGATCAATGCAATGCAAGAAGAGCTGACACAGTTTGAAAGGAATGAAGTGTGGAAACTTGTTCCCAGACCAAAGCATCAGAATGTCATTGGAACCAAGTGGGTATTCAAGAACAAAGCAGATGAAGAAGGCAACATTGTAAGGAATAAAGCAAGGCTTGTAGCAAAAGGATACTGTCAAGAAGAAGGCATAGATTTTGATGAAACCTTTGCACCTGTTGCAAGACTGGAAGCAATCAGGATATTTCTAGCCTATGCTGCTTACAACGACATCAAAGTATACCAAATGGATGTCAAGAGTGCATTTCTGAATGGAGAACTTGAAGAGGAAGTTTATGTTGAACAACCTCCAGGTTTTGTCATTCCTACTCAATCTTCTTGTGTCTACAAGCTTAGAAAGGCCCTCTATGGTCTTAAGCAAGCTCCCAGAGCTTGGTATGACACATTGTCCCTATTCTTAGTAAACCATGGGTTTACTAAAGGAAAGGTGGACAAAACTCTATTTCAAATTTCTGTTGCTAATCATATTCTGCTAGTGCAAATTTATGTTGATGACATTATATTTGGAAGCACTAATCCAGAATTGTGCAAGAAATTTTCTCAAGTTATGCAGAAGAAGTTTGAAATGAGCATGATGGGAGAACTCAGTTATTTCCTTGGATTGCAAGTCAAACAAGTTCCTGAAGGCATCTTTATCAACCAAGGGAAGTACACCAGAGATCTCATCAAGAAGTTTGGAATTGATGGAAAAACTTCAGTCAAAATTCCTATGAATGCATCTCAAGGCATTGGACCAGATGATGAAGGCAAAGATGTTGATGCAACAACTTATAGAGGAATCATTGGATCTCTCCTCTATCTGACTGCAAGCAGACCAGACATAGCTTTTGCAGTAGGAATCTGTGCCAGATACCAATCAAAGCCCAAGGAGAGCCATCTAGTTGCTGCTAAGAAGATTATCAGATATATCAAGGGAAATCCAAATGCAGGCCTATGGTATCCTAAGGGAGGTAATTTTGAACTAATTGGTTATTCTGATTCAGATTTTGCAGGTTGTAGATTGGACAGGAAGAGCACTTCCGGTCACTGTCAATTGCTAGGTGGGAGACTTGTCTCCTGGTTTAGCAAGAAGCAGAATTCAATCTCAACAAGTACAGCTGAAGCTGAATATATTGCTGCTGGAAGTTGCTGTGCTCAATTGCTCTGGATGAAGCAACAACTCAAGGATTATGGAGTACAAGCAAAGGAGATCAAGCTGCTGTGTGACAATACAAGTGCTATTGCCATCACTCAGAATCCTGTGCTGCATTCAAGGACCAAACACATTGAGATCAGACATCACTTCATCAGAGATCATGTGGAGAAGAAGCACATCTCAATTGAGCATGTTCCAACTGAAGACCAGCTTGCAGATATCTTGACCAAACCTCTCTCTGAGGCAAGGTTTAACAAGTTGAGAGAAGAATTGGGAATGATGGATGATCTTCCCAGAGATACTTGAATCAGAGTTGCTGAAGTATCAGATGTGGACTCATCAGAACACCCCATCTCTGATACCCGAAGCTCTTATTCATCAGAAGCTTGAATCAGAATTGAGAAGTATCAGACTTGCAAAAGTCAGAGTTGCAGGAAGGATCAGACTTGGTATTCATCAGAGGTCCTTATATCAGAACACCTCTATCTCTGATACAAGGGCTAATACTTATCAGAGGGGCTGTGGACTTAGAAAAATTTTCTAAATTTCGGGCGAGACTGTCCAATAAACCGGAAGTTACCTTTTTACCCCAGGTAGTTATTACCATTTTTGGAAAACGGCTTTCCGCCCGCATTCCATTAAATGCGACCTCGAAACCGCAAATTATATCAAACGTCCACTAACCCGAATTCATATATACCGTTTCTGAAAACCTAAATAGCTACTGCAATTGTATTCTTCGTCTTCAAGCTTTATCTCTCTAAATCCTCAAATCTCAGACCTTTCAAACTATTCACTAAACTGACAATGAAGTTCATCAACATCAACGATCTCTCCAAGGAGGAAATCAAGACTCTTGTGAACAACATCGTCACTGGCATGCGCGTTGACATGTCCTCACTGCCTCTATTGGCAGAAAATCAGAAGCGGATGAAGAAAATCATCCAAGGAATGCATGATTCCCAGCTGAGCAAGATTGTTGCTCATCCTTATGAACAATACAGCACGAAGGACGTTGCTGAGTTCTACTTGAATGCCACCATTACCACTGAGGCCATCCACTCGCAGGTTCAGGGCAAGGACCTGAAAATAGATGCTGATGCTCTCAATGAGTTCTTCGACATCAAACTCGATCCTCAAGAAGAGGATACTACCAGCCTCATTGAGCTTGACGATGTGAATATCTCTGTCCAAACCTTTGCTGAAACCTACTGCCGGGAGGATGCAACCGGAGTAGATAAGCTCTACATGAAGAAGAACCAGCTGAAGAAGGACTATGAACGTCTGATGAGCATAATGCACCGGTGCCTGTGGTGCAAAACCGGCTCAACTGATCAGATGAACAACACAAATGCCAAGGCCATCTATGCTGTTCATCGGGGCATGAACATCAACTGGGGAAGGGTACTATTCCAGTCCCTTGCTGAGTCTGTGGCTAAGAAAGACAAAAAGACTGGCCAATTCTCAACCAAGATGGGTCATGGTCTTCTCATTTCAAGACTGATTTCCATCTTCAACATATCGCTCCGAGAAGCTGCTGATGTCAATCACACAAAGACCATCTTCCTCACAGCCTCTCCCAAATTCAATGTAGCCATTGCTGCAGAATTAAAGAAAGCCAAGAAACAAGAACAACTGAGGGAGAAACCAGCTACCGCAATTGAGGTTGATGATGAACAACCCAAGGGCAAGAAGAAGAAATCTCAGAAGAAGCTTGAAACCACCACTGAGGAGGTTGCATCAGAGGTGGAAGCATCAGAGGAGGATGCACCCACTGTGGCCCCTGTCAAGAAGATGAGACAGAAGAGGAGAAGAAAAGCAATCATTCAGAGTGACTCTGATAGCTCAAAATCTCCTATCAGAACCCTGAAGAAGAAGAAGAAGACCAACTCTCCCCCCAAGGAATCAGAACCTCAGGGGGAACCTGCACCAGAGTTGGCTGCTGCTCTGGTGATCTCTGATGCTCAGGGGGAACCTGAATCAGAGGTCCACCCTTTATCTGCACCTGGTCTGCCAGTCATCATGACTCCACCAGAAACGCTAAACCCTGCTACTGCTCTGGACAGACAGTTTCAAAGGGTACTCACATGGAGGAAGTGGAGGATGGGACCTCTGCAGCAGATACTTGCCCAAGCTACCTCCTTTGAATCTGAGGAAGAAGAAGTCCTCAAATGGGCAGGTACTGATGATGTCTCTCTATGCTTCGACCTTCCATTCTTACATTCTGTGTTTGAAAAGAAAAAGGAAAGCCACAAGGGAAAAGAGAAGATGACTGCTCCACCTACAGAAGAGCATGTCAAGCCTCTTTCAGAGAGTGAGATTCCCATCTTTGAAGCATGGCTGATAGAGAAGAAAAGGAGGGAATCTCTAATCAAGATGAAACCTGTTCCAGGTGCAGAGGGAGAGCCATCAACTGCCAATGACCTACCTCTGGCAATGATGAACCTTATCAGAGAATGGAGAGAATCTCCAGTTGAAGAAACGGTTTTAGAGGTAATACCAGTATCTCCTATTCCTCTAATTACTTTGCAACCAACTCCATCTCCCCCACACTCACCTCCCAAATCCCCTTCACTCAAACCAGTCACACCAACCCCAACACCACCACCATCTCCTCCACCCTCACTCATTTTACCCACTCCATCACCCAAGAAATCCTCCACACCAAAACAACCCTCACCCTGCCACCAGATAACCCCCATCAGAAGCCGATCACCCTCACCACCTCCTTCACCACAACATCAGAGAACCCCCGCTCTGCCAACCTCACCTCATCAGAGCTCCCACCATCAGAAATCCAAATCTGCCTCTCCGCAGCAGAAGCCTTCATCCAAATCTCCTTCCCCTCAGCATTCTGCAGCCTCCACTCAGAGAAGAGAGCCAGTTGTAAGGATTCTTTCCTCAACTGAAGATAATGATGGATTCCTTCCATCCTCATTGGCTGGAGATCTTCAATCAGCCAGAAGGAAGACCCCTACACCTCCTCCATCTCCCGTTCAACCTCAACCTCAGGCCAATGAATTGCCTCAGCCAGAACTTCCAAAAGCTGTCCTCATCCCCTTCCAGGAATTTGTGGAATCAGCAGAGGACTTTGGAGATCAGATGGTGGCTGGACTGAACAAGCTACTTGTACTAAATCAGAAGCATGATGCTCATCTGGATTTGGTACAGTACAACATTGAGTCAGGACTTGAGAAAATCGCCAACACCCTCTCACAACTGTCGACCACCTTCTTCAGCTACATGAAGACATCCAATGAGAAGGCTGATGACATTGCCTCCGAGGTTGCCAGTCTGCACACAGTCCTGTTCTCACAATCACAGACTCTATCTGCTCAAGACAAGGCTATCCAAGAACTCTCTGATGCTGTTGATACCCTACAATGGTCACATGACAAGAATGCAGAGCATCTGACAGATGTGGAGGAAATCTGCAAGACCAACAAAGAGTTCAGTATCAAATTGATAAACACTGGCAAGGACAGAGATCACAAGTTGACTCTCCTTGAGGCTACTACTAAGGATATCCAATCTGCAGTTGATAAGCAGAAAGAGCTGATAGAAGGGCTGGCCTCGGTGACTCAGACACTCCCAGGTGCCCTAGAAGCGATCAAAGACAATAATGCTACAGAGTTCTCCAAAATCGGACTCCTGCTTGGTGATCTTGTTGATGCCAAAAAGGGGGAAGAAATCAGAGAACCTGCTAGAGCCATCAGAGCTGCAGAAGGAACTAGCACCAGAGCTGTTAATCCTGCTGTATACTTTGAAAGGGCAAGACAAAAGAGGATTGCTGCTGGTATTCAAAGACCTCCTCCTCCTCGGTTCAAGAAAGGGAAGAAGTCAACCTCCACCTTCACTCTTGCCCAGTGGCTCAACAGTGATCTGGCTAAACCTGATGCTGCTCAATTCAGAGAAATGAAGAAGCATATGACCCCCACACAACAAGAGAATCTCATTCTTGACAAAGATGGGCTGATAATCATAAACCATGGTGGCTCAATGCAAGAGGCAGAAGATTGGTGGCGGATGAAAGTGATCCCTGGCAAGGACCTATCAGAAGCCATCAGAAACTATCTAGATTGCCAGCTTGAACCTGCCTGGTCAGAATATCAGAATCCCAGGAATCTTGCTACAATCAGAGCTAGGGTCAATGCTGATCTGAAGGAAATTGAGGCAAAGGAAGCTGATCTAGAAGAGGAAGATATCTAAACTCTATCCTCTTGTTGCTTTAAATATCTTTCATTAATAAGATAACCAGCTTGCCTCTATTTTGCATGGCAATTTCAAATTATTTCTATATTGCACTCTGACCATGTATGCTCTGATACCTTTGCTATTCCTTATCTTGATTATTTGTTTAATTGTATCTTACTCTTACTACTTTCCTATGCTAAGTGCCCACCAAGATTTTAAATGAAAATTTATTTTTAACTTATCTTCTTTATGGTGAAAGGCACTTCTCTGGAAATAGTTTAAGGGTTTTGGCATCATCAAAAAGGGGGAAATTGTAAGGAATAAATGTAATTAGATTTTGATGATGCTATAGGATTAGAATTTTAAAGTACCCCCAAATTAGATTTTATGTATTAGAATTTTCAGTGTAAGTATTAGTGTAGTCGACGATCAGAGTTGCTCTATTTTGGATCAGATCAGAAGTGCATCAGAACTGCTCGACCAGACTTGCTCTATGAGAACTGCTCCATCAGAGTTCTCTTACCAGAAGTCCATCAGAGTTGCATCATGAGAGTTGCTGATAAACCTGGACATCTGATAGCCGATGAGAACTACAGATCAGAAGTACTCATCAGCGGACCTATCAGAGTCAGAGTTCAGTCAGAGATCAGAAGACCATCAGAACTCAACTCATCAGATAGCCATCAGAATCCAACATATCAGAAGAACCTGATCAGAGCTCGACGAACACTTAGAAGATTTCAAGCAACATCCAACAGCTATGAATCCAACGAGCAAAAACATCCAACGGCTAGAAGACTGTGCATGAAAGGAAAGCATTTAATGCACATTAAATGAGCCTGATACGCTGAAGGATTGATTGCAAATGATTGACCAAGAATTCCGGGAAGATATATTTTAAAAATAGAAACCTTCCAAAAACGGCGGTCAAGTCAACTGTACGCGCATTTAATGCAGTTGTCTCCTCCTCCAACGGGCAGACAACCTCCGTATATAAGCTACATACCGAAGAACTGAAAAACAACTTTGCTACAACTTTCGCTCATCATTCAAGCTCTCTTGAGATTCAAACTCTACAACCTTCAACAAGACAAGCCTACGTTGGGAAGATTCAAACTCCAAATCTCTCATCCCCAACGAACAAGCAAAGTTCATCCTGTTCTTCAACACTTCAAGAACTTCATCAAACATCCTTTGTAACGAAGCAAGTTGGAGGAAAAACTCTGTTTTTCAAAAGGATCTTCTGAAAAGAAGGGCGTCCAAGTAACTGCAGTAGTGAAGTGGTGATACTTCCGGGAAGCTGAGTGAAAGGACCAGCCATCAGGACGTGGAACTGCATCCTGGGTGGCATCTAGGCTTGAAGAAGACGAGGAGTGCTTCTTAAGTGCTAGGAATTAGCTTTGTAACCGGTCTACTTCAAAGCTAGTGGAACAGTGGACTAGAGGAACGAGTTGTTCCTTGAACCACTATAAAATATCCGGTGTCATTTACTTTACTGCAATTTATATTTCTGCACTTAGGATATTAACTGGTTAACTCTAAGACTTGGAATCTGTGTTCAGCAGATCTTGTTTTCAGAGTTATCAGAAAGGCATTTGCCTTAGTATTTTTCTGAGGCTACCCGGACAGATCAGAATCCGCTGCCAAGGCCAGTTCTGATATCAGAACCAGCCTTTCTCTGTCATCAGAATCAGACCTTCTCTGATAAGTCACTTCGGACTTAGAGAAAATTTGAAAAACGAACCAGTCTATTCACCCCCCCCCTCTAGACTGGTTACCATATTAAACGGGACCAACAATAATTAATGAACTTGGAGGCTATTGAAAAATTAGCTTTAGTCCTCCGCGTATTTCAAGTATACGTCAAAGCACAAATGTGCTGAGACGGTTTAGCTTAGTTGTACACCATGTCTACTCTTTGCATAGGTTTAAATGATTGTTCCTAAAATGTGGCCTACTGAGTTCCTTGTTCCTAAAAATAGCCCTGAAGTTCCTGAATGCATTGAGTCTTTGTTAGAATATTCCTATCTCTCAAAATAAAGGGACTATTATTATCCATTCACCATCACATTCACAAGTCCTTCTTATCAGTAGCTAGTTATTTGTGTATGCTGTCATTACTTTGAGGATGTTGTGAATAATTGTGTCAAATAGTTTAGCTCGAGTACAAAGGTGTAGTTTAGGGAAGAATTTTCTTGGTTTAGATTGTCTGTCCTGTGAATATCCCTTTAACTACGTGTGTATGCTAACTATTTTAAATTCCGTGTGGTGATTATCGTAAGTCCCGTTGTTCGATTTGCTTGAGGACAAGCAAAAGCTTAAGTGTGGGGGAGTCTGATAAGTCCGTATTTAGACACGCATTTGATGCGTGTCCGGGTCGGATTTTGATGGTTTTCCTGGATTTAAGGTTTTGCAAGTCTCAATTTTAACTCAAGTTATGTTTACCGGGCGTTGGTTCGAGTTTTGTGTTGTTTGTAGTCAAAATTAGGGAATTTGAGCCCGGTACCGGCACTTGAGGAACAATCGGGATGATTTGAGAAGCATTCGAGAGTGATTTGAGAGCTTTGAAGGTCACCGGGAGGTTCACGATGAAGATTTGAAGGAAAAAGAGCTCTAGGATTGGCTACGGGGTCAAAAGAAGATGAATGAAGCTTGAAGACGACGATCAGGATGACCTTCTGTCAATCGTTTACGCATATCTCTTTGTAGAAACATCCAATGTACACGATTCAAGTTCCATAGTAAAGCCAACTTCAAGGGCTACAAATCATATGAAGACACCTTTGCGAGAATCTGAGAGGAAGAAGGTGAAAACAGACGATGAAGTCAGATGATCTCTGCTGCGATTTCAGAAAGACACCTTCCACCGTTTTGATCATATCTCTTGATTGGATGATTCAAATCACATTCCGCTAATTGGGGTGGATAGAGGACTTCAATATCTACAACTTTCATGAATGAAGTTTTGTCAAATTCGGAAGTTAAGTAGGCACGATAGTGCCCTCAAAGTCAGACACGATCGTGCCTGAAGAGAAAAGCACCCTGGAGCTACTGCCAGCCAGGCACGATCGTGCCTGGAGGGAGGCACGACCGTGCCTGCCCAAAATGCGTGTTTTTGCTCCGGAGGCACGATCGAAGGCACGATCGTGCCTGGCATCGTGTCTGGCTCCGAAAATCCTAATTCAGCTCAAATTTCACCCGATTTTTCTATTTAAACAGTCTGTAAACCCCCGTTTTCAGGGGGAGCTTAGAGAGAGTGCCTAGCACGAATTTTAGAGGGCTTTTCAGCCTTGTTCATCAATCTTTTGGGATTCTTTGTAAGTTCCACCTTTTTTATTAATGACAATTAATTCTTTTTATTCCAATTCTATTGATTCTTCAATTATGAATTGTGAGTAGTTTTAATTAGGGATTTGAGGTTGATGAAGGGGTTAATCATGATTGATGGCTAGATTCTTGTTGGTTTAATTGCATGAATGCCGTTTAATTTGTGTATGAATAATTTAACTGATATCTCTTGTAACCTAGATGGCCACTAGAATTACAATTGCATGTAGAATAAATTAAGAGAGATCTAATTTGTTCTAGGACACATTCACACACACTTAATCGTTCGCTAAGAGATTAGTAGCGATTAAGGGGCCGTAAGCTCGCTCGTCTTGGCAATAATTTACGATCCTGTCGCATGAGAGATCAGCCTGGTCCCCTAAATTATTGTACTCTACGCCGCGAGAGCGGTAAGAACTTAGTAATGATTAGCTAGGCTCAATTAAATTAATTTCATGTAATTAGGCCTGATCTGCCAGAAATCTGGTTACCCCGGAATCGATCCCTGTTCCCTTCGTCATTAATTAGAAAGAACCCCCTAGTTTAATTGTTCGCATTAGTTTTTTTTTCCAAACCAACCAATCTCGCACGACGCTTTTATTTTATTTTCTTTTTAATCGCTGAATTTAATTAATTCTTGATTCCCTTTTGTCCGTCCTTGTGGAGACGATACTCGTACTTACACCACTATATTACGATCTATTTTAAGTGCGAGAAAACTCACATCAGTACCGCACGTGTTTTTTGCTTTCCAATTTTCAGGAGTCATTTGGAGCAAAGTAAGTGATTGGATTGGAATGCCTAGACAGATGTTTACACTAGCTAGCTCGGTGAAATGGATCCAAAAAGACCATGTAGGTGTTGGAAGCAAAGCAAAGGCAGTCCACATTGCTTTCATCTACTGGCTATGGAGAGTGAGAAATGTGACAAAATTTTATGGAACCACACAAAGAGAGGAGAGGAGGATATACTTGCTAGGATCAAATACATTGGGTATAAGATCCTTTATAACATACCCTCATTAACTGATAGCTTTTTGATAGATTAGCCATGGCGCAATACTTATTTTATGTTTGGCCGTGAGGGAGTTTATTTTGTAGAGTTCTTGGGGTGATGGGTTCTCCTTTCTATAGACAGTCCCATTTTCGCTCCCAATTTTTTGATGTACATATAAACTCTATGGATGATTTCTATATATACTTACCTTTCATATATCCAAAAAACAAGTAGCATAGGTATCTAAACTCTAAAGAGTTTTTTCAAAAATATTACTAAAATAAAAATAATTACACAAATATGATTCATAGTTATTACAATGTTATTATAGTGCAGTCCGGGTCGAGGGAGCATTTGCCAATTGTCACTACAGTTCAATAAATGCATTCCTCACAGGGGCGGCCCTAGGGAGGTGCAAGGGGGCGGGCGCCCTAGGCCCCAAAAAAATTGATAAAAAATAGGCCCAAGTTTAGTTCTTTGTATTAATAGGTGTGAGTAGGTTCATTCGCCCTAGGCTACAATAACAATTTTTGGGTGGAATTTGTTGAAGTTATTCGGAATGGATTTTTTAGGCAAAAACTTATGATTATGTTCTCTATGAAGTGTAGATTATGTTAAAAAAATCAGCTTAAAGTTCAATTTAGAAGTCAATTATTGAAAAACACTGTGTTTGTATACATATTTTGGTGCATTGTGTTTCAATAATTTATAACTGACTTCACGGTTGAATTTTAAGCTGAAATTTTATGGACATAATCTACACTTGATGAAAAACATTCTCTTAAAATTTCATAAAAAATTCACTCAAAAGCATATTAGTGTCATATATATGATTGTTTGATTCTATTCATAGTTGATGGTTTGATTTCTTAATTCTTGATTGTTTTGTATTGAGTGTTGGTGTTATAATTTGTTGCTTTTGTTAGACAAACATTTTTTATTATGATAAATGTTATAAATTTAATTAATTTCAAGGTGTAATAACTAATAAAAAGGATTGAATCTAAATGGGTGATATGCACTAATAAGTAGTGTATAAGTGTATGTTTTTATGTTTGATTTGTGTGGATTGTTTACTGTTTTATTTAGTTTGTAAACATTTGTGTGATTTTAGTTGTAATTGTATTTTAATCTTCATTTATAAGTTGTAAAGTAGAATTAGGAATTATGGTGTTGAAAAGGAGGACTTTGAAGTGAAGAAAAAGGAGATTGGACTGTCCAGGAGCTGAAACCCGACCGGGTATAACACTTGACCCGGTCGGGTAAGATTTAACAAACGAAGGTGGCTGGAAATTACACAAACCCGGTCGGGTCCCCTATGCCACCTGGTCGGGTCACACTTGACCCGGAACACTGGAACGTGCCGAAGATCACCAGAACGTGGAGGATATCTGATTTTGACCGGACCCGGTCGGGTAGGCACTTGACCCGGTCGGGTACCCGGCCCAAGGTGTTGAAAAACACCTATAAATAGCACACTTTTCCTTCACAAATAATCATCCCTTCTTCCATACTCTTAAGCTCAGTTTAGTATAGTTATTTCTTATATTTTTATAGCATGTTTAGTCTCCAAATGAGGAGCTAAACTTCCGTTTCTTGGCGTTGCTCTTGAAGCTTGTTGATTATTAAAGTTGTGAGTTATTTTCTTAACTTCTTCCCTTGAATATTAATTTTTCCCTTAATCTATCTATATATTAATGTCGGGGAGTGTTACTAAGATGACAATTAGTTAACATCTTGACATTAGTTATAGTAGGATTATTCATCTTTAATCTTCTTCCTTGAATATTAAATCTTCCCTTAATTTATCTCTATATTAATGTTGGGGAGTGTTGCTAAGATGACAATTAGTTAACATCTCGACATTAATTACTACTAGAAACGTTCAACGAACCGATGGTTAATCGTTGATGGTTTCACAAGTAAGTAACTTAAGTTTATTAATGCACGGTCGTGGTTAATAAACTTAAGAGGGATTAATTTTGTTGGTTAAACCGAAACCGTTGTGTTGAGGTTATCAATCTCAATTGATTTCATCAAAGAGTTAAGAGATTAAATGATAATATCAAGTCTGTATATGGCGGTGTTCTATACTTGACTAATAGTAAGGGTTATTAATGAACAGTCGTTGTTAATAACTACCCTCGATGAATTGGATATACTCCTCGATTGAGTATTCGAGAGAGGATAAGTTATAGATATAACAATGATCGACTAAAATATATCAACAAATGGAAAATAGCAAGGCCAAGTTCTTTTTTATTCTTGAATTAAATCTCATATAAGTCGTTCATCTTCGTGTTTAATTAAATTAAATCACTCAATTAAACCCCCCCTTTATTTACTTGTTTCATTTAAAAAGATAATTATTCATTTCCCTGTGGATACGAACTCTACTTCACCTATACTACGTATAAGTGTTAGTATCGAATTTATTTTGACGCACCGTGACAAAGTGCACGTCAATGGGATATATAAAAAGATGAGAAGATTAGAGAAAACAGCGCTAAGTAAAAAAAGTTCGATGGAAAAGTTTATTTGTGTAAAGAAATCACATTCTGAATGCCCTCTTCAAGATGAGAACTCATAGAATAACAATAATTTAGCTACAAATAATGAAACGATTTAGAATGATTACATCATTGGAGGGAGAATTTGGGAAGTGATAGTAATAGAGTTATTTCCTTGAATATGACTTAAACATTATTGATAAAATGTACAAATAGGATCACCATTGTTTTCTTCTAAATTATTATGCATGTCAATTAAAATAGAAAAGAGTTCTACAATTTTTTTGTAACATTAGGCTCGTTTTAATTTTTCGCCCCTAGGCCTTCGAACATACAGGGCCGCCCCTGATTCCTCATATGTATATTTGTAGTGAAAAACATAGATGGTGGAGGAATGTTACAGGTGTATTACAAAGGGCTCCAAAAGTCCCGAGGAAAAACGAGACTTATTACAATTTAAGGGTGTAAAGATTAAGGAGAGTGTGGAAAGAGTAGAGAAGAAGAAGAAAATAGAGAACTAAAGCAGCAAAGGCAGCAATGAGAGATCCTGCAACATGATCACAGAACTTTGAGACTTGGCCACAAATTGGCAGCCAACCAGCATTTATGTTCCCTTTCTTTCCCACTTCAGCCACAGCTAGGCATGCTGATATGCTTGAATCCATCAACAACATCAATACCTTTGCCCCCCACCAAAAAAAAAAGATCATTAGTTATGTCATGTGGAAGACTTGACTATATTTTTAAAATAAGGTAAGACTCGAAGAAATATGCATAAATAGTATCTTAAATATTAGTATCGATGAAGTGTGGTTTCTTCACAGTCCTAGGGAAAAATACATTTAAGAAAGAAATACATGCATTCAAGGGTTTACCATATCGGAGACGAGAAGAACGCTGCTGGCCATATTCTTGGATGAAAAAAACAGGACTATGAGACTATATCCACTTGCAATTGTATTCACACCAACAAAGTACCTGCATGCCAAGAACATATGTATTTGGTTAAGCTCGTGGCCGCTAGCCTGCTAGATAGCTAAATTCGACTTTTCGGTTGAAAAAAAAAGGAGAGAAATAAAGGTTACTTAAAAGTAGGTGAATGGGTGAAATTGGCTTGAAAGGTGAAGCCTAGGAGTTGAGTAGAGTCGTGGCTGGTGACCATCACAATGGTTGCAGCTAAAGTGCCTCCTAAGGCTAAGACCCTTAAAACAAAAACAACAATATGCGGCTTTGAGAGGCCCATCATATCATATACAGCTTAGCTAGCAATGCAATGAGATATTGAAAAGATCAAAACCTAAAGACCACGACTACAATATAATTAATGAGATGCTAGCTGCTAAGCAAGACAGGCAAGGCTAATATCCTATCAGTGGCATATGTATGTATTTTATATGGGTATTAATTAATTAATTAATTAATGGTTTAAAATGCTCAGCATGCAAGATTGATTTATATATATATCATACTAGCTAGTACAACTTATTGATTGAATTGTTAGAAAGAAGAGTTGCTAAGTTGCAGCTTAATTGGAGTAGATATGTCTTAGGGTAGGAAAAGGCGCACAGATGAGATGGTTGTTAGCCTGCTGCTTTTCTTTGTAATCAAGCACGTCAGAATCATATTTGGTGACCTAAAGTGTACACAGATTTTTAATTAAGCTATTACATAAAAGTCATGAAGCGTGACTATTTGTCAAAGTCAAGGCTTAAGCCGGAATAGAGGAAGTCTACGCATGAAAAGCCCAAAAGCGTTTTGATTTTTATTACATTAATTATTCCGTAGATGACATACGAAGAAAAAGATTAAATGCCCGAAAGTAGTATACAGGTTCGAACATATTTTTGTAATTTTAATGAATTTAATCTATGACTTTTAATCGAATAAAAATAAAAGTGCCAAATACTATCGTATTAGAGTACATATATAACTAAATTATAGAAGTGAATCTTTTAAACCAATCAATTTTTTCATATCTAAAAAATAATTTATTTGAAAAAAAACTCTTGTTTTCATGTCTATAGTTCACCTACGAAAAGTACTCGTGCACCTGTTGTAACCGGCCTATTTAACTCAAAATACTTGAGTTGTTTTTAAATGACTATGCTCAAAACGAAAATCACTAAGATCCAAACGAACTCTAAGAGCATCTCTAATGCAATGGTTGATTGCACTCCCACATCATCAAATGAACACTTTGTTAAAGAATATAGTCTCCAATGCAAACATAAATGAACTAAGTCATGTTGAGTTGGAGAGAAAAATGAGGAAAGTCCACCAAGATATCCATTTTCACATTTTGAGACTGTTGGTCTTATGGGAGATCAGCACCACCCTTTGATTCAGGGCTTAACCGCTCAACCTGTTGGCACCACAAAGTGGTGCAGCCCCTCATGTCCATCCATCGCTCAATAGTGGGGCTCTGCACTGCCGTAGTGAACTGTGGGGGTGCCCCACAGGAATCTGCCTTGACTTGAGGACTACAGAGTAATGTGTTAAATAGAGGGTGTCCACTTCCTTATCACCAATTGGTTTTAAGAAAGATATAACTGCTATTTAACCACAGAACTTTGGAGTTAAGCGAGCCTGAGGTAAGAAAGCCCAAGGATGGGTGACCCACTGGAAAGTTTGTCGGTAGGGGTGAATCGATCCATCAGAGACCTCCACAATTTTTACATGGATTCAATGGACCCTCCTCAATTTATTTATTTTGGCCCATCTAATCAATGTACCATTTTCATTTGTATACATCAAAAAAAGGATGACACCCCATCCCTGAGGGCCCCCAACACCGACCGGACGGCACGATGAGAGGATGTAAATTGGACTATAATCACAATCTGACAGATAGAGAGTGGGCCTCTGTCCCCGGTACTTGCAGAGGCCCTATGCATTTTTCAGCATAGTAACCCCTCATCGCAGTTGCCGGGATTCGAACCCGAGACCTAACCCCTGTGGCACTCCCTTACTACCAGTTGAGCTACGCCCACCGGTTTCATTTGTATACATCAAAAGCATTGGAGATCATGCATTGCACATCTTGAGCTTGTTTAGTCAGATAAGTTTAATACAATATCTTTATAGGGAAAGTCTTAAGCTAACAAACTAATCCTGTATTATTCCTTCACTTGATCGATTGCATAACACAACTCTGCTTCATCACCTATCAGACGGAGGTGAAGACGACGATGAGAATTGAGCGGATGAACAAAACATATACTTCTGCGGATCTTGTTTCGCCACTCTGTAATGGCCTAAAGCCCCCACACGATTCACCACATTCTCACGGCAAAGGAATCTCTCGCTGCTCACTCTCTCCGCCTCTCTATAAATCTCGTGCACAAACACCTCGGTCTCCGGCGCGCCGCCCACTTTGCTCCGGGAAAGCACGCCGGCGGTGAATATCGCCGCCATCCTCCCCGGCGCCGACACCGGATACCCGCGCGGGCCGTCCACCAGGATGACGTCCCAGGCGATGTCGTATATGTGGTTCGGGAGGTCGTTGATCCCCAATTTGCAGTCGGAGAACAGCAGATTCTGCACCGGCCGGCACTCTCCCTTCAGCTCGCCCTTCGCGTGCTCCAGAAGATCATACAATTCGCTCACTCTCGTCGTGAATTTCACATCGTACGCCTCGATCCCTTTGAATCTCTCCTCGTATTTGGACACCCAGTACGCGCTCTCGTCGATGAACACCGTCCGGCCGCCGTGGTTCACCGAGTGCCAGAGGAAGGTCTCGTGGGTCAGCCCGAAGACGAGAAAATTGCACGCGTTCTGGCAGCGGCGGAGGGCGGCGACGATGCAATTCACCTCCGCGGTGGACATTCGAGCAGCATACACCGGCGTCGTATTCACCGTGGCGTAATGCACCAGCGCTTCCAACACCGGGTCGGGTCTCGGATGCTTTGCCGCCGCCGTGGCGTTTGTCCCTGCAGCTTCTCTGCCGGAAAATAGAGTCAAGCCAAAAGAAAATGCAAAAAATGAGGCGAAAAGTATAGCGATAGTGCGAAGAGACGCCGCCCGGGCTCGAATGGATGGGTGGAGAACTGTGAGCTCAGCTTCGCTCTTCATCTCCTCTGCTTCACTGATTAATTAATTGCTAATCACTTTGAATAATATAATGATTGAAAATAATAAAACTAATACGGAGTACTATTAACTATGGAGGTTTGGTTGAAGAATAAAAATTAAAAAATGTGCAATCACTGAGGGATTTATGGGTCAATGATTATTGAAAATCTTTGGGCATGTTTAATTGTCAACCTTAATCATAGCCACCTGGCAAAAAATACATTGAACAAGTTCATGGAATGCCAAGAGATGCAGGTGGATTGCGTGAATGTGGACATAAAATCAATTAGTAATACATTTAAAACACTCCCGACCTCTTAATTCCAATTTAGAAATTTGTAAGAGAATTGCACCGGAAGAAGGGGTCTACACTAATGCCATATGCACGATAAGAGCATCTCCAACCCAAGGGTGATTGGAGGTGATGTGTCATCCAAATGCAAAGGGTCCATTGAGGATAGAAGGGAAAGCAAACAAATTGGAAGGGTCTACTTTTTTTCTACTCCAATGCCGATGAAATCACTGCACAAATTAGAAAAGAATCATTGCTTTTTAAGTTGGTGAGGTGAGACCCAAGGTCTATCAATGGACCTTGTGCAAGACCTTGGCCTTCTCTCTCATTTGCCAACTAAGCTTGACCTTCTCTATTTTTTGTTGCATTGGAGAGCACAATTATTAAAGTGGAGTGCATTTGGTGAGGTGGAGATACAATCCACCCTTAAGTTGGAGATGCTCTAATATACCTCTCACACCTAAAACAATGTCATTGAATTTCAATAGAATAAAAAGCGCACACTGAAACAATTTGATCCTCGCTCCATCCAATAGTTATTCACTCCCCTTCCAATGTACGTAGTAAAATGTAAATTGTGTGAATGAAAATGTAACTTGTGTTACCCGAGATGTAAATAAGTTACTCCCTCTGTCCCATAATTATCTTCATTCTTTCCTTTTTGGTTCGTCCCAAATTTATCTCCTCTTTCCTTTTTTAGCAAAGGATTTGTGGTTCACAACCATTCTTACACATTTCTCTCTCCTCTGCACAACTCTCCACCACACATTTCCCACTTTCTTAATCTCCGTGCCCAGTCAAAACCGAAGTTAATTCTGGGACGGAGGGAGTAATATCAAATGTAAGTTATTGAACTTTGCTTCCACTATAGACAGTAAAGAATTAGTGAAGATAAAGGGTATAAGAAATGTGACTTGTGCTACTCAAAAAACTAATGTGAGACAAGTCGAAATATAAATCACGTTAATGAAAAAGTAATTTGAGTCAAGTCGAAATGAAATCACAATATTGAAAATGTAGCTTGAGGCATGTCGAAATCCAACCCGCATTACTTTAAATGTACACTCACGTAGTGGCATATGTAAACCACTAAACTCTTGAGCACGATGATCTTTGTTGGGTTTCAAATATGAATCACATGAAGTTTAAAAAGCAAGACAGAGCTTAAGAAAAGTTACAGGTCTTCAAAAACAAATATGAACTTTTATTTTAGATTAATAAAACTTCTATTTCGAATTGATGGGGAAGAAGAAAAAACTAGATTTACTTTGAATATGAAAAAGAACAAAATTATGGTGAAATTCTTGAAAGAAAAGAAGACAATTGAAGAAGGAGAATTGAAATCAAAAGAATCAATGAAGGAGATGGCCGAAAAGATTGGTGAACAAGATGAACGAATCACCGGTGAAGAAGAGGATTGTTTGCATTTTTAAATATATAATAACATCGTATTGCAATCAGTACACTACGCCTGATGTAACCATCTCACGGTAACAAAATTCTTCTTATTAATCATATGCAAGGAGATCGGTGGTCATCTCACCGGACTCCTTTCCTCCGAATCCTTCTTGGATGGCCAAACACCACCAAAAGAGTCTTTGTCGATATTAGGGGGCATCACCTCAAGACTAGAGGTATCATCATCCTCATTCATGCCAGCCTGATCGTACTCGTAGCCCCAGACATGCCCCTCTTGTACCTCTAAGAGGTTCCAACAGAAGATGCGGACGACATGTTGATTGATACCGAGATAAGTTGCGAAACATAACTAGGAAAAGAAAAAAGAAAAAAAAAAAGGTTTTTGAAATGTTCAAAACTTCATGGAAAATCAAGTTACAAAAGAAGTAATTTATAACGACAACTTATTCAAACATCTTAAATTGGCTCTTCATTTTATATAATAAAATTAATAGTAAACACTAAAACCAAAATTAATTTCGAAAACAATGAATATTCTGATAATGTTTTTTGTTAAAAAAAAAAAGAAATTAGAAAGAGAAACAACCCCAATATCACTTTGTTTTTTATTACTTTCAAACTTTTTATGTTTTTACTCCCTCATCCTCATAAAATTTTGCCAATTTAGAAGTTTGTAAAAAAACTATTATTCTACCGGTGCGATGTACGGGAGAATAAAATTTGTAAATTAAGGATAAATTTATTAATATAAACCTTTTTTTATATAAACACGCATTTTTGTCAAAAATATCGTGTGGATAAAATGTTTTACACTTTCTATGGCATTAAGGTTCTTAGGATCTCAAAGGTTTAAAAATACTGAGTAATGACTGCGTGATAATATTCTTACGCTTTCTGTGGCCTTAAATTTCTTAGTCCTAGTGTCTCATCTTAATATTACAATTTTTTATATATTTAGTCCATATATATGAATATACAAATATTCGTCGATCAAAACCTCTTGATTGTATTTGAGAATCAGAATTTCATTGGTTTTATAGGTAGAAGCTCTTTTACCGAATTTCTTGATGTCTAATAAGGAAGCTAAGTGACGACTTGAGATGAAGATACAATAATATCGCACTTAAAACAGAAAACGTGTTATTAACCACACATGGCATAGTATGTTTTATTTTCAATATATAAGGGAAAATGTGGCCATTCAAAATAATTTGCAACATTGTATATGATATTTTAAATTAGGGGAAATGTGCAAATATACCCCTGAAGTATATGTGGAGCTGCAAATATATCCCTAAACATATAAAAGGTTCAAAAGTACCCCAAATATTCCTATAAAGGAGTAAATTTACCCTTGTTAACTTTAAATAAATAAAATCAATTTTCAAATAAATAAAAATAAATTATAAATTTAAATTTTTAAATTTGAACAATAAAAAAATTTAGAGAGTTATAAATAAAGATTTGTTTTTATGTTAAAATATTAACTCTTTAATTTTGAATTGCAAAATTATTATATTTCCCTTATAAATGAAGCACTTTAGATTCATAAATATTAATTATGGTCTTGTTGCAAAATTTTGAACACTTTGTTACATTTTTTGAAATAACATTTATTGGTTTTGGTTAAACTTAATCAAATAAAATTCACTATTTTGTAATCTTGGACTATTTATCATCATACAAAATATTAATTTATAATTATAGTTATAAATATAATTATAATTATAATTATAGTGATAATTATGATTATAGTTATAGCTAATTATAATAAAGGGAAATTTTGAATTTTCACCCCATATTTTGGGTGACATTTGACTTTGTATCCCATTTTTGAAACTATTAATGTGTGCACCCCATAAGCCCAAAAATTGTGAAGGAGTGAGGTGCATAGTGAAACAATTTTATAGTAAATTTGAGTGCATACATTAATAATTTTGAAAATAGAGTCCAAAGTCAAATATGAGTCAAATATCACTGAAAATATAGGGTGCAAAGTCAAATTCTCTCTAATAATAATTATAATAATAGTAGTAATAATTTGATAATAATAAACACTCAATCATATCAAGAATATTCAGATCAGAATATATTAGAAGGATTCAGATCAGATCAGAAGAATTAAGATTAGATAAGAAAATTCGGTAAGATCCAGATTAGATGAGAACAGAATAATTCAGATCAGGGTAGATCAGATTTTAAAATACTCATATCAGTTCATACCAAATGAATGGAACATTTTCTAAGTCTTTCATATTTTGTTGTGCTTCAATGATTTAGGGTGTTAAGTAAGAGTAATTAGAAAATAGTAATACTCAATAATTTAGTGTATTTAGGAGATTGTTGCTTTTTTATATTTTTGAACGAAATTGTAATTTTCTTGTGCTTCAATGATTTAGGGTGTTAAGGAAGAGCAATTAGAAAATAGTAATGATAGTTTAGCGTATATAGGAAATTGTTACTTTATATATATATATATATATATATATATATATATATATATATACATATATAGAGAGAGGTTCAAATAAAAAGTACTCCTCATATGAAAAGTAAGACATAATCTTAGCCATTAAGATGAGAAAATGAGTGGATGAGATCAATTTTTAAGGGTAAAATTTGGTGCCAAAAGTGTAATTATCAAAAAGTTTTTTAAAAAAATGCGTGACAAATGTGCATGAATACGGAGGAAAAGTGCATTAGACTAACACAAAAGTGCATCACTTTTTAGGAAAAAAAAATAAGAAGTATAACTATTGTTTCTGATATTTTTTTAGTAGCTGAATGTGCACCATTACATATTGCATATGCACTTTTGCTATTATGTATTACACATTTTAGTTGGCCGTTACTTTTGATCTATACCATCCATTTTTAAGTAATCAAAGGCTTAGATCACTTCTCACTTTTCATGGGAAGACCTCTTTGTATTAGAACTCACCCCTATATATATATAGGGAACTCTTCCGGTAAGGTATACCTTACCGGAGTCGCCGTGCGGCCTCCACGTTTTGAGGGCCTTCCCGGTAGAATTTTTCGATGAAATTTTTTGAGCATGTTCTTCATCAAGTCTAGTACATCCATACCAAATTTCAGCAAACAATTCAATCGGGAAAGGAGTCAAATGATTTTTGGAAGATAAATGCACCCTTTATATACATATAAAACGCAGTTATCTTCCAAAAATCGTTTGACTGCCTTCCCGATTGCATTTTTTGCTGAAATTTGATATGGATGTACTAGACTTTATGAAGAACATGCTCAAAAATATTTATCGAAAAATTCCACCGGGAAGGCCCTCAAAGCGTGGAGGCTGCACGGCGGCTCCGATAAGGTATACCTTACCAGAAGTTTTTCCTATATATGTGTGTGTGTGTGTGTGTGTGTGTACGAAATGATAGTTGTCGTTTAAGATATTTAATATATTCTTAGTTTTTTTATCTACACTCAAATATCATTTGTAGTGGTGGACGGGTCAAAATGTTAAAAAAAGACTCGTCTATATGAAAACAGTGTTTAGACTCTATTTTCCTACATTCCAACATTGTCAATAAAATACATTCATCGTATTTTTTTACATACCAATTTAGTAAAACATTAATTAAATTATTATAAGTAATGTTTGCCTTTTATTTTTTTCCTATATAATAATGAAATAAAAATACGCATTTCGATGTAAAATAAATATATTTCATTAAATTTTAAAGCTTTTTCGATTAACAAAAAAAGAACTTACTTCAAGTAAAGTTCGTTTTTGCAATAGAGTTTTTTCCCGAAATAATGTTAATTAAACAAATTATTCTGAAAAGATAATTTCCAAAATACTCTTAAGGTGATCCCTGGTTAAACGAAAGTCCCCACTTGAAGTGGCGACTTACGTATAAATGTCGTGAATCATAGTAGCCTTGACATTGTCAAACTCAGAGGTGGGTCCCATTGTTGCGATGGACTCCATTGTTGCGTTGAAATATCTTAGGCGGCGTATGGTTGGATGATGGAGTGAGAATGTTAACTGATTGTTGGATCTGTCTGAAAATAGCGGTGTTTCCTTTTTTGCATTTTTGAGGGAGAGCAATTGGGCTGCCCATTTTTTGGCTTATTTATCTACGGGCTAGGCCATCATTTTTAATACGGTGGCGGATCTTCCTCCTCAGGCCTGGTGTTCCTACTACTTGGATATGTTTGGGCTTCCTTTGTTGAGAATAGCCCATTAGCTTTGTTTACTTTTGCTTTGTTTTAAATAAAATATGTATCCAATGGGTCAGGTCTAGCCCCCCCCCTCCCCATTGTGTTTAATTTGTCATACTTTCCGTTATGTTGTATTTTGAGAACGAATGCCTTCTCGGAGAGGTTTTGGCCTAGTCCTCCTCTCCTTTTATACTCTTTTTTATCTTAATAAAAACTCGACAAATGTTCCCCGGCATTTGCCCCCACCTATTTTGGTGGTTTACCTTCTGGGTTAAAAAAACTCAAAGGTGGGTCCCAAAGATTAAAAAATACTATGTATGTTTTCATCTTTAATTTGCAATAACTTTTTTTATTTTTTCTCCAATTTGTATAAAAAAGTATATCAAAATTCGTAACTCTTTACAACCTTTCACTTGACACCAATATTGCATATATAATTGTAAGAAAATCTAAAGACCATATGGTGTCCAATTGAGATATCAAAATTCAAAATTCTATCTCCAATCGAAATTTCTTGCTCCTTGGACCAAATTTAGGCTGAAAATATATATCAAAACTCATAATACCTCCATCCCAAATTAATTTGCAAAATTGACTTTTCTTGGTCACACAGTTCCATTTTATTCACTTAATTAGGATGTCGATTTTTAATTATATTATAATTTGGAGTATACAATTTTAAAGAGATTTTAATGTAATTTCTGAATATGTAAATTTTAATTATTAAAAATTTAATTAATCATCAATATGGAAGATTTAACTTTAACATTAGTTGGCCAAAAAATGTTGACTTTGCATATCAAATTGGGACGGAGGGAGTAACTGTTAATGATCTCTCATGTAAAACCAATGTTGCATATATATTTAAAAAAAATGAAGTTCTATCTTCTTCACCGGTATTGGTTTAGGATTTCTCAAAAAATTATGTAGTCACTATGATGTAAATTTTGAATATAGTTATAATAATTAAAAGGAACTAATTGTAAAATAATACTCCCTCCGTCCCTAAATGTTAATTAATCCTACTTTGACTTTTGTGGTCTTCTAGGTAAACGTTTGACAGTAATTATCTATTAAACCGATTTAGACTATTTTAGCGTTACTGAACATGTTTAGATTTTGTTAAACATTTTAAGAAAAATACGGAAAATGTACATGTGGTTGGGTCCCTTTTAAAATAGGGACATGTGGTTCATTTATAATCAAAGTAGGCGTGTGTTTAAATTACATTATCACAAGAGGGGCCCATTGCCTAATGACGTTAAAAATCGCCAGAGGAAGATGATGAAATAATTCTACTTTTCAAAAGCCTCCAGAAAATTCAAAGCAAAATATTGGGAGGTATGCCTCATCAAGGCGACCTTCAAGCCACTTTTTTTTTGTTTCCAGCCACCCATGTCGCTCTGGAAACTCCACCAAAAAAGTGATATTAGAAAATTCATTTTTTAAAAAATAATTCAAACAAATCCGAAAAATCCAAAGAGGAAGATGGTTCGGAGGTCTTCTTGACGATGTGCGCCTCCTAGTATTTTTCTTTTAATTTTTCCGGTGTTTTTGAAAATCCGAGTTATTGTTCACTGTCTTTCATAGACGATTTCTAACGGTGTTAGGCGTTGAGCCCCTCATTGTGATAACGAAATTGAAACACATGACATTCTTTATTTAAAAACAAAAACACAAACCTCTATATCTGAAAACGTGCCCAACCCCAAGTACCCTTTTCGTACGTTTCCGGATTTTTTATCCACGATGGTAGTGGCGTGTCCAGAAAAAATGTTATCATGAGGACAAACGTACCTTAGATATTATCTCGTGCATGTTACCAACTAATTACATTAATGATTTTTTTAACAATTATAAATAGCAAAATATTCAGTAGACAAAATAGCATATCATATTTAAATAAAATTCACTTTGCTAGAAATAATTTTATCACATGGCGTTTGTAATTTGTTCAAAATCATGTTACTACATAATAAATAAATGAATCAACTAAGGGAAGGACAAAAAATGTACTTAGAATTAATTTAAATTGCGAATTCACAAATATATTAAAAAGTCAGTTTATATTATGTACAAAATGTAGTTGTTGAACTTTATGAATCATATGTCAAACTAAAAATTGTAATTATATTGATGTATTTTAAATCCTCCCAACAAGACAAAAATTATACAAATTTACGTAAAGCCACTTTGAGGGCCTGTTTGGTAATACTAAAATCGGCTGAATCGGTTGATTCTGTTGAAATTTATGAAATTCTGGCTCAAGTTTCTGAATTGGTTGATTCTGATTTATGAAAAAAAAAATAAAATCTATCTTATTGATAAAATAGAGAAAAAATTATACGTAAAAATAGCTAAAATGGTTCTCTACAGTAACTTCAGTCAATATAGTCAGAAGAGTAACTTTAATCTTACATTTTCTTATTATTAAGCAATTCAGGGCACGAAATCCAAAATTATTTGTTTGATGAAAAAGTAAGTTGATAAGCCTTAAAAAAACATAATTACCAAACTGGTTCTGAATTTGTATAAGACTTCAAAAGGGAAAAGTAAACAACAACAAAAACTCACGGTGAGGGGTTTTGAACTCGTTACTTTTACAAAGCATAACCAACTCTTCGACTTTTAATTACTGAAAGGCCATTTTTTTTTTGAAAATATTGAAAGGCCATTTACTTTTAGTTACTATATATTAATTACTCCGTGTTATGGAAGTCTATATCGTACCACCGGTTGTATGATAGATACTGTATAGTCGGTGACATTTTTGTGATTTAAGTGAAAATCACAGTTTTCCCGAAATAAGCATTAATGTATCTTTAGTGAGCATCAAACATATTCTATTGAGTATTAGCAACCTAACAATGAACATCGCGATATATGCTTCATATGTTCGAATTCACTTTCTTTTGATTATTTTTCCTTCTATAAAAAACCTATTAAATTATATCTATAATCAACTCGTGTGAATTTCAATATGCGAATTTAAAGTATTATGGTACTTTTGAAATATGCATTGATATGACATTTCACAAATGATTATAAAATGAGTACTAAATGAGCATATGGCACAACAAAACCTGAGCAATCGCGTGAACTTGATGCAATTTCGAATCTTAAGGACTTCTTTCAACTCCCTTTGTCAAATGGGGTGAATTCATTATCTCATTTTCTAACTAATGAATTTGAAAGACTTCTTGCTTCGGTTTTAGATAAGCGTGACAGCTTGATTTTGGGACCCTCTAACGAAGGGAATTCTAATCCTGTTGTGGAGAAAGCTGATCAGCAGCAGTCCGGAGATCAAGAGTCAGGATGAGTTGGTAATCTTTCTAATGCTTTTGCTTGTGATGGACTTCATGGCGACCCGTGCTCACCGTTCTCAGGGGATGAAGTCCTTGGGCATGCTTCAGAGAATGAGAAGAGGGTTCCTATCTCGACTGTGGATGATTTATGGGACTCTGATGCAAATGATGATATTTGTGTCAAAGCACTAAGGGTCACGCGAGATAATTGTCTACCTACACAGAATTTGAACACGCAGACAAGAACTTACAGAAAAAAGAATCAGCGTTCGCATCTTATGAGGAATAGATCTCAATCGCGAGCAGAGCGTTGAAGTTTTGACCAAGGGTTTGGGATTATCTAAAAATTTAAGGGATTTCTTGTTAAGCTTTGGGTTGGGGTTTTCTTTATTTCCTTACTTATTTTTTCTTTCCCTTTGCTTTTACTTGTTACTTTTTATAAAAACAATGAGCATATGTAACTAACAAAATGCGCATTGATATGAAAATCGTAATATTTGTTAGTTGAACATCACAACATTTTCATTCAGCATCGAACATCCTCTATTGAGATGAAAATCACAGTTTCTGTAAAATGAGCATTAATGAATTTTTACTGAGTACCGAACCTATTTTGTTGTCTACTATGAGTCTAATATTTAGCATCATGACGTCTGATTCATATATTCTAATTCAATTTCCTTTCCTTGTTTTTTCTTTTATAAAATTATTAAATTATATATACAATCAACTATATTATGAATTCCAATATGCGAATCTAATATGATATGGTACTTTTGAAATATGCACTATGACATTTCAAAATGAGCATAACATCAGTACCAAATGAGCATACATAAATTAAAAAATGAGTATTGATATGAAAATTGTAAGTCTTGTTAATTGAGCATCAATACATTTTCAGTGAGCATCAACCATCCTCTATTGAGTATTAGAATCATGCAACTGAGTATCCTGGTTTGTGCTCCCGTGTTTGTAGCAACTCCCATGTAAATATAATGTAATACTACAGAGTATTATATCAATGCATTGATATAACTACGGAGTATATCAATGCATTGATATTTTTGAAACAAGTGAGGATAGAGAAAATATTTTTGTCTCGCCCGAGTGATTGTACATATTTTTGTTATATCATCCTCTATGATACTTGTTACATATTTTTGAAATATTTTTGAAACAAGTGATGGTTGATACAATCACTTGGTACCACTTGTTACGTTTGTGTCCCCCTACCACCACCCCACCCCCACTGCCATTATCGGCCGCCGGAATCCGCTAAAAAATCCCAGAATATATTCGCTGCCAATTTGTGCCACGACATCTCGCCCGAGCTCCACCACCACAGCCACCACCGAACTGCTCCGCCACCAACAGTTATCCTGGTTAAGTGGACAATTACTTAATTAAATTAGGGGTATTAAGCAAAAAAAAATTATATTTAATCCTATTTAAGAAAGATTTTGATTTCACTCCTATTTGTGTAATTATATTTACATTTAATTTCTATTTAGAATAATACTAAATTATAAGTTGGATATGTAATGCTATGATAGTATAATGCTCCCTCCACTTCATTGAGATTCGTCAACTTTCACTTTTTGTTTTGTCACTTTCCTTTAAAGCAATGAATTTGTTGCTCTGTTTATTTCTCTCTCCTTATAAAACAATGAATTTGTTCAACCACACAATCTTTACTATAGTCTTCTAATTATTCAACCAACATCAACTTGAGAAAGTTGAGTGAGACGAAGGTCATATATACTACGTATATAGATAGAGGTTGAGTGAGGATTGATGATGTCTGATCTGATCTGTTTAAGTCTAGTCTGGTCTGCTCTATTTAAGTCTTGTATTGTATACTCCCTCCGTCCCATTTATTTTGTCCCGTTTTACCTTTTCGGGAAGTCCCACTTATATTGTCCCATACCATATTTGGCAAAGTTTGTGTGGCTCTAAGAGCCCGTTTGGTAGCACCAAAATCGGCTGTTTTGGCTGATTCTGCTGAAATTATGATATTCTGGCTGGAGTGGCTGTTTTGGCTGATTCTGCTGATTTAAGAAAAAAATATTTTAAAAATATATCTTATTAATAAATTAAAGAAAAAATTATATGTAAAAATAGCTAAAATGGTCCTCTACAATAACTTCAGCCAATACAGCCAGAAAAGTAACTCCAACCTTACTTTTTCGGCTTATTACACAATTCAGCGCGCGAAAGTAAAAGTTACGTGTTTGGTGAAAAAGCTGGCTGATAAGCCTGATAAGCCGAAAACAGAGTTCTCCAAACGGGCTCTAAATCATTCTTACTTTATTCTTACTTTATCAATTAATATCAATATAAACCCACTTTTCTTAATAACCGTGCCACCCTCTTGCGGGACAATATAAGTGTGGGACGGAGGGAGTAAACGATAGGGGCAGCTGCCCCTAATCCCCTGGATACGCCCTGCACGGCAGTGCACGCAGACCACAGATGCGCGTTTAAAAGCCCATAAACTTAGCTGCACTCAGCCCATCACTACTATCATAACCTTGTCACACTTTCTTTAAATTTCCAAACCCCGACGCCCGTGCATCGCGCCGCTGCCCGAAAAACTTCATTCCAAGCTTATCTCCTTTTTCTCTTAACACCACCGGAGCCGCTTCGTCTTTCCGGGGGGCATTTAAGCTCTGCGCAAAATGGCTAGTAAAGAGTCAAAACGTTCGAGTGCTAGTGAGTGTTCGCAGTTTATTGTTGTCCAAGGAAGCATTCTTTGTATCACCATTTTGTTGTTTTTATGTGCTCTTTCATCTGTCTCTATCTTTCAGAGGGGAAAAAGGAAGTGAAGAAAGAGACTGGGCTAGGTCTTACTTACAAGAAAGATGAAAACTTTGGAGAGTGGTATTCCGAGGTGTGGAAGCTAAATCATTTGATTTATCAATTGCGTGTGTTTGTTTCAAAAGAATTGTACTGCATATTCAACATCTGCCCCGTGTTTTGTGATCAGGCTTCTAATATTTCAATTTGAATTTTAAGTACATTCTCTTTTGACAATAATATAGGTGGTTGTTAATGCTGAAATGATCGAGTATTATGACATATCTGGTTGTTACATTGTGCGGCCATGGGCAATGTCAATCTGGGAGATTATGCAAGTATGCTTTTACTCTCAACTGTTTCTCTGATCCTACCTTTCAATGTCGGAAATTGCTGTAAGATACATGAATTAATTCATTGCATCTAATTTTTTTTTAAATGCAGACCTTTTTTGACGCCGAAATCAAGAAAATGAACATAAAAAACTGCTACTTCCCACTTTTTGTAACTCCTGCTGCTCTACAGAAAGAAAAGGACCACGTAGAAGGTTTTGCACCTGAGGTAAGATCTTTTTTTGAAATGTATGCAACAATATAAGAAGAGTAGTAACTCTGAAAACGTCCTTTCTGTTAACTCTTGATCTGTAGGTTGCTTGGGTTACAAAGTCAGGAGACTCTGAGTTGGAAGTCCCTATTGCAATCCGTCCGACAAGTGAAACGATTATGTATCCTTATTTTTCAAAGTGGATTAGAGGGCATCGTGATTTGCCTTTGAGACTGAACCAGTGGTGCAATGTTGTGCGTTGGGAGTTCAGCCACCCCACTCCTTTTATCAGGTCTTCCTCTCTACATACGTTTTTGTTTGTTGCTAACTTGCTAATGATCAGTTCGAATGACGGTTTTAGGGTGGGGTGGTTTTTTTTGGAGAGTTTAATCTATATGTCTTGATGAGTGGAATGTCCCTAAAAACGAATGTTGGGGGTAACATTACTGCTAACTTCTTGTTCTAAACCCCAAGTGATAATTTGTCATGTATTTCCTTCAATTTTAGTGATTTCAAATCATAGTTATTATGGTAGGGATGTAGGGTTTTGCTGCGCAGCACCCTGGACCGCCATGGCGATACGTTGACACAAGTTCAATAATAAATGCATGATATATTTTATATACATCTAACACTTATAGCTAACACTACTAAGATGTAAAACATGTTGGAGTGTAACTTGAATATTAAACCATCATCTTTTTTCTAAAGTTTAAAACATGACTGTAATCTATAATACCTTAACCATATTGGAGTGTAACAACATAGTCCATAAGAACATAAACATAATCCATAAGGCCATAAGATTAAACTATCATCTAATTAGTAAACATAAAAAATAAGTTACGATTGGAGCGTAACTTTGAATTATTAAATATAAAACAAAAATAAAGTACAAAAAAGTTACCAGTTACTAATACTAATTACTAATTACTAATACTAATTACTAATACTAATTACTAATAGGTAGAATATGGTTAAGGTATCGGCAGATGCCCTTGATGAATGACAACATTGTTAAAGCTGCTAGTCTGATCTAAAAAACATACTGCTGCAGTAAAACTGTAAAAAAAAACACATGCGTGACCGCGTGTGGAAGGCTGAAAAAATAAAAGAGTTCAGTTGAGATTTGGGAAATAAGGAAGAGGAAGACAATGCACATAGTCTGGAATGGCGACAAGTGATAGATACCGACGAACGATTGAGACAAGCAATGGGTGCCGATGAGTGAGACGATGGGGACGAGTCTGGACTTTGCCGTTGCCTGTTTTGTGCAATTAATATCTAATAGGTCAAATGTTTTTTTTGGCCTGGTCAGACTTTGGTTGCTTTATGACCTCTGGCATCGTGTTGTGCCTATGGTGTCGTTCGGATGCCGTGTCATCTATGCGTTGACCCCAAAACACATGCGCGTGTCGAGACTGCATGGCGAGCAGTTGTGAGAGCCGCGGCGTCAAGGCGATGACATGGTGACGCCATGGCGACTTCGTAAGAACTGTGTGTCAAATAAATGTGATGTAGACTTGCTCCTCTAACCCCTAATCCATTCTAAAGAACTTTTTTTTCTATCCGTTCCCTGCTTGTATCCTCTTTCTCTTTCCCTTACAATATTTTGGATGTGTTTATATTTTATAGAAGCCGTGAATTCCTTTGGCAAGAAGGCCACACTGCTTTCGCAACCAAAGAGGAGGCAGATGCCGAGGTAATGTCTTAATTTTATGAATGTGTTTTAATACTTAATTGTTTTATATTGACTGGTTATTTGTTTTGATACATGTGTAAATGTTTGTGTGGGGGCTGCAATCAGGTTCTTGATATTTTGGAACTGTATAGAAGGATATATGAAGAATTCTTGGCCATTCCAGTCACCAAGGGCAAGAAAAGTGAGCTTGAGAAGTTTGCTGGTGGACTCTATACAACAACTGTCGAGGTTTTGTTAACTATCCATTGCAATGAGACAATTTATGTTGGATATTATCACATCCTACTTGTTTGGGAAGTGTTTTTCTCTTTGGCGTATTCATTGGTCAGCATTATTTTCTTACTTAGGCGTTTATCCCCAACTCTGGACGTGGTATACAAGGTGCCACTTCACATTGTTTGGGACAGAACTTTGCTAAGATGTCAGAGATATTTTTTGAAAATGAGAAGGGAGAAAAAGCTATGGTCTGGCAGAATTCATGGGCATACACTACTAGAACGGTAGAACTTACATTTTCTTTCCCAACTTTACCCAGCTTTATGCTTCTTATTATTAACTTGTGTCAAATCCTCACTTTTGTTGGTAACTTCTTGTTGTGTAACAGATTGGTGTAATGGTCATGGTTCATGGGGACGATAAGGGACTGGTTTTGCCGCCAAAAGTTGCATCACTCCAAGTAATTGTTATTCCAGTGCCTTACAAGGATGCTGACACACAAGGGATCTTTGATGCATGTTCTTCCACTGTACAAAAGTTGCTGGAATGTGGTATACGCGTGGAAGCAGACATCCGAGATAACTATTCCCCTGGGTGGAAATATTCCCACTGGGAAATGAAAGGTGTTCCTCTTAGAATTGAAATAGGACCCAAAGACCTTGCCAATAAACAGGTAATTTGTCTATATTTTACATGGAGTGTGTTATAGTGACCAAGGAAATGCTGATATTGTCATTTTTGTGAAGGTAAGAGTTGTAAGGCGTGACAATGGGGCTAAAATTGATATTCCCATGGAAAGCATAGCTGAGGATGTGAAAGGCATGCTCGTTGCCATTCAACAAAATCTCTTTGATGTTGCAAAACAAAAGAGAAATGCATGTGTCCAGGTTGCGAACACATGGGATGAATTTGTGAAAGCTCTGAATGACAAGAAATTAGTCTTGGCTCCTTGGTGTGATGAAAAGGTATTATAACCTGCTTTTCATATTTTTTTGCATTACTTTTGTTGCATCTGAAATTCAGAATTGTGATAGTTTTATCCCTCGGCGGCGACTGGTAGTAGTTTGGGGTTGAGATTTACTCATATACTGTTTGATAACTAGTGTAAATACTTGCTAGCTTTACACTGATATTTGTTAACGGCGGATAAAAGCTGAAGTCTCCTTTAGCACAAAATGAAAGAATTGATTTCAACATCAAGATGTGAGTGCCAATTTGCTGGCCTAATTTTCTTAAGTTTTAGCATAAAATTGTAGAATTGACAAGAGGCATGAGTTGCTGCCTTTTTACCTTCTAAAAATCTCAGTTTGGAATATAGCTTCATCAACATCTTCATCAAGTATGCAAGGCACGTGGGATGGAAATAGAGTTTAAAAAATAGGGAAAAGGTGCAAATAGGCCCATGTATTAAGCAAAAAAGGTCAAATAAGCCCTTATTTAGGAGGCTCTGTCCGGCCGTCGCCATTTGGGGTGGTTCCCGGTGATATTTTTTGATGAAATTTTTTGAGCATCTTATTCATCAAGTCTAGTTTACTCATACCAAATTTCGGCTAAAACTTCAATCGGGAAGGCATTCAAATAAATTCTTGAAGATAAATGCGCTTCTAACTGCGCAGTTATTTTGAAGAATTTATTTGAATGCCTTCCCGATTGAAGTTTTAGCTGAAATTTGGTATGAGTAAACTAGACTTGATGAACAAGATGCTCAAAAAAATTCATCAAAAAATTCCACCGGGAACCACCCCAAATGATGACGGCCTGACAGAACCTCCTAAATAAGGGTTTATTTGACCTTTTTTGGTTAGTTCATGGGCCTATTTGCACCTTTTCCCTAAAAAATATTATAGGATGGTAAATGCATTTAGTACAAAAGAGGCAATATTGAAAAATTCCACTGGTTATCCTTCCTCTAAACCTTCGTGTGAATGAATAATGAGAAGCCATCATTACAGCATTCTACTTTTTGGAAAATGTATTGAGATCATGGTGAGTTGAGATAGTTTCTGTAGTCGCTCTCTATTACTAGATCAATATTATAAAGTTGCATGTTCATCATGGAATAGGGCTAAAATGTAATACACCATATTGAGAATATTTCATTAGAAAGTTTAGTGTATTAAAAAATAACCCGTGTGCTGTAATTTGACTGGGGAACCTTTTTGAAGTTGTTTATTTTTTGTATCTCCTCCTCCATCATCTAAAGTGTTAACATTTTAAATCTTTCTTTATTGAGCTTAAAGTTGAATCAGTTTCCCTGCTGTATCTTTGTTTTTCCATACTTGTGATTTTCCTAGCTTGTAGCACCAAGAGGTGGTAGAGGAAAGTGCCAGTTTAGTCTGTTCAGGTCTCAGGGAAAAAGTTCTGATGAAAATCTCATGTGCTTGGCCACATATTCTCTAATTTATCAATTTCATTGTGATTTCTTGTCCCCCCACAGGACGTTGAGAAAGATGTGAAGGCACGGACGAAAGGAGAGATGGGTGCAGCGAAGACACTCTGTTGTCCATTTGAACAGCCTGAGCTTCCAGAAGGTACTGTTCTCACATAATTGATGCATTAACTGTTGCATAGTCGACACCTAGACATCACAAGTTCCAGCGATGGTAGCTTATTCCTGCTTTAAGAAGGATAGTACCATGTTTTTAACCTGTTGTAGCTCTAAGACATATGAGAAAGAAGAATCAGCATAGGCTTCCCATCTAGTGTTCTCTGAGGCATAGTTGTTATGGTGCCGCCTAGTTGTCTAGGAGGTGGAGGAGTGACAGCATGCTCAATTGACTCATCTGATGCTGCCATGGCATAACTCGGTGTTGATTAGGCATCCTCAAGTTGCATGGCAACACCCAGACCCAGTTTTCACCGACCCGACCTAGAATATTAGGTTAGAAGTCAAATAGCTTATATTAAGCCGTCGGCCAAAACCCTATGCCTTACAACCCGTCAGCCAGAACCCTATGCCTTTCAACCCGTCAGCCAGGTTGCCATCATAGGTTGCTAGCACTAGTAGCTGCTGCTGGTCACGGCTGCTGATCCACTCCATCTGATCTTGCTGGTCACTAGATGTATTTAATTTTATTCAGATTTTGTTTGGCTGGAGTCTACACGTAGTCATGTACTACTTGCTTCTTACTGTACTACACTATTTATGCACAGCTGTAGCCCTTCTAACATATCTGCAACCTTTGTTAATAATCGTTTGCTTGTGGAGTTTATAGTAAATATTTTTGGTAAAACCTATTGATAATGAAGATATTCTACTCTAATTTATGTGGAGTTTTATTGTAAATAACAGTATATGTTTGCAATTCCAGAAAACCTATTGATAATGAAGATATTCTACTTGATTAATTATCTCAGAGTAATAATACAATTGAGCAACCTTTTAATTCTCAATCGCAATCATCATTAAATCGGCTGCATGAATTTGAATAGGGGGATGGAATGAATTACCATAGGCCCACAGCTAGATTAGTTAACTCGTTTTTTGGTTAGGTTGTCTCATTTAAAACACCAGAAATATCTAGCTGTTCTGTAGAGGAATGAATTCTTTTTGCCCAGGCATCAAGAACTTGTAGGTACAATTTTTATAAAGTTGTTGATTTCTTTTGTTTGTAGGAACGCTGTGCTTTGCCTCGGGAAAACCTGCCAAGATATGGTCATACTGGGGCCGGAGTTATTGATAATGATGGTGATTCATTAATTTATACACACATTAGTATCTCCCTAACTAGGAGGATCCATATACTTTGTGATGGCTTATTTGTCCTGATCTGTTATTTTGGACTGGATTACTGTTTAGGAAAAATCAGCTGTAAAATTGTATACTACGTTTTAAGTCATGTGTTGTGGTTTTCAAATTGCACCAGTTTACTAGAAAAGCGTTGAGCTAACGGTGCAGGTGCTAGCTTAGGTATCTATACGGGTGCCTATGCAACAACTAGTCGTAGACATCGCTGGCTCAGCTAGGATGGTCTCATGGTCATGGCCCGGGATTTTTTTCTCCCCATTGTCAATGTCCTAATATTGTCTCTTTTAAATCGGGACTTGGACAAGCTGAAAGGGTATGGTAAATTTCAGAAAACCACGTTATACAAAATATAATTTGCGTGTTGTATACTATGTGATGTAAGGATATTTTCTTTTGGTCTAGTTTGGTCTGAACTGGTCTGGTAAACGTCTGGTCTTTGTGTATTTTATAACTACGGAAAACAAGTCTGGTGATCTGGTCTGGGATTGAAAATAGACCAAAAGAAAACATCCTAAATCATGTATATGAAATGTAACTAAGTCATGTATATGAAATGTAACTGTGTGATGTGTTTTAAGTGTATAAAATTTAGAAGTAAAATGTGTAAAATTGGGCTTGTCAAATATGTAAATTAAATAAGCCATGTTAAATAAAATGCAAACGATGCGTGTCAAATGTGTAAAACACGTCATATAAGATGTAAATTGGGCTTGTCAAATATGTATATTATCACGTTGTACAAAATTAAATTCTGTGTATCAAATGACAAATATGTCAATGAATTGCGTTACAAAAAAAGTCAATGAATTGTATTTTTTATAACTTATGAAACACGATGTACTTTATTAGATTTTAAATATGAGTCCCACGAATTGAAAAATACAAGATAGAATATGAAGAAAATTTCCACACTTTGTAAGTTGTAACACAAACGCGAATTTTCATTTTTGATTAATAAAACTATAATTTAGATGAGAACTGATAAAGAAGAGAGAACCATAAATTTATAGTTAAATAAAATTTGAACATGAAGAAGAATAAAATCGTGTTTGGATTCTTAATATTTTGATGGAAAGAAGATAAAGGAAGAAGAAACGGAAAAAGAAAAAAATAGAGGAATCGACAGTGAAGAAGAGCAAAGTGCTGTAATTGTTTGCGCTTGTTCTCAGCTTCTAAGTTTTCTTCTTTGACGTGTACTAAATCATGTTTGGGTGTAATTAGGATAAATTTGTAATGAAATTGTTCCCAAGGAAAATTAAATTAGATCTACAATGATTTTTTTGCCAAAAAAGATCCTTTAGGAACGGTTTCAGGACAAATTTACCCTGACCAATATCCAAAAATGATTAAGTTGCATGTAATAGAAAGAGGACTAGGAGATCGGAGCAAGGGAACATAAATTACACAATTAGTTAGTCATTTTTGTTTTTAAAGTCAAAGATGCTATGCTTTCAAATTTATACACGTAGTACTAAAGTATTTACTTGTTCTTTTGTAGTTGCGCCATTTTCAAATTTACACTTGCCAACATAGAACTGGTAGTATATTTAATTTTCTGTCAGCAATTTTTTTTAAAATCGATTATGAAAATTTGAAATGAGTCGAATTCAACAATATTTTTCAAAGAAATATAATTATCATACGTTAACAATTAAAATGTAATCAAAGTATAACATGTGAATAGTGTAAAATTATTTATGTTGCAAGTAATTAAAAGAAAGAGAGGACAGAATAATATAAAATGACAAGAAAACGTTCTTTAATAAAAATTATAAAATTTATATGTATATACAAAGTATAAGTGTATAAAATTTAGAAGTTTCACAAGAATGTATGAATTTATTATTGATCGACTAGAAAAGTAAAAGATGACCAACTAAATTTCTAATTATCTATAAACAGTTATGATTAAGATGTTTGAAAGTGTATTAGCTTCTCATTTGTTGCAAAACTTATTTTGATTGATACTCTAGGAAGTAGAAAAGGAATATAAACCAAGTTTTTCTCAAGTAATGTAAAAAGAATGACCTTATAATTTTCTCAAGAAATGTTATACAAGAGGGCAACGAGTCAGTCTAATTTAAGAAAAAAAGAATGTCTTATAAAATACTCCAAAAATTCCACATTTCAAAAGAAGGCCAAAATAATAAAAAGGGAGCACTTGTTTAGAATGCGGCAGCACTTGTTTACAATGCGGCGATCCACATTTAAAAAAGGACCGCCAAAAGATGGAAAAAAAAAAGATCCAATCAAATGGGTATCCAATTATCCAAACGATGACCAAGAGCACCCAGGCCAAAAATATTTTTCTACTTACAAATAACGTTTTATAGCAACATGAGATTTGTAACCATGAGTTTTAGTTATGCAAGGAGGGGGCGGTTTGAAGACAACACCAGAGAAATATTCAAATACAGCAAGCCTTTAAGAAAGATCGAGTTGGAGGAGGGGGGCAGGGGCGGTTTTACATAAACATGAATTTAAGCTTACTTATCACAATGAAGCTAATAAGTGTATATATATTATCCAAGAGGGTGATATATTTGTGGAACAGAGAGTAGATATAGTGTGACTTGACATGAATGTGTATTTGAAAATGTTTTGGACAGAAAAATTTGTTTTGAACTCGCAATTTGAGAAAACTAGGTACTAAACGGACCTTAAATTTTTGGTAAGCATGAAATATGGTATGTAATTAAGTATTGCTTTACACATTTACACATGAAGTATTATCACAGAAAAGAAATATGTTGGGTGCAGCTGCTAGCTAGATGGATAGCACAACAAAAAGAAACCTTATTAATTAAACAGATCGGTGGATGTGAATGTATAAGTGACTACATGCATGGTCATTGATTAAGTATAGATCAGGGTGGAGAAGAGCCACCGCACGCCGCCGCATCATGCGTTAACATCAGCCCAATTAGAGGCGCTGCCGGTGCGGGGAATGCTGGGGATCCGGGTGTAGAAGTCCACCTGGAAGATGACGGCGTTGACCTCACCACCTGCTCCCTCCTGCCGCACCATCCCTCTCACTTTGTGCATCGGGTGATCAAAGCTCTGCAGCCCCCCACTCCCGCTCATGAATATACACCCTGTCCCAATGCATCAAATCCACAAATCACAATTCAATTATATGCACCATATCATGAAGTGGGATGGAGGAAGTATATTTCATCATCATCATTAACCCAGTGCCGCAAAGGCTCCCATCGTCAGTGGGGTGAGGGGGTCGGATGTACGCAGTCTTACCCTTGTAGTAAAGCACAAAGAGACTGTTTCGGAATGATCCTAAGTGAAAAAGCGCGTCGAAAACTACATGGACTTAGTGTTACTTCAAAACAAAGAAGCGCAAATAGTTTAGTGAACCATTTTGCTTTTTTCCATCATGATTTCCAAGCCAAAAAATAGCGAGTCTTTGGCTCCATTGCAAATGATGGAAACAGAGGAAGTATATTTATTGTGACAAAATAAAGAATACTCTGTACATCAATTAAAATATTTCAATCCCTCGGGTCTCAATTATATTCATAGCTTTATTTATTAGGACATTTTTACTTAGACTGTTTTCAGTCCCGGACCAAACATGATTTAATTGCAACACTAGCTAGCTAGCTAAATACTCGTATATAGTTAGCTAAATATATAGTTACCTGGAGGAAAGGGGGTGTAACAGTGACCACCGCAAGCGGCATTGATAAACTCTGCATCATCACTGCATACTAATGACTCATCCGCACCCACTCCCCAGTGAAGTGGCACACTTCCTTCCCGATCCTACACATCCATTGAGGCCGGGGGAATTCAAACATGTACATACGTACGTACTAGTAAGAGATTAGATCGACCATACAGTAATTCACATTGTAATTCAAAGAAAAGATACAATAAATGTAGGCATGCAGGTAGTTTGTACCCGGGCTAGAAAAAGAGTAGAGGTTTTGTAGTCAAAGAGGATGAAGGCGAATTTGCCGTCAAGGCCCTTGATGACTTGATCTGGAGGGTAGGGTGCCCTGTCTCTTAGGACCTTGTAAGCCTCCACCATTATGCTTCCCTCTGTGGCTTGTCTTGACAGCCCATAGTATTTCCTCAGGTCACATGTGTTGTCCAGCACCCCACAAAATATGCAGAATATATCCTCCATCACCACAATCGATCTACCATCATTCATCATCATCATCATTTAATCACAAATATGCTCTAATTAATTTCTTTCACAATTAACCATCATTTATACTATTTGTTAAGCATAATTCCTCAAATATGGGTGTCATTAATTTTCTTCTCAAGATATGACTCATTCACTCCTATTTTGAGAAGTATGCTATATACCTCTTGCCCGTGTATCAGTGTATGTTGTGGGATGTTGGATAAACGGGGTAAGTTTGTTTACCTCAAAACTGATATCTGGTTTGGTGAATGATAAAAATTGTAAGGCATTGATCACACTTCGATAGTCTGTGATGTCACACAGAGAGCCTTCCGGGAAAGATTGAGTCACTTTTGGAGATAGGTGTGGGTGTTGGAGATAGGAGTGCATATGAACTCAATGAAACGGATGAAGTACCTATATATCTCCAGTCTATTTCTTTCGAGTGAGGAAGAGTCCAAGAGAAAAGAGCCTTTGTGGTGTTGTCAGTGTGTATAATACCGTCAAGGTATACGACGATATGAATAAGTGTACCTTGAGAAGAGAAGATATAAACTTATTGCTGTTGAACCGGCTCCCAAGCGGCAAGTTTTTAGTTCACAATATAAATAAGTGTACCCCGTGAGCTTGATAAAGCCCATAGATTACCTTGTGTTAGTTGTGTACGAGGAACACATGGTTGGGAATAGAAGGATCAATGTACTAAGGTGGTTGCTGCATAAATACTTTATTATGCGGAACTTTGCAAGAGTATTATTGACATCAAATTGGCGAATGGGGTAAAACTATGCATTACGGCAATGGTTAGAACAAGACCTATTGTTTCCGATTTACATAGGTGCCTAATCATCATCATCATCATCATCAATACCCCAGTGCCGTAAAGGCTCCCACCTACGGTGGGGTAAGGGGAGTCGGATGTACGCAGTCTTACCCCTGTACTAAAGCACAAAGAGACTGTTTCCGAATGACCCATAACATAGGTGCTTAATGTGTTAGTAAAATAACCCTCGGACGCAGGTGTACACCTTACCAAGCGTGCTTTGTAACGGGTTAAGTAACCATCTGAATTTTATTTAACAAGATGAGCTCATTTACACCCAATAACAATTTGTGTGGCAGATGCAGGAAGTAGGCAACACGTACAATTATTAAGGAGGGTTTGGTACTCATTCTCCATGGCTTGTCAGCATTCTAGACTGTTGGGGGGCTTGTTTGTATATAGTATGTGCAATGGGAACAAAGGTATGAAATATATATTTGAGATTAGGTTTGTGAATGGGGTTTTGAAACTGAGGAATTTGATTTGTGTGACGATGATTTGTGTTGGGAGGGGGTTTGACTATGATTTGCATGAGGAGAGGAGAGATGATAAGTGAAGCCATGAAGATCTTGGTTTGGGGATGGATCAAGGAGTTTAATTAGTTGGAAACATGTTTTAGGCATGGGTGTGTGGGCGATAAAACGACTGCATGGCAGAGTTTTGTGGATATATGTTAGGTAGTAGAGAACTAAGTAGGGAGGTACTATTTTGAGAGATGATGAGATTTGTTGCACCTGTTCTTGTATCCAACCAATGTGAATTCCCTAGTTTGATGTCCCATTCTCGATATGAGCTGTAGGAGGCTAGGAGCAGACACAAATTGTCCTGGGATTGCATTCGTGAACGGTGTGTCCTACTTTGTCACACATTAACAAATGGTACTGTCTAATTAAACCCAAAAAGGTTTAAGTCGATGAGAAGGTATTAAGTCATGGGTTAGTACTGTTGGCATAGACACGAGGTCGTACACAAAGAAAAAAATGGTAATTTGACTCTTCCATGACGAATATATAGTTGGTTAGCTTCTGTCTTATGCAAACTCGAGAGGTATTTGAGATGAAGCATTGAGACATATGAGTTGTGGGTGTTTGGTAGAGTTTAGGGAGGAGACTATTTTGTGGGTCTACTAGAGATGAGAAAAGAACCAGAGTACGGATGCTGCCATGCACTTTTTCGATCTTTGCTACTCTAGCTAATACCATGAATGAGCTTTGGAAAGCTATGGAATGTATATTCAAGCACAAGGCTGCTGCTGTACACAACCTGTTAGTATAGTTATATGATCCTCCTCTTTATACATGGGTATAGTAGGATCCTAAATACGATGTAAAGGTAGGCAGGTAGCTAACTGCTAAATGCTAATGTATAGAGTAATGTAGACATTTTCAAACACAAGACATGATATCAATTTTTAAATCATGTTTCAGCCATTTGTTTTGAAGTGGGCACTCACGACTTTAATTTGAGAAAAGAGACATTCAGACATCCATGATCCATCAGGGTATATGTAACTTGAGGCACTCCAAAAACATTCATTACATCTCATTTTGAAATATAAAAATTGAAAATATTATCTCAACTATTATTTGATTCTCTTCCTGTGCTTCCAATTCACTTGATTTCCTTAAAAGAAAACTATTATCGGTTTGTTTACAATAATCTTAACTATTGATTATTTCTATATAATCATAATTATATGACGTTTCCACCAATATTGATTCATGACTGGGTATAATCTATTATAGCATGTCACCTTTAAATAGAATTATAGAAATTACGTATTCTATAAATAATATGAAGTACACTTGTTCTTATTTTAATAATCCCAATCATGAATTATTTTTTTTATAAAACGTAGAAAATTTAAGTAAATTTCAAAATTAGGATTTTATAGTGTGCAAGTGGAACTAGATCTTAAAACGTACTGTATTTCAGAATTCAAAAAAATATTACATTTTATTTCATTTTTTAAATTTCAGGGAAAAAAATTTATACTTTTTTAATAAAAAAGTATTTTCGGGTTCCTCTGCGGGTGATTTTTATACCTGATTTTGTATTGATTTTTACCTAATTTTTAAATTACTCGATATTTTAATGCGGGTGATTAGCTTTTGATTTTTTTATTTTTAGAAAAATTATTATCTTTTACTTTTATTTTTGCACTTTCTTAGTTATAAAAATGTAGATTTTCACTTTCCTTTTTAAAGTTTTTATATTGGCCAATTTTTATTCTATTTAGATATTTTATGTTTTTTATATATTTAAAATATCTTACATAATATAAAATTTAATTTTGAAATTTATAAGGTATTCCATATTTTATATTTATATTCTTTATGTTCTATTTTTATAGTAAACATAAATATCTACGATCAATTTTAGCCATTTTTTTATACATAAATTTCATTTTATTCATTATATTATTACAGTCAGATACTTTTTTAATTCTCTAAAGTTGGAATTATTCTGAAATAATAAGAATTTGGGATGATTATGAATGGATCAATAATAATTGTGATTATTGTTATTATTATCAATTTTTCCTAGGGCTGGGCATATCGGTTTTCGGTTCGGTTTGGTTTGGAACGGGGTGGAAGAATATTACCAAACAAAACCATACTATTTTTCGGTTTGGTTCGGTTCGGATTAGTTCGGTTTGGTTCAGTTTGGATTTGTTAATTTTTAATAATATATGAAGGTTTTTTTTTGAATTTCTTTAGTACGGTTCAGTTTTGTTCGGTTTTTACAGCTTCGGTTTGGTTTAATACGGTTAGGAAGAAATAGTACTAAATTCAAATCAAATTGCACACGGTCCGATTTTGGTTCGGTTTAGTTAGATTTGGTACGGTTCGATTAAACCAAACCATTATGTCCACCCCTAATTTTTCCTTTTGAAAATGGGCAATAATATACCGTCTAAAAAGCTTATTACAAATGAATGTACGTATTGAAAAATCTGGTAAAGCTCTTTTGGAGATGGGCACTATACGAAGAGTCCATATATTATACATCCGGGTGTATGTACACTCGGCCCAACTGAGGAAGACAAGCCAATAATTTAAGCGAAAAATCACGGCTTCCGCTAAATGAGCAATATTGTACTTTTAATGAGCATCAGACCTATTTTATTGAGTATTAAGAGACTAACACTGAGTATCATGATCCATGCTTCATATCTTCTAATTCTTAATCTTTTTCTTATTTTTTCTCTTATAAAAACTTAATAAATTATATCTATAATCCACTCCTATTAATTTCAATATGCGAGTCTAATGTAATATGATACTTTTGAAATATCCATTGATATGAAATTTTAAAAATGAGCATAACATCAGTACTAAATGAGCATACATAACTTACAAAGTACACATATGTGAAAATCTTAGGGCCTGTTTACTAACAGAAATATTTTTCAGTTTTCTAGAAAACTAAAAAACTGGAAAACAGAAAACAGGAAACGTGTTTACCAAAGAAGTTCCTGGAAAACTGGAGAAAGGAAAAAAGAAAAACGCGTTTACCAAATCATTTTCCAAAACGGAAAAAATGAAACATGTCTCTCTTTTCCTTAATGATTTGGAGAAGTGACTTTTACTAGTTTTCCAAATTTGGAAAACGCAGATGCTACAATGCCTTTGCAATGAATTTGCATATTTACACCTAGTGGTGGGTCCGGTCCCGCTCCGATGTCGATTCCATTCTGGTACTTCCATCCTCGCACCTTACCCCTTACCCCTACCCACCCTACCCCCACCCCGCGTACCCATTTTTCCCTATAATAACCTTACCCCACCCCCCCACCACATGCCCCGACATCGGCCCCACCCCGATCCACCCTACCCTACCGCCACCCCTACCACCTCGACCCCACCTCGATCCACCCTACCCTACCGCCACCCCCCTACCACCTCAACCCCACCCCACCCCGACCCACCCTACCCCACCCCTCGTATATTACCACTTACCCCTACCTTACCCCTTACCACATGCCTCCTACCTCGGCCCCACCCCACTGCCATCCTACCCCCACCCCCGTTACCGCCATCCTACCTCCACCCTACCCTACCTCGGCCCCACCCGGATCCCGGGCCCACCCTACCCGCCATTCTATCCCAACTCCCTACCCTACCCCTATCTTACCCCAACCCCAAACCCTACCCACTACCCCCACCCTATCCCTTCCCTACCCCGGCCCCACCCTGGTCCCGACCCCACCCTGCCGCCATCCTATCCCAACTCCCTACCCTACCCCTACCTTACCCCAACCCCAAACCCCTCAAACTACCCCCACCCTTATCGCCATCCTACCCCCACCCTACCCTTCCCTACCCCGGCCCCACCCTGGTCCCGACCCCACCCTACCGCCATCCTATCCCAACTCCCTACCCTACCCCTACCTTACCCCAACCCCAAACCCCTCCCACTACCCCCACCCTTACTGCCATCCTACCCCCACCCTACCCCTACCCTACCCCGACCCCACCCTGGTCCCGACCCCACCCTACCGCCATCCTATCCCAACTCCCTACCCTACCCCTACCTTACCCCAACCCTACCCACTACCCCACCTTTAACCCTAATCCACCCACTACCCCCACCCAACCCCCTACCCCTACACCTTACCACCCTACCCTGACCATACCCCTTACCCCACCCCCACCCATAACTTCCCTACCCGACCCCTACAAGTAGGTATGGGTGGGTATGAAGGGTTGTGGTGGAGTATGAGTAGAGTGTAAGATCGTGGTAAGGGTAGAGGTAGGGGTCAAGGGTGTGGAATTGGAGAACTGTGTGAAAAAATTGATGAACATGTTTTCAGATTTGAAAATGGAAAACTAAAAAATAGAAACAGAAAATTGGAGATAGAAAAACTGAAAAATAAAAACAGAAAATTGGAGAACGAAAAACAGAAGTAGAAAATAGGAAAATATCTCTGTTAGTAAACAGGCCCTTAATGTTTGTTAGTTGAACATCACGACATTTAAATTGAGCTTCAAACATCCGCTATTGAGATGAAAATCACAGTTTCTGGTGAATGAGCATTAATGAACTTGTTCCTATTATGTTGAGTATTAAGAGTCTAATATTGAGAATCGTGATCTCTGCTTCATAACTTGTAATTAACTTTATTTTAAGTTCCCGAAATGGGACTTAAAAAGTTCAAAAATTCCAAAATAGGACTGTCATGTTTTTATTCCCAAAATGGGACTAATTATTGCCAAATTTGGAAAATACTGCCATGTTTGAAGTCTGGTACTGCCAAAACATGGCAGTAATTAGTCCTATTTTGGGAATAAAAAATGGAAGTCCTATTTTGGAATTTTCAAACTTTTTTAGTCCCATTTTGGGTAATATCTCATCTTTTTTCTTTTATAATAACTTATTACATTATAGTTATAATCAACTCCAATGAATTTCAATATGTGCATCTAATGTAGAATAGTACTTTTAAAAATGCATTGATACAACATTTACAAAATGAGCATAAAATTAGTATCAGACGAGCATACGTAACTTACAAAATGCGCATTGATATGAAAATCGTTAGGTTTGTTAGTTGAACATCATGACATTTTCGTTGAGCATCAAACCTCCTCGATTAAGATCGAAGGAAATCGTGATTTCTATTAAATGAGCATTAATGAACTTTTAATGAGTATCAGACCTAATTTGTTGAGTATTAGGATTCCAATATTAAACATCAGACCTAATTTGTTAAATATTCCAATATTTAACTTTAATTTGATTCACTTTCTCTTTGTTATTTTTTCTTTTATAAAAACTTATTAAAAGAGAATCTAATATAATGTATACGCCATTTTATAATCAGACCTTATTTTTTTTCTTTTATAAAAACTTATTTTCTTTTATACGAATCTAATATAATGTATATGCCATTTTAAAATGAGCATACAACCACTACCGAATGAGTATACACAATTTACAAAATGAGTATCGAAAAATTCAAATGCTCATTTCAAATCTCCAATGTGCTCAAATGTTCATTAATGTTACATCAATGCACATTTACTTTAAACGGTATACTCAATGTTGTATAACACAAAAGTCATTTTAGTAGCCTCCATGAGTACTCATTTTAGAACATTATATCAATTCACATTTCGTGTAAACATTATACTCATTTGACTATAAGATAAAACTCATTCAAAAGTATAAGCCTTAATATGATTAATTCTTTTACTCAATTATGAGTATAATTTATAATGAGAAATATTAAGAAAACTTATTTATAGTAAGTAGTTTTTATAAAAATACATCAAACAATGAAATAATTCATCAAAATAAGAATGAACATTCACTTTGGAATTTTTTCAAACAATTGATGGGCATTAAATATTTAGGAAATAATTTTAAAAATCTGGAGTATTACTAATGAAAGACGAATAAATATTTTAATCAAATTATCATCCTATTCATAAGTTAAAAAGAAAGGAGAAGGAAAGGAGAAGAATGGAGAAGAGGCAAGGAAGAGAAGGAGAGGAAGGTCCAAACAGACGTGGGTTAGGGAAATCCGAAGTGATATGCTTCTTCTTGGGTTAGGTGAGGGTATGACTTTGGAGAGAGCAAAGTGGAAGGCATATATTCGTGTGGAGGAGTGATCTCGTATTTTCTTTTCCCCTCATTGTTTTCTTGTTTTTTTATCCTTTTATCCTTATATATATAAAGGATATTTTTATCCTTTTTATTTTATCAGTTTTAGGTCTATTCATTTCTTTTTATATTATCTTTTTCATAATAGCTTATCTTTTTATCTTTATTTTCTTTCTTTTCCTTTTGGTGGTGATATCATGTATCGATTCACGTTAGCCGACCCCAATATCTTTTGGGACTAAGGCTTGGATGTTGTTGTTGTATCTCCTCAACAATGAAACATATGATTAGCAAAGCTGCGTTTTATTCATGGTAGTTTTGGACCATAGACGTTGGCTTTCAACAGCAAAAGAAAATCAGAATAATTTGCTCGCTAAATATTTGATCGGGACAAGCTATCACTTTTCAATTCCTTCTGAAATAAAAAAGAAGGGAAAGAGAGCCACAGATCGAAGAAGTAGAAGTAACGAATGAAGCAACCAGTTCAACAGACTATGTGACCCTTGCCATCAAAGTTGCATTATATTACAAATATACCGGGTGTACACGTACACTCGGGGGTACACGTACACCCAAATGTACGATATAAAATGGCTTATACGAAAGGGTAAAATCAAAATGGCCAATTAGGCGTAGATTGATAAATAAATTTCTAAATTAGGACTGCTTACATTTTATTCTCACTTATTGTTACTAATTAAAAGAGTAAGACTTTTTCAAAATAGGAGAAGATTAATAAGTTTGAATTTTTATTTAGTACCGAAATGTATAGTACTCCGTACAATACTGGACAAAAAGCACCTCCCAAGTCCAAGTCCCAGCAACGAATTTTCTTGCAAAAATAGTACTCCACCGTATGGATAAGCACTTTGCAACGAATTTTCATACGGAGTACGTACTTTTTGAGCGAAAAACTTCCAAAAATAGAAAGTATTGCAAAAATGATACCCTCACCGTCCTATTTAAAGGTTCCCACGTTCCTTTTTTAGAAGTCCCACTTAAATGTTCTCACTTTAATTTCTATTTTAGAAAAGAATTAACATTCTTAAATGACAATGTAATCAAGAATACTAAAAAAAACATTTATAAAATCACATTATCATCAATTGATGGAGTTTAATCCAACCACGAAAACTATATCTATGAGAGCAGATGAAATTTAGACAGCGTAAGACAGTATTGTTATCCCGGAATTCGGATCCTTGGTAGGATAGATGTGTACATGAAATATTTATAGACCTTAGATTCTAGTATTCTAGAAGGAAACTGATACCCGTACATTAAATGCTATTAATTGAAATAGAGTCATGTAACGTCTCGAACGTTGTGCAATGATTGTTTCCTTCAAGTCCACGTTCCTTCCGTTATTCTTGCCGCTGCCAGAATGATAGTCTGCCACATAAGTCCTAGGAAGAGTCCGAACTCGCTAAAACTATGCCCAACTCAAGGTCTGCTGTCCGCTTGGCTTGATCAGGGGAGGATCTATGCACAGGCTATAGTAGGCTGAAGCCCAGGGCAACTTAGAAAATTTTCAATTTTTTTAGTGTAATTTTTTTTATTTTTTCACGTTTAGCCCACCCCTCTAATATTTAAATCTAGTATAATTTCTATTCAGCCCAGGGCATCTCAAATTCCTGGATCCGCCCCGGGGCTTGATTGTGGATTCCTTTCGTGGGTTGGATATCTAGTTAGGCCCAACGGCTATTTATCGTTAATCCCGAATAATGGGCTGATCTCGTTGATAAGTTTATCCCGTTGATGAGTTTTATTTAATTGAGTCTTGGGCCATGGTTGTAATCCATGGTACCATCATCAATAATCTATTATATTATATATTAATCAAAATTAAATATACTCAAATTAGCATATTTAGTTATTGTCTAAATAATCGTGGCATTTTAATGTCATGGGAACCTTTAAATGGGATGAGGGTAGTATACATTTCAAAAAGGAGAATGTGGCGACCATTTCAATTTCAATACAAAAGCGTAATTTTATAAAAGTAAAATAATTGGGTGCAAAATGAATGAGAGGATTATGTTCACCGGCAAAATTAATTAGCCGTGAACCGAATTGGTAAAAGAATAGTAGTACCTCGGGAATAAAGGATTTTCACCTCCATGTGTGAGTCCGAGGAAGTTAGCATTAGTGAGGTTGTAGAGCGTGGTGTCCGCCGGTCTCCGTGATCGGAAGCTCGCTGCGATCTCTTCCCTGGACTTGCATCCGCTCAGCCCTGTACGGGGGCGACGGCTGAGCTCCGGCGGTGGCTTGGCGATGGACTGCTCAAAAACAGCCAACATCTGTCCGGCCTTTGCAAACTTCAAGTGAAGCGGAGTACTCCGTAATTTATAAGCTCGCTAGCTAGGAACCTAAATCATTATTATTATTACTAGGTAAAAAAAGACAAATTAAAGTTAGTGAGGGCTTGAAAGTTATTAGAGTAATATATATAGGAGAGGAATGTGGCCAGGAAATGAAGCACTACGTTCTTCTTACAGAGTACTACCTCCGTCCCAAAAAGAGTTGCAAATTTGACTTTCTTAGTCGAACAGTCTCGTTTTGTTCACTTAATTAGGATGTCAATTTTTAATTATTTTCTAATCTGAAATTTACAACTTTGAAAAGATTTTAATGTAGTTTTTAAATATGTAAATTTTAATTATTAAAAATTGAATTAATTATCTATAAGAAGAGTTGACTTTTATTATTGATTGACCAAAAAATGTTGACTTTGCAAAACAAATTGAGAGGGAGGGAGTATTTCTTATCCAAAGGAGCTAGGGATGGAGACAAATTAAAAAAAGTGAGGTAGCTAGGTGTCAAATTTGCGGCATGCAAGTTGAGGTGGTGATGTTACGTGTTAGGATAGATTGGGTACGACAATCTCCTTCTCGCCTTATTTTGTTTCTTTCTCCACGCCTTCACGCTTTCTTCAAACCCGCGTCCGTTACTTAAATGAGATCAAACCCATCATACCACGGGCGAAACAAGTATAAGATGGGCGAGAAACAGATGCTTTATTTCAATTTATTTTAGTCTCGGACCACATCGCACCACACCAAACATTTATCAAATACTCCGTATATTAGATTAGTGGTGGACCCGGTTCGGGCCGCCCGGCCCGGCCCGTTACTGTGCGGGCCCGGAACCGGCCCGGTCCTCGGGTCCGGGTCCGGTTCGGGCACCAAACCCGTGGGGGTGGCGGGTCCGGGCTCGGGTGTTGTTTTTGGCGGCCCGGCCGGGTCGGGCCTGGGCCTAACGGTCTTTTTTTTTTAAAATCCTTTTAATTTAAAAACTCCTTTTGAGCTCTTGACCCACTTCCCAAACGGCTATATAGCCGTTGGGTGGGTACCATGGGGGGTCCGCGGCCTTTGGGGGGTGGGGGTGGGGGTGGGGGTGGGGGTGGGGGTGGGGGTGGGGGGTTAAAAAAAACCTATAAATACTCCTTATTTTAAACATTTTTTCACACCTCTTCTCCAACTCTTCCTAAATCCTACTCTCTACTCATCTCCATATTCATCTTCTCAAATTCTCTTATTCTCCATTATATTTTATTTTACTATTTAATACTTATACAATTATTATATCTACTTATATATTAATTATCTACTTATAAATAGTTAAATACACTTGAACTTTGTTTTTTTCTCATCTCCAGTTATTTTTTCTCAATTCTCAAATGTAGTTCTTATTTCAAATAAATGCACTTGAACTTTGTTTTTAATAGGAATTTGTATAATCTATAATTATTTTAAAAAAAAAAATATTTTTGAACCGGCCCGACCCGGCGGGTGGCCTGACCCGTGACCCGGCCGGGTGGCCCGGCCCGAACCGGAACCGGCCATAGCCTGGGCCGGTCCCGGGCCAACCTCTACCAGACCCGAGGCCCGACCGGGCCTTGGCCCGGCCCGGGTCCATCACTATATTAGATCACACCATATTTGCTAGGGGTACACAAAATGTGTACACATGTCTGTCCTTCACAGAAATTTTGTGTGTCACAGACAACTCATTTTGAATTGTCTGTGACAGACAAAATTTCTGTGAAGAACAGACATGTGTACACATTTTGTATACCTCAAACATTTTTCTACCAGATTACTCCTAAGTTTGATAGCGTCTCATTTTGTATTTATTTTAAATCCACAGTTCATTGATTCGAAAAAATATACTCCCTCCGTTTCGCTAGAAGGTCTCGTTGACGATTTACGATGCTTGACTGGCGATAAAGCAACTTAATCCCTGTTCACACTCTGATTATTTTTAATAAATAAAATTTACATATTCAGAAACTACATTAAGACCGCTACAAAGCCTGATAAAAAATGTAAATTTGATAAAAATTTGATTTATAAAGTAAAAGATTAAAAAGGATTTAAGTTGACCATGTGAATAGTGGACGGGAACCTTCTAATGGGACGGAGGTAGTATAACGTATTTTTTGTGATGAAATAATTTCCACATATATACCTACACACAATAGCAAATTCGGAAAATCAAAGTCATGGGGTCCTAGAAAACCGCAAATTTTTGGCTCCGAATGAGGCAGAGGCAAGTTGGCTCGCAAATGCCCGAGCCAACACGAATTAGGGGTGGCCCGATTCCGGTCTGACCGGCCCGGAAACCGGACCGGGTCGCCATTGTGCGGGACCGGACCGTTTTTTTTTTTTTGTTTTTTTGGGTTTGGGCCTATGGTATGTGGGCTGGGTGTTTTGGAATAAATAAGAAAAGCTAAAACAAAAATTAAAAGAATCGGCCCGGCCCGGTACCAGTAGACTCCCGGTCCGGTCCCGTGCCTTACCCAAAAAATTCCATGCCCGACCCGGAACCGGAACAGGACCGGTCCCGGTCCATCCCTAACATGAATAGATGTGAATTGGAAACCTAGTAAATTAGCCTCCACAATATAACTCAAAACCCGGCGTGGTAGAAAGTTTTTTATTATCTACTACTCCGTAAAACATTTGAAAAGTGACCAATGTATTAGGACCATTTTCGAGCCCGTTTGGCGACTCGGTTTTTCGACTTATCAGTCAACTTTTTAAACAAACACGCAACTTTGATTTCACACGATGAATTGTGTTATAATAAGAAAAAATAAGGTTGGAGTTACTTTTTTGGCAGTATCGGCCGCAGTTACTATATATGATCATTTTAGCAACTATTTCATATTTTTTCTTTATTTTATTAATAAAATATATTCTAATTATAATTTTTACATAAGTCAGCATATTTAGCCAATACAGGCACTTCAGCCAAAACTTCAAAATTTTCAGCAGAGTCAGCTAATTCAGCCGATTCCAGTGTTACCAAACAGGCTCTGAATCTTTTTATCATCGTGACTTTGTCGAATTAATCCCGACCACTCGAAACTCCAAGACAAACCCTTGAGAGAAGTTAATTTGAGACGCTCAAATAATTTACTAGATTTCCAACCCACATCTATTCACGTTGGCTCGGACATTTCTGAGCCAACCTGCCTCTCTCATTCAGAGCAAAAAAAATTGTGGTTTTCGTATCTAATTTTGTCCCGCAATTTCCAAACCAACCATTAATCCGAGCCAAACTCGTGTGGGTTTTGTAGCTAATATTGGCTCGCAAAAGCATAGCCGAAATCCATACCAAACTTTGGCGCATAAATGAATTTTCGAGCCAAACTTTGACGCGAAAATGAATTTCCGAGCCAACATTATTTGGATCGAGCTAGGTGGCTCGGATCCGAAATCCGAGCTATTCGAGAGAAAACCGTTAGTCTGGGAATTGTATGAAGTGATCCCGGCCAAAATCCATTCGAGACACCACCATATGGCATATACAAGAATCCACTCTTAACTTATGGACTTTGTGTGTCCTTAGGTTTTCAAATACAACTCTACAGAGAATCGTTTTTAATTGGTCGAACATCGTCAGGTTCCTAGTAAGATGCTAATGCCCGCACTTCCGCTTGAAGTAATTTCACGCAAACTAGCTCAGAGGCAATAGGACTACTTCCATGGCTCTAGGTTTGCATGACTCCTTTTTTCTCCTTTGTACTAGCCTCCATTTATTTTTAGTTGCAACATGGATAATTTTACTTATTAATGTATGAAAATTATAATATTTTTTAAAATATTGTTGAATTCAGCTTATTTCAAATTTTCATAATTTCATTTTATTTTTTTTACTAATTGAGAATTAAATATAATGACGGTCAAAGTTGTGCGTTAGCAACCGTGAAAGTGGATGTTACAACTAAAAAAATGAATTGAGTACGTAGTATGGTGGAGTCACTCTTGTTCAGAGGGGTTCACATGAACACCCAAATGTTTGAAAAACATGTATTTGTATACGTCTAAATTTAGTATATAGTATAATTATTTATCACTCTTTAAATTTCTAGTTGTAAAAAAACATTGAACATCCAAAACTTAAATTCCAAATCCGCCGCTTGTAGGATAGGCTGGTAGGATGTGATTTGATGCAATAGTATATCATTATTGCTATTAAAATTTCGAAAAAAATGTCAATTAAGCTCTTCTACTTTTCCGAATCCATCACATAAAGCTCTTCTACCTTTCCGAATCCATCACATAAACCTTGTACAAAAATAAGCATCATATACATATACTTACTCTTTAAAAGTGATCAATTAAACCAAAGTGGCCTGGAATGACTTGTTGCAGCAGGTAAAAGGTTCTTTATTGAAGTCCTTTCATACTCATGTACGTAGGGTCGTAGATGTGTTGTTTTCTTTTATTTCTTTTATTTTTATTTTTCTTTGTCTTTCATATACGTATCGTAGTGGAGTATCAATTTTCTTTCCTTTTTTATTTTAAAAACGTACGTGTTATTCTTTGGGAGAAGGGCCAAAAGTGACACATTTTTAATGAAGTTCGGATATGACATTTAGGTTTTTGGTGGACCAAATAAACACAATTTAAATCTTTTACTCTCATTTCTAACCACCCACTAACTTCACCGTTCAAACTATCGTTACCCCATTTATGAAGTCCCTTCCCTGCGCTAAAACACCACCCACAATAATTACAATCCACCCCAATAAGCAACAACCCCTCTCCTTTACAAAACAACCCAGGAGAGCTCTTAACGCACGCGGGAAGAAGAATGGAATGCCTCGATCTTTGGCTGGGTGGTGCTTGAGGTTGTTTTACTGGATTTATTGGTCGAAATCCTCTCCGAGTCCATTTCCGAGCTCAGATTTGCGATTGGAATGTTGATTTAAGGCCAACAACTCAAAATCTGATATGGTCGTACTGTTCACCGTCAGGTCGTGTTTCGTTAATTGTTTCATTTTAGGCGTATAATCCCTGTTTTTGTGTGTGCTTAGTGTTCGTCGTCCTTAGCCGCACCCCTGTTCTTGAGCGGGAAGAGGTTGGGCAGCTGATTATTTCGAATCACTGTTCATCTTCGTTCTTGCTGAGACCGGCTATGGTGAGGAAGAAGCAGGTTGAGTCATCTATAGTAAGAAATACCAGGTCTAGGGGTGGGCACGGTCCGGGATTTGACTTATCCCGATCCCGTCCCGGTTTTATAATAACGGTTCGGTACGGTACGGGATAAGTCTTGATCCCAATGTTGTCCCATTTAAAACGGGACCGGGACAACTCGAGAAAAACCGGGACAGTTCGGGATGTCCCATAAAAAATATGCATTTATGAAATGTGATATAAAAATAAGCATAACATTAAAATAAAGACGCAACTATTTTGGCAAATTTAGCTTCCCTAAAAAGTTAAGTAAAACATTTAATTAACTATTTAAAAGATTTGTCTTGTAAAATTTTTTGGTCCCCCCGATCTTGTGTTTCCTCTAGTAGAATAGTAGCGCAAAATATTTTTATGTTTTGTAGTACATTTGTAATTTTTCAATACCACATTAAATTAATTATCATATCCATAAAGACACTATATATTTTTTCTCGTAGTTATTTTGGAAAATAATAAATCTATAACAACACTATAATTTGGAGTAGTAGGTATTCCATTATAAATAATATTCCACACGTAATAATATATTATGGATTAGTATTGGAATGAGAACTAAACAAATTTTAATCAAAAGAAACAAAAGAAACGAGACTAAAAGAGACATGAAATAAGATAAAATTACACTAGGGAGACTAAGGACTAGAAAGTTTTAATTGTGTTTGGCTATTACATAGCATTAGAAATTTAAAATAACATATTAATTTCAAACGGGACACCGGCATGGGACATGATATTTAATAGCTATCCCGGTCCCGTCCCGATTAATATCTGTGCGGGACCGGTTCGGGATGAAATAATTGCGTCCTAAATAGATCGGGATAGTTTCGGAACGGTATCAGGATTTTTCGGTTTGGGACACCAGGATCGGGATTTTTGCCCACCCCTAACCAGGTCCAGGTTTGCTCTTCTAGCAGAAACGAACAATGAGTTCCCAGCCCTAATTTCTTGGAATAGCATGAAGAAGACAACAAATTTACATGAGGTTGCTGCTGCCTCGTTTTCTACTGCAGGTGCTGATATTGCTACTGAGGCTGAGTCCTCCGTCCAAGGTGCAGGGATTTTTGCTGAAAAACCGGTCCATAACGGGGTGTTTTAGGGCAGGGAAGGGGCTTCATAACGGGGTAACGGTGGTTTGAATGGGGAAGTTAGTGGGTGATTAGAAATGAGGGTAAAAAGTTTAAATTGTGTTTATTTGGTCCACCAAAAACTTGAATATCATATCCGAACTTCATTAAAAATGTTAGTGTCATTTTTTGTCCTTCTCCCTTATTTTTTTATCTTGGTTTCACTTTTCTTTTGAACTAGTATAGTACATGTGCATCCGCACGGGTTATAACTGTTTTGTATGTAAATTATAATTGATTGTAAAATAATCTTCTTACATATAAAACAAAGTCTTGCAATGTTTAAAACAAAAAATATGAGATGATCACATTGAACATTACTATATAAATGTGAAGTTTCAGTAAGTATAAATTAAGTGTAACGATTACTTTACTATCCTTCTCAAATGATAAGTATAAATTTAGTGTAACGGTTACTTTACTATCCTTCTCAAATGATAATAAATAGAGATTCAAAAAGTTGAAGAACCTATTTTGGAGAACTATTTGATAAATTAAAAAGAAATCAAATAGAAATACTTGCTCACAAAACGGTATGTCCATTTCGCCAAGCACCTTGTGATTTGATGATAGCACTGCGACACTCCCAAGGAGGTCACAAGTTTAAAAATAATCTCAGTCAACAATGTTGGCATTTAACAGAACAGATACCATAATATGTGAGAAGGTACACCATTGATAAAAAGTAGTCTTTTACAATTAATGCATTCTCCCCCGCCACCTTCTCTACTTTTTATCTAGCTATCCATAGCTCAACTTGATAATTAATATAAAGCCTCTAAAATATTGTACCACACTTAGAGGCCGTTTGACAACACTGTTTATCGGCTTATCAGGCTTATCAGCCAACTTTTTCACCAAACACGTAACTTTTGCTTTCGCGCGCTGAATTGTGTGATAAGCAGAAAAAGTAAGGTTAGAGTTACTTTTCTGGCTGTATTGGCTGAAGTTACTGTAGATGACCATTTTAGCTATTTTTACATATAATTTTTTCTTTATTTTATTAATAAAATATATTTTAAAAATATTTTTTTCTTAAATCAACAGAATCAGCCAATGCAGCCGCTTCAGCCAGAACTTCATAAATTTGAGCAGAATCAGCCAAAACAGCCGATTTTGGTGCTACCAAACAGGCTCTTAGAGTGTTTTCCAAACTAAATAAACTATTGAATCGTAAATGGTGCTCAAGATATATGTTGCATAAGCACATAATTATAATTTATCTAACTTTTAATCTCATGCACTGAATTACGTGATAATCATACGCACGAGAAAGAACAACCAGTGCATATACTTGTACTCATTATCTAATTAAATATTAAAATTAAAATAACATTAATTTTAGGAATCTACATTTTCGAAAAATAAAAGTACAATAACCTCATACCATAAAATATAAGTTCATACAATAAATATTCAATGATGAGTATATTAGTAAAAATTAATTAAGCATCACTCATTAGAATTTGCTACTTATTAATTTTCATGATTAAATTAATTATAAAATTAAATATTATTTTAAAAAAGTGAATACAATATATATTAAAATTAATGAATACCGCATATTAGTTATATAAGAACTTGTTACTCATTAGTTAAATTAGTGCTAAAATATGAGAGGTAAATTATCCTACCCGATTCTTAATCGGCTTATCTGATACAAAAAGGAACTACATATGAGAGAATTCTCTCACTCAATGGTTAGTGTTGGGTTAAGGGCCCAAGCCGAGGTCCGGCCCACTAACCCATTTTGCCAGACGACCGTCCAGCTAGAAACTAGGCCAGCCCACAGGCCCATGTACTTTAAGCATGGACGAACGTCTGGTGTTGGAGGACTCAGGCCCAGCGGCTCATCCCGACGAACGTCTAAGCAGGGACAAGGAGCGGAGCCACGGGCCATTAGGGGTGACGACGAACGTCTCCTGAGCAAGCCCATAGTCATCGGAGGAGACCCAGCCCACATGGTGAGAATCCATCAAGGCCAGGAGACGAACAGCCAATATCCCTCAAGGGTCACTTGGAGGAATCCAACTCACTTCCCGGGTGGACGAACGTCCCCACTATTCCGGCGGGAAACCTAGATTCTGGCGGGAAGTGCATTTAATGCTAAAGATTTGGTAGTTGGGACACCAGCGGTCCACAGGCTGCCACGTCAGTACAGCCACCTGCCCATTGGCGGGTATAAATAGAAGCATTTATTTCATTGTAAGGGGTTGGCAACTTTCTATTCTTAGCATACTAGCTTCAGCATTCTTACTTGCAGCATTTCTAAGTGCCTTGTAAGACGAACGGCCGACGTGCCTTGTTTAGCGAGTAGATTGTACTTAGGGGAGTTATTACGGAGTTAATAATACCTATTTACATTGCCTGCTATCACTGTTGTCTCCTGATTCATCTAATAGTTGTTGGGCTAGACATTCATACACTCACTCCACTCGAAACCTTTGGGCTTACGTGTTGGGTCCACGGGTTGAAGGAATAAACCTCAACACTGGCGCCGTCTGTGGGAACAGAGCAAAAAGTTTCCAGAAACTCTCCCAAGCAGCTACTAAGTCTACCTACAGCAAACACGATGTCAGGAAGCAACAATCAGCGTGATCTCTCCGAGCGTCTGGAATCAAGCCGCCGGAATCGCGGCCAGAACTCGGAACTATCCGCAACAATATGGACCTCCGGGGGAAACGGGGGCATCACTGACCTCATTCCTCTGGAGGCCAGGCAGGATCCTCGCCTCATGCGGGAACTCGCAGACACCATGCGTCGCTTGGCAGACGAGAGGGAGGCCCAAAACCAGGTGTACTCTGCAAGTACCCAGCGAACGCCCCTCTCTCCCATACGTCGCATGCAGTCGTATGACGATACGACAGGATCCAGCGACCACCGGCCCTCTGTCCATGAGCGGCTAGGTGGGGGTTCAGGCTCCCGTGGAACGGGAGGGCGAACCAGAGTCAGCATCGCTGCATCCAGGGCTCACACACCATCAGTCCCCCGCCAAATCCCGCGGGGAGACGAGACCCCGAGGATCAACACCGTTGGACGACGTTTCCAACGGCGAGGTGCGCAGATCTTTAGGCGGCCGCACGGTGCTGTGGCCGCTCAGCGGAATGCCGTCCCCGAAGCCGCGCCCCCTGTGTCCCCCGGAAGGGCCGCACAGGATGCAAGGTTGGAGGCCATGGAAAGGCAGATAGCCGAGATGAATAGGCGGGCGGACGTTGGCTCGGCTACACCCTCTTTCTCTCTCACATCTCCCTTTACTCCACGGGTGATGAGCGTCGAGATTCCCCGGGACTGCAGGCCCCCGGGCAACTTGGTGTACAATGGGGCTGGCGATCCCAAGGCCCATCTGATGAGCTACCAAGGGAACCTATCCATGCTGGGAGCATCAGACGAGGCCATCTGCAGATTGTTCTTCAGCACCCTCAGGGGGCCGGCGCAAGAATGGTTCGGCCAGTTGAGGCCAGGCACCATCGACTCATACGAACAGCTCTCCCAGCAGTTCATGGCGCAGTTTGCTGCCAGCACCACCCCCAGGAAGGACGTCACGGCTCTCGCCCACATCAAACAAGGGCGGGACGAACCGCTGGCTAGGTTCCTGGTAAGGTGGAGGGACGAGGTCCTACAGGTCGACGATCTGGACGAACGTCTGGCCACCAACATGTTCACCAGTGCGCTGGCCACAGGGGATCTATACCGGGACCTAAGGAGGAATCCCGGCACCAGCTACACCGAGGTTCTTGCTCGGGCCCAGAAGTATGCCTCCATTGAGGAGGAGATCAGGCAGCGGGACGGAGTTCCCGCGGCCCACCCACGGAAGATGGCGGACAGGCTCGGGCCCGGGCCGGGACCCGGGCCCTCCCCCCCAAACAAAAAGAAGAGGACAGACGGGGCGATGGTCCCCTGGAAGGCTCCGTCCGGGGATACTCAAGCACGGCCGGACGACCGCTATGTCCCATTGGCCTATCCAGTGAGCCAAATCTTTGAGGCCATCAAGGACAAGGGCCTCCTAACGGAACCCCAGGATATGAATAAACATATGGGGCACGACCAATCGGCCTACTGTGAATACCATCAGAGGACCGGCCACCTGACGGATAATTGCAGCCAATTAAAGAAAGCGATCGACGAGCTGATCCGTCAGGGGTACCTGGGCGAGTTCACCCAGCTGCTGAACAAAAACAGCCAGCAGAAGCCGAACTCAAGGCACAAGACATGGCGCCGCGACGATCGGCGCGAGGCAGAACCTCAGGACGTGGATTATCGAAGTGCAGATAAACGTCCGGAGGGATCCCTCGGCCCGAAGGGCAAGAAGAAGAAATTGGAGATCAAGGTGATCTTCGGGGGCGCTGAGACAGGGGATACACCCGCCGAGCGGAAAAAATTTGAGAGGTCACTCTATGTGGGTTCCGTATCAGCACCCCCCACCAAGCGCAATAGAGCCGAGGCAATTACCTTCGGCCCCGCTGACCTGCCAATGTCACCGGCGCCGCACAGAGACGAGCTGGTGATCAGCATGGACGTGAACGATGCTATCGTCCGTCGCGTCCTCGTTGATACCGGGAGCAGTGTGAACGTCCTCTACTGGGAGGCTTTCGAAGGAATGAGGCTCCGGAAGGACATGCTGCACCCCCTACGCACCCCGCTGTCCGGCTTCACCGGGGATTGCATTGACGCTGAGGGCACCATCATTTTACCGGTAGAGGTCGGCGACGGCCCTCACACTGCCCGGATCAGCATGACGTTCGTCGTGGTCCGCCTGAAGTGCGCCCACAATGCCATTTTGGGCCGACCCGGCTTGGAAGACTTGGGGGCCATATGCTCCGTACGACATTCATGCATCAAATTCCCCACCGACACGGGAGTGGGGGTGGCACGTACGGACCCTCATATGGCCAGGGCCTGCTACACGAAGGCCATGGAGAAGCTCAACGAGCGGGAGGCTCGGGTCAACAGCATCTCCGAAAAGGCCAAACAGGCCGACTTGGACGCTCATCTGGAACCAGCAACTCTGCTGGAGGAAATTGAACTCGACGATCCGACGGACAGGAAGGTGTCCATTGGTGCGGATCTAGAGCCAGAAATCAGGGCAGGGGTCATAGCCGTCCTCCGGAGGTTCAGGATCTTGTTCGCCAGAGGGCCGGAGGACATGCCGGGCATCGACCCCAACCTCATATGCCATAAACTCGCCGTGCGGTCGGATGCCAAGCCTATACAACAGAAGAAGAGATATATGGCGGCCGACCGACGCAATTTCATCAGGAAGGAAACAGCAACTCTCCTCAGCATCAAACATATCCGGCCAGTCATCCACGTGGAGTGGTTGGCCAACGTGGTTCTAGCCCCAAAGGGCGACACTTGGCGGATGTGCGTCGATTACTCGGACCTCAACAAAGCTTGTCCGATGGACCCTTACCCTGTCCCGAGGATCGACCTGCTGGTGGATGAGACAGCAGGCTGCGAGCTGCTCAGCTTCATGGACGCATTCAGGGGCTACCATCAGGTGTTCATGCACCCCGATGATGCCGAAAAAACGGCATTCGTTACGGCGGACGGCGTGTATTGCTACATTGTCATGCCGTTCGGCCTGAGGAACGCCATGGCTACTTTTCAGAGGATGATTGGGATGTTGTTCAAAGACGTACTTGGAAAGTCAATGGAAGCTTACGTGGATGACATCCTGATAAAAAGCAAGAGAAAGGAGGACCATGTCCAGGACATGGAAAAGGTCTTCGGCATCATGGAAAGGGCCAGCATGAGGCTCAATCCGAAGAAATGTGCCTTCGCCGTCCGGGGCGGCAAGTTCCTCGGCTACATGATGAGCGAGCGGGGGATCGAGCCTAACCCGGAGAAAGTGAAGGCAATTGTGGACATGGAGGCCCCGAAGAACCTAAAGGATGTACAGCGACTCACCGGGCGTCTGGCGGCCCTGAGCAGATTCTTGTCCAAACTAGCTGATAAGGCGATCCCCTTTTTCCAGATCATGAAGAAGGCCAATCCCTTCGAGTGGACCCCGGAGTGTCAGGCCGCCTTCGAAGATTTCAAGATGTATCTCTCCTCCCCGCTCGTCCTCACCAAGGCGGATCCCGGGGAGAGATTGTACATGTACTTGGCAGTAGCCGATCTGGCCGTAAGTGCCGTACTGCTGAAGGAATCGGAAGGCGTTCAGCGGCCGATATACTTTGTAAGTAAGGCGCTGAACGGTCCCGAGACGAGGTACACACTGATGGAAAAGACGATCCTCGCCTTGATTGCATCCATCAAGCGCCTGGCACCGTATTTCCAAGCACACCCGGTGACCGTCTACACAACGCAGCCCCTCGCCACAGTCCTCAGGAACCCAATGGCAAGCGGGAGGATAACTAAGTGGTCCCTGATGATCGGCCAGTATGACGTGGACTTCAAACCAAGGCCGACGATCAAGGGACAAGCACTGGCAGACTTCATTGCAGAATGCACCGCGCGCACCGAGGACGAAACCCATGACAGCAACGACTTCGATAATTGGTGGGAGATGTACACCGATGGGGCCTCGAGTGCGCGGGGTTGTGGCGGGGGAGCGGTGATCACTTCCCCCGAGGGTTTCAAAGCCTACTACTCTATGAAATTTGAATTCAAGGTCACCAACAACGAGGCCGAATACGAGGCACTTATCGCAGGGTTGAAATGCGCGAAAGCCCTCGGAGCAGCTCGTCTGAAGGTGAGAATGGACAGCCAGCTGGTGGTAACCCAGATGAATGGCACCGCCGAAACCAGGGAAGAGAGAATGAAGGTCTACAAAGAGCTGGCGGAGGAACAGACCGCACAATTTGAGCAGGTGGTGCTTGAGCAGGTATCGCGGGTGGAGAATGCAGAGGCGGACATTCTGTCAAAATTGAGCAACCCCCCAGCCGATGACCCGGCATCAAGCATCCCCCGACACATCAGAGGCTTCGTTAGGCAGGAAGTATTCCCAGCACCGGCGACGGACGTCATCCAGGTGGAGGTTATCTCCGTGGCCGAACCTAACTGGTCCAAGGAGATAGCAGATTATCTCAGAGATGGGACACTCCCTGAGCCTGAAGATGATGGCAGTACAGGGAAGGCTGCGTGGATCAAGAGGCGTGCCCCTAACTTTGAACTCATTGATGGGCAACTTTACAAGAAGACGTTCGGCGGACCCTACCTCAGATGCCTCCCGCCGAGCCTAGCAGCGGCGGTAATCGAGGAAATTCATGAAGGGATCTGCTCCAGCCACCAGGGCCCCCGAACCTTGGCCAGGAAAATCATCCTGCAGGGCTATTACTGGCCGACCATACAGCAGGATTGCTTCAACCACACGCGGAAGTGCGCAGTATGCCAGCAGTATGCACCTGTCCCTGGCCGACCGGCGAGTTTCTACACCCCGATGACCATCGCGCTACCATTTGCTAGGTGGGGCGTAGACCTGCTGGGTCCTCTGCCAGCGGCTGCGGGTGGAAGGAAGTTCGTCATTGTGGCGGTTGATTATTTCACGAAGTGGGTCGAGGCCGAACCATTGGCCTCCATCACTGAATTCCAGTGCCAGAAGTTCGTCTGGCAGAACATCATTTGCCGCTTCGGAATCCCGGAGCAGATCATCACAGACAACGGTCGGCAGTTCGTCGGCAGAGGCTTTGAGGCATACTTGGCGAAGTGGGGCATCAGGCACTCTAAGGCCTCGGTGGCCTACCCGCAAGCCAACGGCCAAGTGGAGAACATGAACCGGACCATCATGGACGGGATCAAGAAGAAGTTGGAAAACTACACCTCCACCTGGCCGGAGCAGCTGAATTATGTTTTATGGACGTACAGGACGACGTCCAGGACGGCGACTGGGGAAACCCCTTTTGCCTTGGCTTACGGGTTCCAAGCTAAAGTACCAACGGAGGTACTGGTACCTGCCCATCGCACCAAGTACTTCCAGCCGGAGGACAACGAGACCAACCTACGAGCGGAGCTCCATTTCATTGAGGAACGGAGGGACCTAGCGGCTCGTCGCATGGAAGAGTATCACAGGGCCACCCAGAGATACTTCAACAAGGCCGTGAAATTCCGCGAAATAGAGGCCGGGGACCTCGTACTCAGGAAAAGAGAGAAGAGCAAGCCGCTCGAAGGCGGCAAAATGGCGAAAAGCTGGGAAGGACCTTACCGGGTCATCAGAAGATATAACCAGGGGACGTTCCTCCTCCACACCCTGGAGGGGAACCGCGCCGGGATGTGGAATGTAGAACACTTGAAGAAATTCTATCAATAGTTAGGGGCTGTTGTCCTTGTATTATTCCCACTACATGTAAAATGGCCGGACGTCGTCAATAATAAGGCCCCTGTTTTTTCTAAAATCCTGTTCTCACCAACGACCGATAAAGAAGGGAATCTCGATGTAGATAAACCTGTTCCTCCTTGCGATGTCGGCGGACACCGGACGTCTCCTCGAAGTAGGGACGCCGGCGGGACCAGGGACTAAGGACGAACGAAGCACCAGGGAATCTCGATGTAGATAAACCTGTTCCTCCTTGCGATGTCGGCGGACACCGGACGTCTCCTCGAAGTAGGGACGCCGGTGGGACCAGGGACCAAGGACGAACGAAGCACCAGGGAATCTCGATGTAGATAAACCTGTTCCTCCTTGCGATGTCGGCGGACACCGGACGTCTCCTCGAAGTAGGGACGCCGGTGGGACCAGGGACCAAGGTCGAACGAAGCACCAGGGAATCTCGATGTAGATAAACCTGTTCCTCCTTGCGATGTCGGCGGACACCGGACGTCTCCTCGAAGTAGGGACGCCGGTGGGACCAGGGACCAAGGACGAACGAAGCACCAGGGAATCTCGATGTAGATAAACCTGTTCCTCCTTGCGATGTCGGCGGACACCGGACGTCTCCTCGAAGTAGGGACGCCGGTGGGACCAGGGACTAAGGACGAACGAAGAGTATGGTTTGCCTCCACCTAAAAAAAAAAAAAAAAAAAAAAAAAAAAAAAAAATGGGGAGAAGAGGAGAGGTGCTCCTATGTAGAAGGGAATCTTGCCCGGGTGTGCCAGATCTTCTCCAACCGCCGAAGACGAACGCCTCTCGGTGTAGAGGTTAGTAGAGACGCGGAGGGGGCTAGACGAACCAAGGGAGCCTGCCAAGATAAACCTGTTTATCCCACAAATGACCATGGATCGATGGACGTGGGGTAACAAAGTCGGGGACCCGTGAGGGTAGACCTGTTCGTCCCTGCGAGTCCTTGGGTACCGAACGTCCTCTTCGAAGCAAGAGACGTCGGTAAGGCTAAAAGGACCACGGACGAACGAAAAGGGGGGAATCTCGATGTAGATAAACCCGTTCATCCTAGCGATGTCGGCGGACACCGAACGTCTCCTCGAAGTAGGGACGCCGGTGGGACCAGGGACCAAGGACGAACGAAGACTAAAAGACTCCAAAAAAAAAAAAAAAAAAAAAAAAAAAAAAAAAAAAAAGCCAGAAGAGCAAGGAGCAAAGAATGATTCTTTTATTCTTCGGTACTATTGGCCGGGAGATTACAAGACAATGAAAATAATGGAAAAAGTTGTACAAGTACAAGGTCATGAACGGAGAATCACTTTTGATCAACGTCCGGAGCTGGAACCTTAGCAAGAGCCTGCTTGCATTCTTCACTAGCTCTGGCTTCCGCCTGCTCCTTCAGCAGCTCGAGGGCCCCTGCATGAGCGTCTGCCATCAAGACGTCAAAACCAGCCGCCTCCGGATCGAAAGGAGCCCCGAAATGACGCTCGAACGTGGGGAGATTCTCCGCTACTAGCCCAACCATACCTTTGCGGTAGGTGTCATCGGCGAGATCGTCAAGAAAACGACGCCCGGTGGGGGTGGCCTGAAGCAATTTGACTCCATCCTGATAGGCATCCGGGCAGGTGGCTAGGAACTCGCCAACGAGCCGCGGGAGGAACTTCATGGCCATAGTATGGATGGCGCCAGTATAAGCCTTGGATTTCTGAAAGGCAATGGAACCAGACTCTTTGATTTTGGCAACATCGGCCTCATAAATAGGGACATGATTGTCCATGCCCGTCTGGCGAAGCTCCACCTTGGCTTTCTCTACGGCCCACATCCGGCTGCGAAGATCTACAAGCTCGGCCTCCTGCTTCTTAAGGAGCTCCTTCTGAGAGGCATTCTCCTGAACGAGCTTATCATAGGCATCGGCTTTCTCTTGAAGAGTGCCAGCCCTGCCTTTCGCGTTCCTCAGAAGGGCATCACACTCAGCTCGCACTCTGGCCATCTCCCTGCCCTGATGCTCAAAGGCCATCCGAGCCCTGTGGAAGTAGAGCCCGGCCTTGTCCAAAGTGCTCTGACCACACTCCAGAAGGTCTTCGGGTGCCTCCTGAGCAGCAAAATCCTGGGGGACCTTGAGATTCAGGCCGCACCATATAGAGGAGGCTGTTTGACCAAAGAGCATCATTGACTCCTTGCGCGGGCCAACCCCGGAAAATTCGATCAAACCAAAGGAGGACCCATTGGTCTCCGGGGGCGAAGGAGGACGAGCATCGTCAGAATCCTTGGCAGTATGGGCATCATCATCCCGAAGACGACGGACCTCAGAAGTTCGGGGGGGAGAAGGACGGGACTTGATCCGAGGGACAGGTTTCCGCTTGAGGGGACTCCCGGGTTCCCCATCAGAATCATCGGCCACTATAATGGCCTTCGAGGCAGTACCCTCGACGCGCGGTTTCTTGGAAGCACCAGCTCCCAAATCATCCTCAGTCCGGGCCCTGGTCACCCGAGTCTCAACCTTGGGGACGAGCGGCTTCCCGGGCTTGTCATGCCCTCTGTGTCCACGATCGGCGGCAGACGGAGCGGCATTGACTCGGCGCATGGTGGACGTGGAGGGAAAAACTCCTGCATAAAGGGAATCAAGACGTTCAGAACCATAACAGCGAAGAGAGGTTAAAACAATGCAAGTACAAACGGACGCACCTAATCCAGCCTGAGCTTTAAGGGGCTCGGCCACCAGCAACCGGAGGTTCTGGATGCCAAGTCCGGCTATGCGCTTGGCATGCCCAAGCTCCTCGTCCGTCATGGGCGGCGGAATCGTCTTCACAGGGTAGGCATTCCACCGATCAGAAAATGGCAGCGGTGAGCCTACTCCGGCCAGGAAGAAGCGTTCTTCCCAACCGTCTGGGTTCCCAGCGTTGTTCGAGAAGAGAACCATGGACGGACGGGCGATCAGGGTCAGATACCCCGTACGTCCGAAGGTGGACAGACGGAAGAAGTGGTGCAGCAGGTCCACGGTGGGGGTCACACCGACGCTGTGGCATCTAATGATGAAGCCAGCGATTATCCTATAAGCGGCAGGGACGAGCTGCGCAGGCACAATCTCGAGGGCCCTGAAGAGTTCCAAGTGGAAGCTATGCAAGGGGAAATTCAGCCCGGCTATCACCGAATCTAGGTGGACCACCACATAGCCGGGCAGATGGCGCATGGGGTTCCGAAGACGCCGATCGTCGTAGGTCCTTGGTGGATAGAACCATTGACTGATCAATCGCTTGTCAGCGTTCGTCAGGCGTTGAACTTGACGCCGGACGCATGAGAAGTTGAGGCTATAACGGGGGGGCCGGGGTGGCATTCCCCGCTCATAATACTCCAAGTCATCACCGGAAGAACATCCATCATCAAGACGACTTTCGGAAGACATGACAACGAACGGTACCTTGGAGTCGAGGTTTCCGATACGATCAAAAGAGAAGTCTAGAGAGAGAAGGCAATTGTGCAGCGTAAGGAGAAGTGTGAGTGGATCACCTGGGTACCGAGTATTTATAGACAAAACCGCGGGATTGCCCCAACCGAAGCAGGACACGTGGCGCCTGGATACCGGTACCCACCACGGTATTTAAAGCATCTCGATTTTGTCGCCGCATAACCAACACAAGGCATCCGGGCCCGTGCCACGAACGTCCCTTGAGGGGGGGTCACCGGCTCGGAGGAATTTGAAGACATTCAACCTCCCTTGCTTCCTTAACTCCCCGGCTGACCCTAGCATCGGCGGCTGGCGAGGGCACACGAATCAACTGGCGACGTCCCTCTTGCAGCACACCAGTTTTTTATGTCACGCAAATATGGACGAACGTCGTCACCAAGCGCTGTTTCAGGGAAATACGCCCATATGTCCATACTCGAAACATGTACTGACAAGGCAACTACCGACGAACATCTTCCCACTGTCAAGATACCGCGTGGGCGATAAAAAGATGTGTCGAGACGCCGGAAGGATTCCTTATACTACAAACAATGGACACAAAAGGGACGAAGGAAAAGTCACATCCATTGGTGGTGGGCGGAGGATGAACGTCGCCTTTCCACACTCCGTGCCAGATGAGCACGCAGAACCGACGAACGTCCCCCGCATGGGTTGAGTGTTCATATCACACGACGACGGGCGGACATCGTTATCAAGAGCTGGCGCTGAGAAATACGTTCCTATGTCTACACTTCGAGCATGCACCATAAACCGCCGACGAGCGTCGCTCCACTGACAGAACACTTTGAGTACTTGCCTGGAAGCAAGTAGAGGACAGATACGAACGTCCTCTCGAACTCTGACCTTGCTACAAGGCGTATCGGGCCGCCGAAGGGGTTTCCATACAATGAAGGACAAAAGGAAGGAAAATAACAAGTGGAAATCATGAACACGGAGCAATTATGGGCAAAAAGATGTATATTCTTCGGCTCTAATGGCCGGACATTACAATAGCTGGAATGGAAAAATGTAAATGACATTATACAAAGAAAGGGGACCCCGGGCGGCTGCTGCCCTTGTTCGGCTCCTCCTCCTCTTCCTCAGGCTCGGGGGTCGGCGGCTCTGGAATCTCCCCCCTGGCCTTGGCCTCCTCCCGGCGCTGATCCCTCCTCAGTTTCCCTAGCGCCTGGATTAGGAGATCGTCATCCGTGTTGGCCGCCAAATCAAAATCGGGCCCCAGCAGCTTGGCGAATGTGGGTAGGGTGGCCTTTACCCCTTCATTGTAGCCGGCGGCGAAGGTGCTGTCGCCGACCTCGTATAGGAACTTGCGAGACAAGGGAGAACCCTCAAGGATCCGGACGCCGCGAGCCAGGCGCTGGCGGGGCGGAATCTTCTCCAGAGCCGCGGCGAACAGGTCGGCGAAGACCCCGGCGCAGTAGTCCTTGGCGGAGTCCATAAACTCCCCGGTGTTCCGATAGCCGGAGGTATCGATCAGCCACTCCGGACTGGCATCCTTTGCAGTAGGGTGCACCGGGACAAGCTTGAAGCCAGCTTTCTCAAGGCTGGCCAGCTGCTGGCGGGATTCTGCCCGCAGGGCGGCGATCTCCTTCTCCTTGGCGGCCGCCTCCGCCTCCGCTCGACGAGCGGCCTCCCGGGCCGCAACGATGGCCGCGTCAGCTTTGGCCTTGGCCTCCTTCAGGTCGGCCTCCCGGGCAGCTTCAGCCTGAAGGACTAGAAGCCCAGACTGGATGACAGAAGGAAAAATAAGGATCAGAGGATGAACGTCAAGGAAAATAAGAGATATACTCAGATCTAGCACGGAATTACCTGAAGAGCGGCTGCCAGGGCAGCGCTTGTCGCCTCAGAGGACGAACGGCTGGGCAGCTCTAGACCAGCCTTGAGGGCCATCTCCCTCCAGAGCTCTTCTGCCGGGCGGCTCAATGGCAAGGAGCCGGCGTCTTCGAGCAGGGGCCCGGTGGAGCCTGCTTCGCGGCCCCTCTTCTGTCTCTTCTCCGGGGCTTTCTCCGTCCCCTTCTGAGGAGCCGTCTTCGTGGGGACGACCGGCAGGGGAAGGGCGGCTTCGAGAGCAGGGGCCCCGGAACCCTGAGCCAGCACAGTGGCAATCAGATGCTGCTCACCCTCGGCAGTTCGCCGGGCAGCGTCAGAAGCCGAGGAGTTGGACGCCGAGGCGGGGGCATTCTTGGCCTTCTCCATCGCAGCTTTAGCAGCGGCCGCCTTGGCCTTCCTGGTCTTCAGGCACTCGGCATGATTCATTTGATCTCTGTCTGGCGGAGGACCTGCAAAAAATAACAAAGGATTAGAAGACGAGCGGGGAATAGAATAAGACACTCACCTCGAAGGACAGGACCGCCCGGCGCCCCGAGACGAGCGTCGAAGGGTAGAAAAAGTCCAGGGACACGGGCGGTACCTATGCCTGCCCCAGAGAGTGCCTCGAAGGTCAGAAATCCGGCTATAGGACGGACGCCACCCTCCAACACCTTCTCCGCATCCAGAAGCAGATCGTCGGACGGCTCCGGTGACTCAATCTTTGGGGGGGTACCCATTCCACCGGAGAGGGAGAGGAGGCCCGTCGTATCGAAGGAAGAAAAAACGGTTCTTCCAGTCGTGGATGGACGAAGGGTAGTTCTTGAACAGGCGCCTCCCAGGACGTGCGGCCACGCTCAGATACCCGTCGGCGTTCTGAGGAGTGACGCGGTAGAAATAATGGAAGAGCTCCAGAGTGGTATCGACCCCCGCAAGCTTGCAGCGCACCAGGAAGGCCGATATGAATCTGTAAGAATTTGGCATGAATTGCGCCGGGGCCACCTGGAAGCAGTGGAAGAACTCCACATAGAACGCATGAAGTGGAAACCGCAGCCCGGCTTCAACGGAATCCAGGTGAAGCATGATCATCCCCGGACGTCTCCTCATCACGTGCTCAGCGCCTCTCACACTCCAGACGAACGGCGGGGGAAGGAAGGTACGGATTTTATTGAGGGCCACGCGGGAGAGGACTTGGTCATGGTCAAGTGCACTCCTGATCGGGCAGATGTGGCGCTCCCTATCCGTGGGGATGCCCAGATCATACACCTCCACATCAGAACCAGATTCGGCTTCCTCTCCGGAATCATAATCAGCAGGACGCTCATTCAGGGGGACTGCGTCAATAACATCTACTGCCCCGTCAGCGCCCCCGCCCCCGGCGTCGCTCCCGCTATCTTGGGGCACGTCATCCGGCTCGCCATCAGCCCGGATGGTCCCCACAGTCGTGGCCGAACCCGAGGTTCCGGAAACACTAGTTTTTCCCAGGGAGCGTGCATTCGCATTGTCAGAAGAGGAGCCCGAGGAGGAACCCGACGAACTGGAATCAGAACTTGAGGAAATCTCCATCGAAGTCATTTCGGCTAGAAATCAGGGTAAAGAAAAGAAGCAGAGGGGGGAAATTACCTTACAAAGGTACGGTTGGCCGAATTCGGGAAACTTGAAGAGCTGCGGAAAATTGAGAGCAAGAAAGCGGAAATTGGGAACCCTAATTCAGAGGGCAAACCCAGCATTTATAAGGGAAACGCCGATGGAGAAGCCAACGAGGGGCTGACACGTGGCAAGGAGCGTATTCCGGCCCACGCGCTGTGCGTGGGATGGGAACGTAATGATGACACTTCCTCGGGAAAATGCGCCGCCGCAACATCAGCCGTCACCTCGTTTCCTGAACCGTCAACAGCTGTCAAGCACCATGGCCACGAGCGTACGATTCCGCCAAGATGCAATGAACACAAGTGCCAAAATACGGACGTCTACTTCGGGGAGGTTCATACTTCCTTATGTCCTGCGCATGCTCAGAACATCAGAAGTGGGGGACTTGTGTTGGGTTAAGGGCCCAAGCCGAGGTCCGGCCCACTAACCCATTTTGCCAGACGACCGTCCAGCTAGAAACTAGGCCAGCCCACAGGCCCATGTACTTTAAGCATGGACGAACGTCTGGTGTTGGAGGACTCAGGCCCAGCGGCTCATCCCGACGAACGTCTAAGCAGGGACAAGGAGCGGAGCCACGGGCCATTAGGGGTGACGACGAACGTCTCCTGAGCAAGCCCATAGTCATCGGAGGAGACCCAGCCCACATGGTGAGAATCCATCAAGGCCAGGAGACGAACAGCCAATATCCCTCAAGGGTCACTTGGAGGAATCCAACTCACTTCCCGGGTGGACGAACGTCCCCACTATTCCGGCGGGAAACCTAGATTCTGGCGGGAAGTGCATTTAATGCTAAAGATTTGGTAGTTGGGACACCAGCGGTCCACAGGCTGCCACGTCAGTACAGCCACCTGCCCATTGGCGGGTATAAATAGAAGCATTTATTTCATTGTAAGGGGTTGGCAACTTTCTATTCTTAGCATACTAGCTTCAGCATTCTTACTTGCAGCATTTCTAAGTGCCTTGTAAGACGAACGGCCGACGTGCCTTGTTTAGCGAGTAGATTGTACTTAGGGGAGTTATTACGGAGTTAATAATACCTATTTACATTGCCTGCTATCACTGTTGTCTCCTGATTCATCTAATAGTTGTTGGGCTAGACATTCATACACTCACTCCACTCGAAACCTTTGGGCTTACGTGTTGGGTCCACGGGTTGAAGGAATAAACCTCAACAGTTAGTTAGCTGGATTAACTTATACCTAAAAGCATTACGTATGAGAGAGAACATTCTAATGCTTAATTGTTAGCCGACTTATTTTATACTTAAAAGAACTACACACACACACACACACACACATATGAGAATTCCCCGCTCAATTGTTAGCAAGTTTATCTTCTAATCCCTAAAAGCATTACATATGAGAGATAAAATTCCCCCGCTCAAATATTATTAGTAAGCTTATCTTGTTATATCTAAAAATACTACATATGAGAGAGAAAATTCTCTCGTTCAATTGTTAGTCGGCTTATGTTATACCTAAAAGCACTACATATGGGTGAGAAATGTTCCCACTCAATTGTTAGCTAGACTATCTTATACTTAAAAAGAATTACGTATGAGGAGGGAAAGTTCTCCGCTCAATTATTAGCAAACTTATCTTTTTATACCTAAAACCCTCACATATGAGAGAGAAAGTTCTTCCGCGCAATTGTTAGCCGTCTTACCTTATCTCTAAAAATATTACATATGAGAGGGAATAATTCTTCTGTTCAATTGTTAGTCGGCTTATCTTGTACTTAAAAGAACTATATATGAGAGAGAAAATTATTATGTTCAATTGTTAGCAAGTTTATCTTCTAATACCTAAAAGAACTACGTATGAGAGAAAATTCGCCCGCTCAATTGTTAGTCGACTTGTCTTATACCTAAAAGCACTATATATGATAGAGAAAATTCTTCTTCTCAAATAAATTTATCATTTATAAGAAAACTACTTGAAGTCGTAAGAATTGAAAAAGGAGAGGTACCTCTAAATGACTGGAAACTAAAATTTCATAATTTCATACATATAAAAGATACAAAGAAAGACAAAAATATGCACATATATTTTAGGAAGGATTGTTAAGAAAAAATTGATATTTCATTTAAAGAAAAGAGCTAGAAAGAAAGCATTAGACGCTACTAAATACAAAAAAGATCAAGCCTTAATAGGAGAATAAACTTAAAGAGGAGATTATGCGAACCATATTAAGATAGAATAAATATGCCTTTTCCCCTAGTTTTCATCTTCTTAATGATATGTTATGTTTTTCTTGTTCTAACTCTTTAATGGAATAATATTGGAATTACAAGTTTCAATTATTGTATTTAATTGTTTTGTAACACTGACTTACCCAAATAAACCTGCTTTTCTATTTTTCCGTAGTTCACTTTCTTAATTGGAGTTTTTAACATTTATAGAGACACGTAAATCCTGCAATACTTGGAGAGTTGGATTGTTTATTTGTCATGTATCCCATTTCACTAAGCATTTCAGAAAGTAGGAAAATCAAGCTATACCATCACGACTAAACAGGATGGATAATATACTACTCCCCTAAGTAACAACACCAAATAAAGTATTAAGACAAAATACTTCTTAATCATTTAGCATGCTAAAATATTGGATTTGGTTTACCACAAAAATGCTATTTAAATAAATAAAGAAAGATCACCTAAACCTTTTTTTCTATATATTGTTATTATACAGAGCATCATCCGAAGTGAATGTTTAAATTAGATTAAACACAATCCTACTTGAGTGCTCAATTAGATGTGTATTTAAAGAATACGATAGTTTATAATTCAAAGGAAGTAGGAGATGATGAATTACAAAATGTGTCCCGTCTGCAAACCTTTAACTAAAAACTGGTCCATAACGGGAAGGGAAGGGGCTTCATAACGGTGGTTTTAGGGCAGGGAAGGGGCTTCATAACGGGGTAACGGTGGTTTGAACGGGGAAGTTAGTGGGTGGTTAGAAATGGGGGTAAAAGGTTTAAATTGTGTTTATTTGGTCCACCAAAAACCTGAATGTCATATCCGAACTTCATTAAAAATGTTAGTGTCATTTTTTGTCGTTCTCCCTTATTCTTTTATCTTGGTTTCACTTTTTTTTTTGAATGAAGGGAGCTCCACAATTTTCTTTCCCTTTTCTTTTCATTTTCAATTTTTTCTTTTTTCGTTCATTCTCTTTTGGATTCCCAAAAACGGACAAGCATAGCTGAAAAGAAAAAGATAAAAGAAGAAAATAAATTTGTAGGGAAGAAGTTAATGAGTAGTAGTTTAGAAGTAAGAAATAATAAAGAAAAAACTTGATTTATCAAAAAATAAGAAGAATAGTATTTAATTATTTAAATCGTCTTTAATATTTCATAGTGCTTTTGTGATATGGAAATATAGTCTCTTAGTTGTCGGTGAAAAAAAATAGTCGGATAATCTAATTTTCTAGATAACAAATGTCTACTACAGATAAAAATGATTCAGACAAGATAAAAAATTGTATAAAAATCAAGTAAAGTAAGGTTATAGAAAAAATGTCGATAGAAAAAATCTAATTTTATAAACAATAGATGTTTGGCACGGACAAAAAATGTTTCAGACGAAGTTTTAAATTGTACTAGTACTCCCTCTGTCACATAGAAGGTTTTCACTTTCCCTTTTTGAATGTCCCATATAAAGGTTCACATTTCCATTTTTTTAAAAAAATAACAATCTTAAATGACAAATTAATCATTAAATATTTAAAATAATACATTTTTAACATCATTGTTACCAACACTACTAATCCCATTATATTATATACTTATTAAAACTATTTCTCAAAATATACTCGAATCACCTTATTTAATTATTGTCTAAAGAATCATGTCGTTTTGTCATGAAACCTTTCAAAGAGATGGAATGGAGGTAGTATATTTTTGTACACGTTTTCATATCTTTCTCAATGGTATTTTATGTTTGTAAAATATATAAAGCATATCGGTCGAAAAAACTACTTTTACAAACAATAAATGTGTAGCACAAAAAATTATACACTTTTTTATTCAGCCTGATTTTTTTGTACGAGGCTACGTATCAAACTATTCTTGTTTATAAATTTAATTTTTTGTGTTCGACATTTTTATCTATGCGCTAACATTAGAGACAAAAACAATGTTGGTGTGAAGGATATTGAAATTGTGTATAAAATGTGTAATTTTTTACTTCGTCTAAAATTATAATTGTAATTGTGTCAAAGTTACAACAAACAAATGGTGTTAGTTCAATTTTAACAATGAAATTTCCATTTACTTAAATTCGGACAATTGGGGAAGACATATTGACATTTATCATATTAAATACACATGGAACAAATAAAGTATTTATAAATTTATAATAAAAACGGGAAATAAAAAAACAAAAAAAAACATAAAAAGTATTTAAAAAATTCCTGATTTTTTTAAAAGGCCATTCCTAAAAATTCACCTCATCCTCCACCTCTCAGCACCACCAGCTCCGGTCGTCGAAAAAATGTCATCTTGTGTAAAAATGTCACATTCCTATGAAAATGTCATGCATGAAGATGACATTTTTACTCTTTAAAAATATTCAGATTTCTTTTTCAAAATTATCATCACGATGACATTTTTTCAACTTGACATTCTTTTTTGGCGATCAGAGGCGACGATGCTGGAAGGTGGTTGAAGTAGTGGTTGAGGCATGTATATTTTTATTTAATTTTTCTGTTTTATTTGTTTTTTATTTGACCTTTTTTATGTTTTAAAATATTTTGTAAAAATCCTATTAAGAATGACAAGGGAAAGAGTAGAATAGGAAGTTAGTCCCATTTTGGGAATTAATTTTAAGCTCCCAAAAATTAAAGTAAAGACAAGGGAAAGGGAATTTTGCGTTTTAGTGGAAGACAAAAAATGAAAACAAATACAAAAAATGAAAAGGGAAAACAATAAAGGAAGAAAACGAGAATGTTAGTGAGGAGGTTGAGAACTGTTTTTTTTAGGGAATAGGAGGTTGAGAACTACGTATACGTAGTTACATAGCATATACTACGTACTACGTAGTACGATTGTACGAACTATTGTACTCCGTATAAGGCGCACACAAAAAAAGAAAAAGAAAAGAAAAATGAAAAAAAAATATGTGAAATCAACCAATGACCTGCTACATCAGGTATTCACCCGGTATCAATGACCTGCTACAGCAGATATTCACCCGGTATCTTGACATATGTGATGCTTTTCTAATATTAAGGACATGTTTACTTCATTGTATACTAAACGGTCTTAGTAAAACATGGCTTAATAAGCTAATGCTTACTAAGAGATGCTTATTAAAGATGTGTTTACTTCATTAGGCTTAAAATACCTACTTTATACAAAATGACAAGAATAACCTTAAATCTTACCTATGTCATTGGCTGTTCTATATCGCTAGAAACACACCAGCCGTTTATCATCTCCATTGACGAAGAAATGTCGTAAGTCCATCATCTTTGGCTACTTTCTTCTTCCGTTTTTTGCTCGGTCCATAAGATCAATTAATAAAGGTAGATTTTCTTGTTCAATCGAATTGATTCTCTATCTCTATTCGAACATATATACATATACATAGCTACTGTAGTGATTCTCTTAAAAGGAATCTCAGGAGCAAAAACAAGGCCTTTTATGCTCTTCCACCACTTTGAATATATGTATGTATGTATGTATGTATGTATGTATGTATGTATGTATGTATGTATGTATGTATGTATGTATGTATGTATGTATGTATGTATGTATGTATGTATGTATGTATGTATGTATGTATGTATGTATGTATGTATGTATGTATGTATTGACCTTAGTATGTCAACTGGGGCATCAATTGCGACATTGGAGGAGTTCGTTGGTGTTAGACGCCTTATACCCGAGAGAGCAGAGTTTTCTTGTGTCTGAGAGACACTTTGGAGGAGATCGAATTTGGCAGAAACGTAGAAATGAGGAGGGCGTGATGTTAGGACATAGATGTAATACAAAATCTACAAGGCTACAAAATGAGGACTGGATGGTCAATATAAATGACTTAACTCACCGGCTAAATAAAACATGGGGGAGGGGGGCGTTTAACAAACGCCGATTAAGTGGGGTAACGGGGTAGTAAGCACGCATTTACCCGGCCACGGATGTTTACTTCAACCTTCTTAATAAGCTAACGGTGAATTAAACAGCATAGTAAACACGTCCTAAGTGTATCTATGTGATGGTTTTTTAGTAGAAGGATTGGAATGATTTATTTGATATAGTAAAAGGGTGTATATGACCCTTTTTCCGTCCATCCTTATTTCAAATTGGAATGAATTATTTACTGTCCATCCTTATTTCAGATTTGATGAATATTGTCCGTGCTCATGGCAGATTGACTATCTCAATTGGGCAAAACTGTGTTGGAATTTCAAAATTGGCATGTAATTGGCGGGGAAATCAGAATCATCAAAAAGAATATAAAGATATTTAAATCTTTCTCCAACAAACATTTACCATTGATGTTATTGTGGTTATTAATGTTATTAATAGGATTAAATTTGACCGCATGAATGAAACCGGGGGAGAGAACCAGTTAAAAGGTGCAAACCACCAACAGATTTATGAACACTGCTTCCCCACTCCCCCAAAAATAATACCATCCTTTTGGAGATGACTAAACATAGACCAGACATCTTGTGAAGACAAAAGTATAGCTCTCTCGTACTGCCGGTGTAGTATTCAATTTATAAGAACCATGAATTTTTTTTACCATAAGATTCATCAATTGAGTCTGGTGAATTCTGTTTAATTTGCTAGAATGGGGACACCACAAGCATCTCGGGCATGTTTTCCCTCTTCAAAAACAAGGTTTCCTCTTACGAATGTAGCCAAAACCTTCCCTGAGAGTCTTGATCCCAAATATGCAGATATACTCTGCACAGTTTGATTATAAACAAGTGTCATCACGACATTGGTCCTTGTTTGGCAGCACTCTTGCTGTGGCCATTAGGCACATACATTTTCAGCTTATCAGTTTTATCATCCAAAGTATTTTCTAAACCCTGAATAATTTGACTACGCACACAAAATTAGTATTAGTTGTTAATGAAATAACAACGATAGAGATTCTTTTTTGCTGGACTGGTTCGAGACTTCAAGTTGTTGAAGATGATCGTTTCAGCCATTTTTCATGCATGTATATATATTCTCTGTTTCAACCAAATTCACCCTTACCAAACAGGCACTTTATAGTTCATCATGTCATTTCATCCATAACCGCAACAAACTCGACTCATTCATAACCGAATTTCACCCTCGCCAAATGGGGCACAATAAGGTCAGGAAATGTGAAATGTAAGAAAAACAAGTAAAAGGATGAAGAAATACATACAGGATGCTTGAGGTGGATAGGATGACTATCGTCCAGTTCAAACTCGGCTTCTGGTTGCCAGATTACAATATCAGCATCATTCCCACTCACAAATAAGCCCTGCACACATAAACCCAAGAATTGGTGTGTATCTACCTTTAACAAACTAAGCATGTCCAATACATGAAGATGATAATACAGGCTCAACTTCCCAAATGGATATAGAAATGTATATGAAGCAAGACGTTGTATAACTTTGACCCAGGCGTTCTAAATCAAACTAAGCACTAGCGTACAGCAGGCTAAGGCCTGCACCTTAGGCTACAAGCCCACCTTGCATGGGTGGCTACATGGGCTTGTGACGAAGTGACCAAGGCCCCAAAATCTTCGGCCAAAGATGTCTAGAGATTATTCACTGTAATCAGCCTAATTCTAATCTCTTTGTAATCCATGGTCCAATGACAACGTGACCAATAATAATGTGGCCTTTCGGAGTAACTAGTCATTTTCTATTTTTACCATGCAGTTAGTATTGTGGTATTTCCGGAGTGACTATAGTCATTTTTGTCCATACTTTAATTTGAGTAATATTATGTGAAATATTCCAACTAGTAGTAATACTAGTAAAAACACAAGGACCACAACAACAATAATTATAATTAGGCGGCAGACTGGCAGAGAAGCCTACCATTGGGGCAGGGGTTCAGCCAGATTTTGGCAGGGATGTTTACCTTTAAATTAAGGTCTGCAAGCTTAGCGGGCTTCTCACTCCACCATGAAACCATCTGTTCTAATGTAATTCCATATTTCTTCCCATATGTCCATGTTACGGGGAGAACAAACTGCACATTCACTTAAAAAACACCAGGTTGCCACCTTTAAAATGCAATCACCACAAAGCACCTCCAAACTAATTATATAGCTAATAAGAGAACAATGAAGACCTGCAAAGAGGATATGCCACCCCATGCTTTCAAGAAATTTCCCTCACTGAAGAGCTTAAGATCTGGCTCTGAAGGAGAATGGTCTGAGCTTAACATGTCTATGCTTCCATTCTGAAAGACATGCATGAAGCCTCAATAAGAACTCCTGAAAATATTTCGGAGGCCCTGCTTGGACGGAGGGAACTATTATGGAGGGCTTAGTTTATATCTTGATATATATACTTTGGATCTATTAGAAATTGAAATTAACATATAATATGATCTTGTAACATTTTGATCACATTTCATTGACTTTCATAAACATTCTATTTATCAAAATATATAAACTAAGTGTTACGATCCCACACCGGTCAATTATGGGATTGATTGGTGGCTTATAAGCAAGATGTTCCCTCCTCCTAATCGGCTGGTCTTTTAGGAGTGAGTTCTACACCTGAGCTTATGGCACTGGTATGGGCTTAGTATGGGCTAGGTCCGTAACACTAAGCCATCCACAACAATCCCCTCCAAAAACCCTCCATCCAAACAGACCCTAAGGAAACAATAAGACCAGCTTGTGATTCTTCATAGTATGATAAGAGTAAGAAATAACCAATAGAGAAGCCCATAATAGATCTCTGTTGGCTGAATCGCGGATAGGTGGAGCGCACTTGAAACGTGTGTCGCCATCAGGGATCTCTTCGGCTGCAAAAGCTAGATAATGTGGGCATGTTTCAACAGTCACACTATCTCCATTCTTTTTTGCTTCCTGTAGTATGAAATAATTATAAGTAGTACATATTAACCTAAATTCCAACATTTGAAAGAAAAAGGAAAGAAAAACAACACCTAATGAAATTTAATAATAACGTAGTGCAGGTATGAATGGAGGTATTGGTCACAAAGGGACCAAATTAATACAATAGCTGATTGGCTTCATTATACATATGGATTATGGGCATGTCTGGCAAACGGCTTTTTGGAGAGGTTTGACCATCTGAAAAGGCTACTTGCTGTTCAGTAAACAAGAAACTATGCATGTAAAGATGAAGATATTGAGTACGAAGGGACCAAAGAAATGCAATGGCTGATTACAGCTAAACACCTATAGGTCTATGTTCTAAAATCCCCGCCTAGACACTAAACTCCCTTTGGGCTGCTTCCCTATGTTCTTCTCTCAGATTCACCCCATCTAATCTTTCTACGCACCGCCTGATCCCACCTTGGCGCCAGTCTTATTAAGGTCCAAAAGAAAGACAAAAGACGTAAAAAAGGACTTTGGATACCTTAATCATCTCTAAAGAAGACCTTGCATCAGATAGATGAACAATATGAAGATGAGCACCCTCGGCAGAGCCACCTGGCCGAGTGTCTTTTGTTACTGTTAAGAGCTCTCTGATCGCTGCTTCTTCCCTGGAGAGAATGATCAGATAAAAGATGGTAAATACACAGTAACACTCACAAGAATGGTTCTTTTACAGCAATGACGATTCTTACCATGATGCAGGCCTTGTCTTAAGATATGTAGAGTAAGATCTAGCATCATCTGTACCATCATCTTTGAAGTCAAATTCATTCTCAAGCTCTTCTTGCAATTCTGCATGTACAAGTAAGGGTCTTTTGTACTTTGCCAGCACAGCCAGTCCTTCCTACATTAATTGCAAAAGTCAATCACTTTAAGGGTATGTTTGGGAGTTAGAATTTGGAAGTGTTATACTTATATATTTTTAAATAAGAGAACAATATATGGTTTGTATTTATAAATATATGAATAAAATAATTGAGGTAATACCGTAATACTTCTTTATCATTTATATATTTTATTTTCAAAATTTAGTAAGGTAAAGCGATTCCTATTAAAAAGAAGAAACCCCATATAAAACTCAAGTAACAAACATAACCTACAGAACTGTACTGTCAAAAACTCACTTTGACAAGCTAAATACACAGGGAGATAATTTGAAGGGTTAAATGCCATATAAAATAAGGAGATACATCTTTGGATTAGAAGATCATATCCCGGTGCAATTAGAGTACATGAGAACAGAAAATGTTGTAGTAGGAGGGAGTATATTCTACAAACCTTAATATGGGATGAATTTGTCATAGGAAAGTCATTGATGCCTGAAGGGCACATGAAGGACTGCAACAGCAATAACAAAAATTATACAAATTAAGTGCATGACAGTTCATGTTAAATAATAGTTTCAACTAGTTGGTCAAAATATCATGATAGAATTAGTTGTCTAAAACCAGTTAATAGTAAAAACTCCGGCAGGAAAAAAAATACACTTTTTATGTAGCTACCTTCAAGCCAAGGGCTCCCGCTTTCAGCAGAATCTGCAAAGCACTTGCATTGAATGCATTTTCCGGAACTAAACCTCCCCAGAAACCTGTTCAGTACTAAATAAATAATTAGAAAAATTAATAAAAGTAGTACCACACTGTATGATGAAGTGATACCAACAAAATCATACCGACATCAACATAGATTCTCCCTCTGGCGGCCTCAATCTGTTGTCCAAACATATTCTGTTAGTGAAATCAACGTTGTCGAAAGCACTAGGCAGCAAAGTAGGGCACTAGGGCCTAATGCTTGGTTGGAGGGGCCAAAAACAGGCACCCAGTTGAGAGCATAGTGACTGGGGGGGGGGGGGGGTAAACATTAAGAGAATTACAAAATCAAGAGGGAAATGACCCTGAAAAATGCTGCCCCTTTATTTATCAAAGATCAATGAGTCAAGAAAAAGAAGAACCAGGTATTCTTAAGGGTTTGAAGTTTAAATAAGACCAACAAGCCCAAGAACATACAAGAGCCGGATAAGGTTGCAACCTTGAATTCTTGGCAATAAGGTTCGGAAATATAGTGGACACTTTAATAGGAAATGTTCAAATGTCAAGCAGGAGGAGTGAAGGGCACACCTTAAGCTTCAAAGTTTCTTCTGAAACTGTAGACGGGAAACTATTAAGGGGCATGTCGATCAATGTTGTTACACCACCTGTAAGAGGAAATAGGAGAGACAGTACAAAATGAATATAGTACAATGAACATTTGTATACATACAGAACCAACCATTAACATACAGATGCCTGAATGAATATTAAATAATAGAATATAGGGGCCCTTGAATTTTTGGAAACATATATTTTAAAAAAAATGTTTAAAAGAAATAATGCAGATATATATATATATATATGTTTGAATACCAGCAGCGGCTGCTCGGGTCCCAGAAGGAAATCCTTCCCATTCAGTTCTCCCGGGATCATCAAGATGTGCATGTCTGCCATCAATGTACCATGAAAAGAATGTTACGTAGTATATCATAAAAATATCAATTTAAAAAATTAATAAAAATAAGAATAGGAGTTGAAGCAAAAAGCTTTGCAATCTTACACATCAATCAAACCAGGCATAACAACGGCATCCCCATAATCCAATACCTCTCCACTCTTAACCGTCCCTCTCCAAGTAACTTCATCAACCACAGATATAATGCTTCCTCCCTTCACCTCAACTTTTATTTTTCAAATGTAGAGAAAAGCAGTTTGGTTAATAAACTTGACTTCTTTGTAGTACTCCACTCTCTACTTTGACCATATTGTATTTATTAGTACTACTCAAAATTATACTCCCTATTTTGTTATGAATTTTTTTGCTAAATTTGACTCAAAGTAAGGTGTTAGAATATGATTTTTTACAACTCTTTTCTATTAGTCATTTAAATATATTAGTGGTCAGAGTTGGGTATTGTCACACGTGAAAGTCAAAATGTTACAACTAAATACTAACAGAGAAAGTATAGTATACGACTATACACAATAATAACAATAATAAAGAGACTAAACAAACCTGCACCGCAAATGATCCCTTTTGGTGTCACTATACGCTTGCTAGCAATCCAGAAATGGCTGTGAGATTGAAGGCTACACTTGCTCCTTGAGGGCTGAAGAAATGAATGCAAAGTAACTAAATGAACGTGTAATGTAAATTGACACTAAAAAGAATAAACCATTCATATATTTTTTCATTAAGAATTTTGCATACAACAAAATGACGACATTTGGATGGACCCAGGTTAACCCTTTAGGCCTTCTCTGTGCCCATACACAGCTCCAAAATGTAATAGTCAAAATTTTGTTTAAGTTTGATAGGGGGTTTGTGTGTATTTTATAACTGTGGAAGTATGGTCCGCCCGTTTAAGTCTGGTCTGTACGAAGAGAGTCAAATAAAAGCATCTTAAATCTAAAACAACAAACATAACACAAAATATATGGACTGCTATTTTATGTTGAGAGATTAAATATAAGAGGGCCGGCTGGGGTGAATGAAATATTGTGATTCAAACAAACCTTTGAAGAGATGTCGAAATAGAAGAGTAGAAAAGAGGCTAGCAGGGGTAGAAGAGTCAGTATACTCCATTTCCTCGACTCCATCACACTTCTTCTCCTTCAGCAACAAACTTTTCTATTTCTTGGAGCAGTCACAGGCTCACACAAATGTCAGCCACGCAAAAGCATTGGCAAATAGTCTTTTTTAGTCATTTGCGTATGTATGAATGGTTTATAATTGATGCTGATGAATCGGATATTACGGAAGGGATCGGGTGGGCCCGGCATGGATATACCATGGCAGAATCTTTTTCTTTTAATGAAACAGAGTATGAATACTTGAGGAACCAATAATTGGCAAGCTACTGTCCCGCTATTCCGGGTGCTTGCCGTCATGGTGTAGTTGTCCTCTCCCGTAACTCGACTTTTCGACTAGTACCTCCCTCCCTTAAAATTTTGTCAGATAGAATAATAAAGTAAAAACTGTGTGGTTCAGATTTGTACAGAGAAGAGAGAAATAACAGAAACCACAAAATATTGATTAAAAGAGAAAGTGACAAAGTTTTTTGGGACGTCGCAAAAAGGAAAAACGGCAAAGTTTTAAGGGACGGAGGGAGTATGAGAGATATAGAGTAAGATGGGGATGGTGGGTAGGTGAAAATAAAAATGGGATTTCATTATTTTTTTGACAGATATGCTAAGTGTACACAAAATGTGTACATTTTTTTTGTACACCACATATTTTTCTTTTTTTACGGAGAGATAAAGTGAAAAAGAAATGGAGAAAGTAAATGGAGAGGAGAGTGACTTGTTGCACTAATTAGGTTGTAGGCTAGTGGCTACCATCCATTTAAAAGTGTTAAAAATAGTTTATTTAATATGCAAATTTTAAAGTTTCCCTAGGGTAGAGTGGTCCAGTTGACCATCCGGCCTGCATCAAGGGCGGGTATGGACATGTGGTTAGAACCGTGTCTTGCCGGGCAAGCCCATCCACTGGGCAAAATATTTAAAAAAAAGTCCGGTCTGAACCCGTTTTGTGCAGGTGTACTAACCGCGACTCTCTAGTCTCTACGTTAATGAATCAAATTCTTCACATGTTTATACATATTCATTCAGTCAATTCAGTTTTTCTTACAATTCAGCGTCATCAATTCACCCATGATTTTTTTAATTAAATGCATAAATCCTTTTTTATTACGCATTATTTGTGTGATAATTTTAATTTTACCAATAATTATGATTTCAAAAGTCAATCATTCTGATGTACACAAACTAAATATGGGGATTTATATTTTCTTAAGTATTGAAATTAACACCCGAGTTTAATTTGAAAAGTTCCAATAAAAATGCACAATATTACATTATTTTCTATATTACTGTAGTATTAGTTTTTCATTTTTAATGTTATGTTTATGTTGAATATTAAGATGAACCCATCGAAGCATATGTTATTCGATTTAAATACTAACAATAAAATACTAGAAATTTCCACTAGTTCGTAAGGCGCAGTATTCAAGATTTTGGGAGCATATCACCATATTGGGCCATTGATCATCTCTAGGCGAAGCTCCAGCGCAAGGCTGATGAGATAAGGTCAGGCTGCCTTGAAAGAATGCATAGAGCATGAAAAGATTTGTCAGAAAGCTTCATCCGAGCTCCTTAAAATATGACTAGTTGTAGTCAATATTCTTACTCACGGAGAAACACGGAAAGGCAGTCTATAGAGCTCCATCCCCCCCCCCCCCCCCCCCATGGTGATTTTCTGAGCGTCTGAAGAATCTTGAGGAGGAACATGTAGGGGCGACCATCCATCGGAAAGATGACGACCATGGTGAGGACAACGTTGGAATCTTGAGCTCAAGAGAGTTTTCCGAGGTTCCTAGCAACTTCACGGGGGTGGTTGTCAGTCATGACTACACCATTGTGATTGACGATTACACTAGTGTGATCGACGACGATGGATCCGCCCAGTCATGACTTTGTACTTGTATTTCTTTAGCTTAGTTGATGGATGTAACTTTTAACTAGATGATTACTTTTGAATTCACTTGTTTTTTTAGAGTTTACATGACGAATACTCGAGCAACTTATTCATTGGTCCAGTTTCTCTAACCATCTAACAAGGGTGGTAGACAACCATACACGAGTCTGTTTGTGCTCCTCCCGATCAGACAGAATATGAAATCGGTGAGTTTGTTCGTTGCTAATATGAAATTAGCGAGTGTGCGACTTGTTCGTCCAGCGTGGTCAGACACCGAACGTATGAGACAGGCCCTTAGCTCACCACCCTGAATGCCCATGACCTGGGGGTTAGTATTAGTATCGTCTTGACCCGTTCGGTATGTCCCCATACTTAGAGCATAATTTGATTGTTTCCATGAGGTCGACCAAATAACAGGGGCAGACCCCACACGATGAACCACAATGGAACCGCACCGCCAACCTAGGGTCGGCTAGAGTGCAAGCTTCTTGGCCACCAGTGTCGGACATTGAGTGATCGGAAGGACCAGGAGGTCGGTATCTGAGCACTCGCGACCCAGAGGTTGGCCCTATTGTTGCGGCTAGCTCTATACTTAGAAAATCACTTGGGTTTGGAAAAATCACATGAATATTTTCTGTTCAAGGGCCATGTTGAAATTGGCCAACCACTGAGGGGGCATAGTGATTTTTTTCCCTTTTTTTCGGCCAACCTTCATTACCAAGTGAGGTTGGACCTCCTTTGATTACAAAATTTCGTTTAGAAAGTAATAAGATTTTCATAATGTGGGTTGACCACGTTAAAGTCGTAATCCCAGCTTGTATGCCCTAAGACCATCAATCACAACCTTCCCCTTTTGATGGAGAGATTTCCTTCCTGCCTTCCTATGTGGTTTCAACGTAGAGCTGATCTTTCTTGTACTTTACTGCCTTTTCATTGACCGTGTGGACCTTCAAGTCCTTATGGTTTAGTTTTTTTGCAAGACTTCAGGTAGCCGCTCATAGCCATCCCCTGATCTCCCCGAGCCACCCCGGCCTCATTTTGAGTAGGGAACTCCATGCATAAATTCCCCTGGGGACATAAGATCTTCTAAGGTTGGTCCACCCATGATAATTTCATGCGCACAAGTTAGGCGAATGAAAATGAACTCGACATTTAACTTGGATGTGAAAGGCTCGGATCCCACCATCAGTAAGAGTACTAAGATGTTCACATACTCAATAGAGTCCCAAGTCAAGCTTTAGAGTGGGATCCTTACCAAGACCAAGTTCGTTTTGTCTAAGCCAAGACCCTGGAAGGTGCAGTAATACATTAAGTTCACCGAGCTACCGTTGTCCACTAGGACCTGGTGGAAGATGATATATATTGTTGAAGAAGATAGGGTCCTTCCTCATTTTTTTGCCGATTGGAGCCTTAGTTATCTCGCTGATGTATTGTTTTCACACTCTAGCTGTTTCACCTCCCCGAGCCCCTCCAGAGATGTATGAACATCTATAGCGTGTCTGGTGCCCTCTCCAGGTTGGATTATTCATCATCGAGGGCATTGAGCTCCCCGCTTCTTGGCAGATTATTTCTCTTTCAAAGTGGTGGCTTTGTTAGAGCAGTGTCATGTTAGGCTCTTCTTATGTTAGGTGGTTCCCCACTTGCTAATGAACTGACCCAAATACCCCTGCTGGATATATGCTTTGATTTGTCATCGGAGAATGATGCACTCATCTATGTTGGTTGTTGAGGGCACGTTGTTAGTCAGTACGACTCGATTGCTCGGTATGGACGGTTAGGATAAAGACATGGTCACGTCGTGGGGACATTCCAACCATCTTCTTGGGTAATTCCTACTAAAATGATGTGAAAGACAACAAAATCTATCAATGAAAACATCAATGTTGGTCCAAAAATGGACGCTCTTAGGCTTTTTCGGAAAGTTACTTCAAAACACTCAAGTAGAAAAATGAAAGTACGAAAATTAAAATTGCGAAAGGATTTAGTTGCCAAAACTAGTGTATCATGTCATTTGAAATACAATTGCCTTTCATAGGCGTTTACAAAAGGTAACAAAAATGGCTAATTAATTACTTCCTATGTCCTATTTTGGTTATCTTATTTTCTTTTTTTAAGTTGTCCCAAAATGAATTTCATGTTTCTTTTTTGGCAAGAAATATGTGATCCGTATGATTAGCGGATTGATTGTTCCCGGCCATAGCTCTTTCGATATTAATATCATTAATATGATATTAAAATCAGATTTATTTGGGGTCATACTTAAACCGGAGGTAGCTCCCTCCGTGCCAGACTAATGGATGGCTCCATTGTCCCTACTCGACTTGTAGGCAGGCTCTCATATGGGTGGTATGCAAACTCTTGACTGGACTGACAAATAGGCTCTTCGTTGAGCTTGAAACCTGGTGGACTCTTGTCTGGGTTGGTAGGCGGGCTCTCTTTTTGGGCTGATATGCTCGATTCTGGGAGGGCTAGTAGGCAAACTCTCGATTGGATTGACAAACAGGATCCCGGTTGGATTAGCAGACAGACACCCAACCAGGTAGGTAGATCATCTTGGACTTCAATCTTGTTGGACTCGCTTCATCAAAGGCGGATTCAGGTAGAGTATGGGTCTAGACCCGATCCATTAACGGGCCTATTGGTGAAACATGGACTTGTGCTTGGGCCCGCTGGTCTAGATTGTGGGCAAGAACACGCGAGTCCAAATATGGGGTCTAGACAAATTAGGCTCTCTCGATCTAGTCCCATAACCACATCAGGCCATCATGCCTACTATTGTAATATTTGTACAAATTCAATGTTTTTAGATTTATAATAGTTTGAAATTGGGATTTTATTGTACGTCTTTCGTTTTGTAAGCTTAGAATTATAATTTTTTAAGTGTTAATTATTCAAATGTGTTTTTGGAAGAATTAATTATTCAAATGCTATGCACTCAAATAATCTTTTTTACATTTTAACATTATTCTTAATAAATTTTTTGAAAAATGGCAAGGCGGATCAGACCAGGTCAGGACCTAGTCGGGAACGGGATTTCAGCGGACTCGTATGGGACTTCACACTATTCCCCTAGGACCGAGTCGCGGCCGAATCGGCCCGGATCTACTGATAACTCCATGTGCGGTTAGTGCTCTTATGGAAATCGAGCTCGGCTCGAATTCGGCTCGATTCGACTCGGTAAAGCTCAGACTCGACGCGTTTATTTCAGGAATCGAGTCGAGCTCAAACTCATTGTTTTACTCGATAAGATTAATGAGCCGAGCCGGCTCGACTCAAAAAAACCGATAAAGCCCGTGACAAGGCTCGTGAGATGGGTAAAATTGTCATTCTATGATTCTATCACATATTAGGTTTAGCCATTAAGGCCCCAGGGGCGGATCTAGGAATGAGGAGTGGGGTGGGCTAAACAGTAAAAAATTTGTTGTTGCTTAGGGTTGTTATCCAATCGAGTTGTTTTCAAACTACTCGAGTTCGAATGTGATTTCAAACTTAATTTAATGACCCGAGCTTAACGAGCTTCGAAATCAGACATGGGCTAGATTTTGAGATCGAATAGTTATTCAAGCCAAATTTGAGCATAGTGATGTTCGGTTCGATCGAACTCGAGGCTATCGATAACTCATAAATTATAGGAATAAATTATATATATTTTAAAATTAAAATGTTCGTAGTGCGATTTTATAAATTTAATAATGGTTATTGAAGATTCTAGTATTTATTGGTAAGAATTAAAATACTTCTATTAAAGCATAAAACTAATAAGTATAAACTATCATTGTACATAAAACTACTAAGTATTCTCACTTTCAAAAGTGAGTTGAGATTTTTAATTGTTTCTTCCATGTCCAAACAATAAATAAATCATTCTCTCGTCTTAAATTGTACACGTTAATTAACTCCCTTCAACACTTTGTCGATCCACTTTTGGAAATAATACACAATAAATAACAGTCACAAAACAATAAATTAAAACATTAAAGTCTAAGAGCATCTCCAATGCTACAATGTGCACGGTGCACATGTGGCATGAGAGACATAGACACAAAATATTGATATTATGACATTTCTCTCTCATTCTTCCACGGTCTTATATGTTTTTGGTAAGTTTTTTTCTGCAATGTTAATCACAGTGTCAATATCTAGACATTGTTTTGACATTGTGAAGATAAACTTACCAAAATGACATAAGATCCTTTAAATAAGGAGAGAGATATTCTATTTACTGTTTTTTAATTGATTATTTTTCATGTCACGTATGCATCGTTAACGTTTTAGCATTGGAGATGCTCTAAGAGTGTAATAAACTATTACGAAGTAGTACCTTCTCACCTCGAGGCTGGATCCAGAGAGTGGAGGCATCAGAATCAAATTTGCCAATTGCTCGATTCGGATAGGAGAGCTCAGAGCTGAACGCGTGTCTTCATCTCTTCAAAAATTGCTCGCAGTTCGGCCGCATATGGAAAGCCGCAGATCTGGTAGGCTTAGATTGGAGTGGGCTGGACATAATTTTGGGATGGGCTGATAATTAAAGCTATACCTATACTAATAAAAATAAAAATAATTGGGCTGGGCTGAAGCCCACCCCTGCCCTAACTATGATCCACCCCTGTTAGGCCCATTAGTGTTGGCTGAACATATTTTGTAGACTTGTAATTAATAAGTGAGTTTTCGAGTTCGAGTTATCGAGCTCGAGTAACTCGACTCGGGTATATTAACGAGTCGAGCTCGAGCTGTAAATAGGTTTAACGAGCCGAGTTCGAGCTCAAATACAGAATCGAATTTTAATGAGCCGAGCTCGAGCCAGGCTCAAAAAATGTGCGAGTCGAGTTCGAATTTGTGATACTCGGGCTCGGCTCGGCTCGAATAACAGCACTGTGTGCGGTGAGTAAAAATTCCTGTCATACGTAGTATATGTGACGATTACCCTAGAGGTGAGCCATGACGCCATACCACTTATAGGAATAGAACTGTACAAGTATTAACTTCATAGTCAGCCACGAACCTTCCTAAAGAAGTGTCACACAACCAAAAGCAATTAATCCACCAACAAAGCCCACCTTTTCGTTCAAATTTCACCGACCCTATTTTAGACCCTTCCCTCGCCCAATCTCTCTGACCCCTCCCCTGCCTCAATCACATCGCCTTCCACAAAATCAGGAAACGGGATTCCGCGATTCTCCGCCGAAATGGCCGAATCATCACCGTCAAAGGAGGAATCACTGGATGCACCACTCCACACCATCGGCTTCGAGATCGGCGACCTCTCCCCGGAGAAAGTCACCGGGCGGCTGCAGGTCACCCCCAAATGCTGCCAGCCTTTCAAGGTGCTGCACGGCGGGGTTTCCGCGCTCATAGCGGAGGCGCTGGCCAGCATCGGAGCGCACATGGCGTCCGGGTTCAGGAGAGTCGCCGGAGTTCACCTCAGCATCCACCACCTCAAGCCTGCCCGCCTCGGCGATGTCCTTCTCGCCGAGGCGACGCCCGTGAACGTCGGGAGGACTATTCAGGTATGGGGAGTGGATATTTGGAAGGCCGCCGGAGAAGAGAAGAGAGTTCTGATATCGTCGGCCAGAGTGACTCTGTTGGCGAACATGCATGTACCGGAACACGCCAGAGACGCTGCTGCGAATCTCAAGAAATATGCCAAATTATAATACTCGTAATAAATAAATACGTAGTATAAGCAACCAATTGCATACATACTTTTCCTTTTATCTTCAATGTTTTTGATGGATGGATTCTTCATTATCTTCACCTCTTAACTAAAAAATACGAAATGCAAAAATTCAAATATGAGTACCAAAGTTATGATGGTGCGAGTGTGTGACACAAATCACACAATACTGCATATACTGAAATTGACCAATATGCAAAAAAATAGGCATCAACTTCTCATAATCTTGCTTATTTAAAAATAGGTATCAACTTCTCATAATCTTTCTTATTTATATATTGACGAGTTTTAGAAAAGAGTGATATTTAGCTAAATAAGAATAAATCAATCTTTAATTGTCAAAATAGGACTAAAGTGTACAAATTCCCTAAATAGGAGTTATTATTTAAAATTGGACAAAAACACCCTTGCTTGGAAGTCATAAAGCTCTTGACCAAAACAGTGGACCAACGGGTCGCCGGTCGTCGCCGCCGTCGTTGCCTCAAAAATTGGCCGTTGTTGCAGATCAGGCTGTCGCCAATGCAGATAAGGTCGTCGCTGATGCAGATCTGGTAGGTTTCAGCAGAGATTTGGCCATATCTATCCTGGCCTCCGTCGTCCGTCGGCCGCTGCCCCCGCAGATCGAGCCACAGCCGACACCTGCCCCTGCAACTCCGACCTCCTCAGTTGCAGATCTGGTTGTTGCCGACGTGAATGCCAAGGTTTTTATCAGAATGCCATTTTAATGGCATTCTCAAAGGAAAATACAACATTTTTAGAACTAAAAATGCCATTTTAATGGCATTTCAGAGTTTAACTTGACATTTTGTAACAACCAAAGAAGAAACGAAGCATGGGGAGAGAGAAATAGAGAAGAAGAGGAGAAACGACGGGGATACCAGTTAGATAAGAGAATATGATCTATGGGGAAGAAAACTCGATCTCCGGCAGCGGTAATGGCGGACTTCGTGGCAGCGGCGGCAGCGGGCTTCGTGGTGGCAGATATGGCTATGGTTTCTAGTTCGTTGTTCATGTGCGAAGGAGATAGGAAGATTTGCAGGGGAAGGGGTGATGTGCAGGGGAGGGGGTGGGGATGATGGGCTGCGCAGTAGAAGAACGATTGATCTATCTAGGGTGTTGCGTAGGGAAATTAAGGAGGAAGAAAAGTAAGGATAAATGAGTAATTTGATCCTAATTGGGGAATAAAAAAAATATATAGTCCCATTTGGGAATTTCAGGAACAATATAGTCCTATTTAGGTCAATTTTTATAGAAAAAAACGGTGACACTTAATTTCTGACTCCCCTCAAAGCCCCAGAAAAATGAGGTGAATGATGTAGTAACCATAAAAAATGAGCATATAAAAAAGGGAAAAGTGCCAGATAGACCATCAAACTTAATGAATAAGATGTTCAAAAAAACTTATCAAAAAATTCTACCGGGAACCGCCCCATATGGTGATGGCCGGACAGAGCCTCCTATATAAGGGCTTATTTGACTTTTTTTATATAAGTTTGAGGGCCTATATGACCTTTTTCCCTATAAAAAATAAAGTGAATGATGAGTAACCAAAGGTACATGTCTATCAAGCATTTGATTGGTCCAAACCAGTGTTCTAAAAGGCGCTAGGCGCTAGTCGGGCGGTGACTGCCGCCTAGCGCCTAGCCCGCCTAGGCGGGCGCCTAGGCGCCGACTAGGGCGCCTAGGTGTTTTCCTTTATATCTTTGTTTTATTTTTATTATCATTGAATTTTAAATATATTATCAATAATTTTATAATATTTTGACAATAGGAATAACTCATATAATCATTAGATATTATGGTTTTTGTAGAAAAATTATAAATAATAAAATAATTAATAGATAAATGTATAGATTTATATTTTTTTAGTCTCTAAAAATGCACATACATTGTAATTTTTGTTAAATATTTCAAGATTATTTTTTTATCATAGTAATATGAAACTAAATTATATAGGAATAGAATACTTATTGATCAAACGTTGTTTTAAGTCAAAACGGGGAAAAAAAGTTGGGTCGGGAAAAAATTTAATCCAGACCGCCTAGCCACCACCTAGCCCGTCCAGGCACCCGCCTAGCCGCCTAGTCGGCCGCCTAGCCCGCCTAGGCGTCCGACCGATTTTTTAGACCGATTACACCAAAGTCGGGGCGCCCAGTCACCGCCTAGCCCGGTTTTTAGATCCATGGTCCAAACCAATCATTATTTCGTTGTTTATTTATATTTAAGTTAGTACATTATAATATTCTTATTGATTCATGTTGTCAACCATGCTAGGGGTACACAAGTTGTACACAACTTGTACACAAAATGTCGGTCACAGACAATTGGTACGGAATTGTTTGTGGTCACAGACAAGAGTTGTCTGTGTACACAAACAACTTTTGTCTGTGTCCACAGACATTTACTTTTTTGTAAAAAGTACGCTGACAGCCGCCTGACACTGACAACAGGTTGCAAATCAATCAATATATGTGCAGTGTCTGTGTGCACAAACAACTTTTACATCACATACAATAGTTGTGCGTTCCACAGACAATAGTTGTCTGTGTGATCAACTTTAGTTGTCTGTGTGATCAATTTTAATTTTCCGGGTGAACAAAAAACTCAATTTTCTATATACATCCAAATGAAGGATGTAGTTGTATGTGTAATCAATTTACATTAATTTGAATAAAATTAGAAACATAATAATAATATATGAAATAAGATGAATAAGTTGATTTTGTGCAAATAATGAAAAAAAAAATTGATAAATAAAGGTAGAGAAAAAGAGGATGAAGAAGGAAAGAGGAAATGGAAGAAGATAATTTTTTTGTTGTTGAGAATTTTAGAAGAGATTGGGTAAAGAGGAAAGAGAGAAGGGGGAGAGGAAGAAGAGAGAAGGAAGAGAGAACCGAGAGAGGGAGAAGAGAGATAAGGAAATGAGATTTTTTTTGGCTTTTATACCATGTACAACTTGTGTACATGGTGTGTATACTTAGCATTTTCCAAGTAGAAATAGGATACTGAGTGTATATCATGACTCATGAAGCGATGTTTTGGATTTTTTTATGAAGCGATGTTTTCCATATAGATATGGAAGGTGTGTGATATGTGAAATTGTCAATACTGCTGACATAATAAAAATCTAGACATTTAGATACACTTTCCTAAATTGTGCTGCAATAAGGTGGATTGACTATCTAACCAGGATAATTAATTAACAAATAAAGAAATAATGTTGTTGATAGATTGTCAAAGTGGTCATCGCATTAAATGAATTGTTTATCCTCTTTGACCCATATATTCTTCACCTAACACTTCTGTTCCATTTCTGTGAAAAATGGAGATAATTACATGAGATGATGATCGTATATACGAAGTATATCATATACTTTCCCAAAATTAACATAATCGGGAAGAAATTTTATGTGAACGTACCGACGATGTAAGGTTTTTTTCGTACACCTCTTTAGAGCATCTCCAATGCGGTTGTGCATTGGAGCTGAGATGACAAAGTACTGAGCAGGGTGCATTCCAAATCCGGGCCAAAAATCATTCTACGTAATTGCAGTAATTTATGGAATATCATTTTCCCGCTCATGTGCCTAACACACATCAACCGCACGATACAAATTAGATCTACCGCGCTATGATGAAAACATCGTTTAGTTCCTTTCTTCTTCCCCGGCTCCCTCACCGCACATTGTCACACCTCTGCAGACCATCCGACTTTTAGATGGATGAAATTGGCCTCAACAACAGTTCTCTCATCGGAATCCATCCGAGTTGAAAATCTCAGAAGCCATTCTTCTTCGTCGCTCAAATTTACTCAGTGGCCGCTGATCTCAATACTTTATCTCTCGCTATGGGAAATCATCTCACTTCAGTACCTCTCATCTGAATTCTGTCACACTTTAGGATTTGTTCGTGTTCCGGCAGGAAGGACATCATCATCAACTTTGGTTCCTGAAATATTCCTTCTTTTGTTTCATATATGTCATTAGAAGCACTATCATTCTCCATTAGTATGAAGGGAAACCATGTCTTTTTAAGCTGAGTTGCAATATGATTGTTCTTCTAATTCATGTAATCCATCTCTGATTTAAACTAAATTCCAATGTCACTAGGTGTATATGACTTAGATATTACTAAGAACATGGTATACTGATATTAGGTGATTGGCAGCCTTCTAATTCTTCACGATAGCACTTAGAACTGTATACTTTGTTTTAGCTATTTCAGAAAACATTGTTGCCATATGAAATAGGCATTATTATCAATTGTGCTCGGCTAATTTCAGACAATACTTTCACGATACATAATAGGTTTGATTGTCAATTGATTTTGTCAAGTGAGGCTAGGTCATCAAACACCTAGGCCATGTGTTTGTAAGTTTGCCACAATGACATTCATTGTCATTAAATATTTTGTAAAAATATTTGTTAAAATTCCTCAATGAAATATCTCTTGCCACGATGTCTTTGTTTTCATTTGACATTGTATACTCACATTAGGTAATATGATTTGGTTTTAATCGTTTTACTTTGCCATTTTCTGTGTTTCTGTAAGTTTCGTTATAGCTTCATAACACACGGAAATTCGTATTCACTGATTCCTTAAATCTAGAGTAAGGGGGTGTTTGGAACTGATTCTGCTTCTGCTTCTTTTATAAAGTAGAAGCAGAATCAGAATCAGTTTTCAGAAGCTGGTACCTACCAACTTCTAAAAAAACTGATTCTAAGAGTAAATTGGAGCACCAGAAGTGCTTCTGGAATTTCAGCCAAACACTCCAGTTTCTGATTCTGCTCCCTGAAGGAGCAGAATCAGTTTTGAGAATCAGATCCAAACACCCCCTAAAGCAATGATAAACTTTTACTTTCAAAATTCAGTTGCCGGTAATTAATGAAAGCAAAATTCAGTCTTCGTTTCTATTCCAAGTTAATGGCAAGCTATTTCACAGTAGCAACTATTCATCCTCTGCCATGATAAAACTTTTACTTTCAAAATTCAGTTGCCAGGAATTTATGAAAGCGAAATTCAATCTTAGTTTCTATACCATGTTAATCACAAACTATTTCACAGTAGCAACTATTCATCCTCTATACTTATGTGCTAACTAACCTCCCTCTAAGGTGAATTTTTCTGCTTCTCCAGCACATCTTTCTTTGATGTTGCATAAATGCACAGCAAGTCAACAAGGCAATGGATGTCTTAGTTCAGGATCCAGAAGAAACCTCTTCAGAATCAACACTCTCCTAAAATGCCATTCACGATCTGTCTTGGTGGCTTGAATATTGCATTTTCTTAGTTTATATGGCGACTGCGCTTGAGTTAAATTGAGCTTGAATGAGTTGAATCTGAATATGAATGCCATATATCGATCATTATTTAGTTAAAATCAGTGAGTAAACTTATCTGCTAGCCAGTTTTTCTCTAAGGTCAAATATTCCATTTCAATTGTTTTTCATGGTAGAACATTAAGTAGTTCTTTCTTGCATCGGTCAATTACACCAGAATGGTTATCTACACTCCACTCTCTATATATTTTGGTTTTACAAATTAAGAGTTTGATTCCCATTTTAGTTTTATTTTCTCCAAATAGATCATTGGTTTCAAATTTTATTAATCTCACATATTAATCTTCATTCCAAAGCAGTTTGATCTATCCACTTTGGTTTCTTTTGTGTTGGAACTAATTTTTATCTATGGGCTATGGCTACTTAGGGTTTGCCCGCATCGTCGTTTGAATGATGTTTCCTTCATATTTGGTTTCCAATTGAGAAGATGAATGTTTCATCCGCATGATTCCTTATCTGTGGTTCACTCACTTCACTGCTTATTGCATTTCCGCCTAACTCATTTTGTTTCATTTCAGCCCCCTCATCTCTTTCCCCAGAGTAATCAATCGCCCTCATCTCTAATCGCCACTTCAATCGTTCTCACCTCGATTTACTGTCGAAAGCCTCTCCTCAACGGCTCAGCCATAGTCTCATCTCCAGTCGAACAGCCATAGAAAATTTCTCAATTCCTCACATAACCACATTGCTCCTCCAAGTTATAGGAAGCTATGGCCGCTTCTCCATCAAAACTCTTACACCCTTTCGTTCTTCCATAGGAATTTGATCATCAGTTCAGAGTTCGATCTACTTCATCTAACGTTAGTCAAATTTCTCAATTCTCTCCCTTGAGCGCAAGCATTTCACAGCAGGTATTTCCATTTCATCTTGATTTCATAATTTCAGTTCTATTTTCGTTAAAGCATATTGTTTAAGCATATATAAAGTATCGTGCGATTTCTGGTTGAAGGGTATCATCATCAATTGAGAACCCAAAGTCTGCTGATTTTCGTTCCTAAGGGTTTCGTTCTTCTCCTGAGAATATAATTACTAGACGACAATGATAATCTTGGGTTTCATTCCTCTCTTATTTTCTATTTCAATCAGCTGATTTTTTACCATGTGTTCTGCTTCAATCTTCCTTAAATTTTCTTCAATTTTACAAATGTGCAGTGGTTGATTATTATCCCAGCAAAAGGCTCTTTGCATTCTTATGAAGCACAATAAAGAGATATAGTTTTATGGATGATTTTATTTTGCAGCTATAGAATTTGCTACCGGATGCAGCTGGAAGACTCAATCTTTCTGATTTTAGAATGAGTGCATTTTCCCAGTAAATCCAGGTTATCACATGCTTATACCCCCCACCCCCGTACCCATGCAATGGTTTTATTATAATAATCATTCAAAACTCTTCCAGTTAAATTGTGTTCTTGGTTTTTGAATTGTAAGTTGTGATTAAGTGGGTGCTTGGTAGCTACTTATTTTTTTTACTTACAAGCCTGAGTTAATGATAAATGAATTTAAGATACGATTGAGAATATTGAGATATTGGAGTCCATTTGAGATATTTTAAAATTGATTCCGGTTTTAATTTTCACACTTCAACTATACATTACACTATCTCAAATCATACTTCTTCAGTTTTGGTGATTCTTTTGTACCTGATTTTTAGATTGAAACGAGTTCGTATACATGCAATTCAGGATGATGTGTGATTCACACTCATTTTTGGATTGAGCCTATTGTTACCATATGAGTGGATGAATTCTGGACTTTTGAGAGCTGTAATTGATATTTTATAATCACATCAAAATTTACATTTTAATCAATGTTTCTAATCAAAGTTTGAGTTTTTAGCAAAAAGTATATATTATCTTCACCTTTCTTTGGCATTTTTGTCCTTAATTGAAAGTTATCAAATCTGCTCCATTTTCTATTGTCCACCATTGAGCTCCTCATTTTCATGAGTAAAAGCTTCTTCAAATTTGAACTCTGAAGAAATGGAATTACAAAGGAGGACTACAGATTTGTCCTTAGAAAATATCTCTGTTCTAAGTAACCATCAGCACTGCCAACATCACCATTGTTATTAGTTGACCTTTGTTGGCTACATCTTCAGCATGGTCAATGATCAGAGCTCCTCCCTTCTAGAACTGACATGAACCTCTATTTGACAAAATATGTTTTCTTAATAGTTAATTCTTTCCAAGCATTATATTTCTTTCAATTGGTCTTTATCTAGGGAGATTTTATATTGCTCCAACTTGAGTATATTTGTGTTTGATTCCAACCTCATGAGCACTTTTCATTTTAATTCATTTTTAAGAGAATAAGTATGGCCATGCCTTTTCTATTCAACACCTACTATATTCAACACTCAGGAGAGAATTTTAAATGAGTAATGGAATGCAATGTGACTTTCTCCATTTTGAGGATTTGATTAAATTAATAAACATGTTGAAATTCTTGGTGTTCTCATTATAGTTGTCACTAATGCTACCATGATTTAATAAATATGCTTTGATCTTAATTCGACATTGTATAGTTGTTAATAATAAGATCATGTTTTCCTCTAACTTTTACAATCAAGTGCACAATTATCCTTATTACCAATTTCATGAACAGTTGTCAGTTGATGTATTAAATCTTAGAACTTTAATAAATAATTCGTGATCACCATAGTCCTCTACTATCCATAATTAATTTATATCTATATATACTGAAAACTGTGAAAAGTATTATGGAGCTAAAAACTATTTTCGCCCAAAGTCCGAGTTTTCCACCCATGACCCCATGAGTTGAAGGAAGAGGTGTGCACCATATCAGCTAAAATTTGTGGGAAACGAAATAACTAGCTCAGTACGATACGGGAAGAAAGTTAAAAGTGCGGTAAGAATGCTTATTGTCTGTTACACCTTAACCGAAGAGCTAAAGCACGGTTGTTAGTGATACTACATGTCTACATCCTTCTCATCTTACATCCTTCAATGATAATAAAATTATAACCAAACTTCTAAGCGAGTACTTGGTTTAAATTTTTGTTTCTCTTACTTTACTTTTTTATGTATTGTGTTTATTCGGTCCAATTTCTTTAATTTTGCCTATGACGCGGTTTGTTGAGCTTTTGCTCCAAGACGAGCAAATAATTAATTTTCCCTACTTTGTTTATTTGTAATCATCATTTAAGCCTAATTTGAATTTTTTATTTAAAAATCTGATAGAATTTTAAAAAGGTGAAAGACTGATTGAGACACTTACTGTTCACAATAAATCTGATATACACTGATTATAACTGACTGAGAAGATCAAAGTTCAAAATAAAACTGATATAAATTTACTTCTACTAGAAGTCTAGAATACTATTCTAATTGTGAACCTATTAATGATATACAAGTCATTCATATTGCAATCAGATTACAATCAGGTTATAAATATTCTTTATGTTCACAATCAAATTATAAATTTACTTTTACAAAAAAAAATTATAAATTTATTATATTACTATAAAAAATGTTTCAACATCGTATTAGATTCACACCATATATTTCAATAAGTTATACTCCGTATATATCAGTAAATATGTTTCTATCGGTCTGCTTTTAACTATTTTAAATCATTTGCTTTCAATTTGTAGTCCAAAACTCACATCCTATATATGGAATGTGAGTTTACAGTATATAATAATTTGCAAATTTTTTTATCTCCATTTACTTTTGTTAGAAATAATATATCTGTTGATCTATATTTATCACAATATTTTTTTAAATTCTCAAATTTTTTATGACTTGCTAACTGCATCCCGTGCGAAGCATGGGTGAAAAATCTAGTTTAGAGAAAAGCAAGGTCTATTCAAATTCATCTCCAATGCAATTGTAAAACAATAAAATGAAATAAGAAAGAGAAACTAAATAAAGAAGGAATAGAGCAGATGCATGGCCGAACATACCTGGAGGCCCACAAAGTCCTTGCTGTCTTTGTCAGAAGGTGAGACCCAAGGTCTCAATATGGATTTTGCCCTGGACATTGTTCCAAATTCATCTACAATCCGAAACCACTTTGACCCGACCCAAATCGGAAGTGGAACTCACTCAAAAAATTGTCCCAAAATTACCATTTAATGCAATTTTAACACATTTTTCCAACACTCCCTAGCTCTTGGACTTGTGGATTCGAGGTGTGCGCGTGAAAGATGAGAAATGGCCGCTGTGTGTGAAAGATGAGAAACGGGACTCAACATTTACGTTTAGTTATTAAAGGGGAGGGGTAGTTTAGAACTTTACAAAAAAACTACATCAAAAATCACTTTTTTACCAAACACTCCAACTTTTACATTTTAATTAAAATCACTTCTACTTCCAAACGCTACATACTTTTACTACTAATCACTTTTTCAATAATCTGTTAAAAAATCACAAGCATTTACAAACAGACCCTTTATCCAACCCATTCGAATATCTCAAAAAAAAGATCATCGTTTCTTCTTCATCTTCCCCTTCCCTTCTTAATCCTCTTTTTCTCTACCTTTTTATATCAATTTTATTTTTCATTATTTGTACAAAATCAACTTATTCATCTAATTTCATCTACTTTTATTATTTTTTAATTTTTTTCAAATTATATGTAAATTAAGACTTATTGCCTTAAATAGGACTAAATTGTTCTTGAAATTCCTAAATGGGACTATGTATATTTTTATTCCCCAAATAGGACCAAATTACCCATTTACCCTTTTTTCCTCCTTAATTCCCCTGCGCCATACGCCCAACATCGCACATTCATCTTCATGTGCATCATCCCATCCCCTGCGCATCATTCCATCATCTGCCCATCATCCCCTCCTTCCCCTTCACACAGAGCAACCAACCTAGAAGCCATAGTAACACCTGCCGCCACGAAGTCCGCTGCCGCTGCCGGAGATCGAGTTTCTTCTCGATAGTTCAGTTTCTCTTCTCTGGTTGGTCTCCCCGTCCTTTTTCCTCTTCTTCTGTAGTGATCTCCCCATGCTCTGTTTCATCTTTGATTGTTAGAAAATGTCATGTTAAAATTTGAAAATGCCACCAAAATGGCATTCTTAGTCTTCAAAAATGTTGTATTTTCCTTTTAAAATACCAATAAAATGGCATTCAGATAAAAATTTTGGCATTCTCGTAGGTAACAATCACATCTGCAACTGAGTAGGTCAGGGTTGCAACGACAGATGTAGGATTAGCTGCAAGGATGGCTGGGTTTGCAGGAGCAGCGGCCTACGACTGGCAGAGGCTAGATCTGGCCAGATCTCCGGCGACAACCGCCAGATCTGCATCTACGACGGCCAGTTTTTGTGGTGCTTCGGCGACGACTGGCGACGACCGGCGAAGGGTGGTTGTCCTGTGTTCTGGTCATCAGTAGTATGACTTCCATGTTTTAGGGGTGTTTTTGTCCCATTACATATATTAACCCCTATTTGGGGATTTTTTAGGCTTTAGTCCTATTTTGACAATTAAAGATGAATTTACTCCTCTTTAAGTAAATACCTCGTAAATTAATCACGCATACAACTACATCATTCATTTGGATATATATATATATATATATATATATATATATATATATATATATATATATATATATATATATATATAGGGTGCGGTTCCAGTGAGAACGATGCTTAACGTGAGAACGTGAGAACACTCACAATTAACCCAGCGTGATACACAATTGAGCCCGTCAGGTGCACATTTGGGTTTAGCTCAAAATAAGCCTATATAAATAATGACGGTGGCATTTTAGTAAATACTGTGCCGAACGCGAAAATGTGCATTGGGCGAGCCTCATTGTGCATCACATTTGGGTAAATGTGGTGTTCTCACGTTCTCACGTTAAGGGTTGTTCTCATTTGATCCTAAATCTATATATATATATATATATATATATATATATATATATATATATATATATATATATATATATATATATATATATATATATATATATATATATATATATATATAGACAATTAAATTTTTCTATCTATATATATATCTATATATATATATATATATATATATTAACTTGTGTACCCCTAGCATATATATATATATATATCTATATATATATATATATATATATATATATATATATATAGACAATTAAATTTTTCGTTCACCCAGACAATTGAAATTGATCACACTGACAACTAAAGTTGATCACACAAACAAATATTGTCTGTGAGACACACAACTATTGTCTGTGTGATAAATATTGTCTGTGCACACAGGCGAATAATTGTCTGTGCAACATGAAAATATTGTCTGTACACACGCACTGCATATATATTGATTGATTTGCAATCTGGTGTCAGTGTCAGACGACTGTCAGTATACTGTTACAAAAAAGTAAATGTCTGTGGACACAGACAAAAGTTGTCCGTGTACATAGACAACTCTTGTCTGTGCCCGCAGACAATTCCGTACCAATTGTCTGTGATCGATATTTTGTGCACAACTTGTGTACCCCTAGCATTTCTGACTAGAGCAAGTCATATTGAGTAAGTGAGTAATCATATCTAACATCAACATTGTTCCTATAAATTTCTGATCCATTCTTTGATTCAAATTTATTTCATTATTATATTGCTCTTCATTTGTAGATAATATATACGAGAACGATTGAATTGATTTTATTATATTTACTTTGCTCTAATAAATCCATTAAATAGATTATCTCGCTGTTGAAGCACAATTCCCCTTTCGATCTCCTTTTTATTGGGCCTTTTGCTTCAAAATCTCTATCCGAGTGTTCTACTTCCTTTTCCGTGTTCTCAACATTCGTATCCTATGATCTTTTCCGAGTCTGCTTTCTTCGTAGTTGATCGACTTGCCTTTTCGTCGTCCTATTTTATTGCGATTTGGAAGCTCTGAAGAAGAATTTAGGTCTGCAATTTTTCCGTTTAATCTGCGATTTGGAAGTTCTGAAGAAGCTAGTTTGACCGTTTGTAAAATTTTAATGAGTGGATTGGTTTTTCATGTGATAGGGTTGCTCGATCTCATTTTAATATAAGAGTATAATTAGGGGTGGGTCGGAGAAACTGAAAACCGAAAACCGAATCGAAAAAACTCGAACCGCAACCAAAACAACCGAACCGCAAGAAAACAGAAACTAAAATCAAAAAATCGAACCGAACCGTAGTTGTTTGGTTCCATTTTTGGTTTTCACGTCTCAAACCCGAACCGAACCGAATAAACCGAACATTTTAAAACATGTTATTTTATTTAGTAATCATTAAATATAATATTTTGTTTAGTTATTACATCTTAATTCTAGAAAATTAATGGTTGTACTAGATTTATTATGATTTGTAAGATATTGACATTTAAAACATATGATTTAATTAAATGAAACATTGTACATACACTTAAATCTATTGCTATGATACTAATACGTTGATATTTTAAATCGTAATTTACATTTTACTTGTTGCATGACAATGATATTTTGTTGATATACTCCCTCCGTCCCGGAAACAAGTTCCCACTTTTCTTATTTGGATGTCCCAAAATAAACTTCCCATTTCCTTATTTGACAAATTATCAACATCACAACAGTGTAAAACAGTGTAAAACAGTGCAAAGCAGTGCCAAACAGTGTCGAAATAGTAAAACTTATCCCTTAGTAAATTTATTTCCTAAAAATGTGTGAACGTCAACCCGGGAACTTGTTTCCGGGACGGAGGTAGTATTATATATATTATGTGTGTTTATTATCACATAATTTTTTATATTTAACAAATATGTATTAATATAAACTATACTTTAAACAACATAGCGGAAAATGTGAAGCTGTAGAGCATAAATATCTTTGTCTTAAAAGAAAGTAGGATAAGTTTTATTTACTAAAATTTTTAACTTGTGAATACGTGTATATAATTCACAAATAATTAAACTCATGTGTTTAATTAATTTAGAAAATGTTTAATTGATATACACAATTACACATACTCTCTAATTCATTGCTTTGAAGTGCATTTGTTTGTCCTCTCTTTTTTAATTGTGTATGTTTGTGTATTTTATAACTATTAATAATAGTTTGATCTAGTTTTGGTAAAAATCGAGCAATTAACAATTACACTATTTTACACATACTAATTTTCTTATCAACAAAAATGTTTTGGTAAAAATCGAAAAAACCGAAACCGAACAAAAATAAACCGAACCAAACAAACCGTGATTCCAAATTTTTGAACATAAAATCGAATCGAACCGAACTTTTTTAATTTAGTTCGTCATTTGGTTTTAGGTGAAAACCCCGAACCCTTTGAACCGAACTAAAGTATAATAATCAAAACAGATACACTTACATCGTACACCTACTTGGAAGTTGGAATCCTAAATTTGGAAACTTTATATGATTAAGTTTATTTATATAATTTTCCTAAGATGCATTTTCCCAACGCATACGGAGTATTAAACAAAATACGGAATACCATGGTACTCCCTCTGTCCCTATTATATCTTCCAAATAGGTTTTGCACAGAGTTTAAGATAGTGGGTATTGTGTGGTGGAGAGTTATGCAGAGGAGAGATAAATGTATAAGAATTACTGTGAACCACAAATTCTGGCCAAAAAAGTAAAGTGGAAGTTTCAATTGGGACGGACGAAAAAAGAAAGTTTATTTAGGGCTGAGGGAGAACTTCGTAATGTAGTACCCGATTCACACGATCAGACATATCCCACTTGTTCCCGGTTTCTTCGTCTTATATTCTCCTCTCATGACCCAAACTTCCATTTTCTAGTAATAAAAATTCTCTGGTAATAAAGGGAACCGAATAGGTGAAACGGGAAGAGGGGAGGTTTCATCTGTTTTTTTAGAAGGAAAAGAGAAATGATTCCGCTGCAATGGACACCGCCGTGTAACAATCAATGCACACAGAAATACGCTAGTCTCATGCAAATTCCTTGTAATCTCCCTACTCTTGCCCTGACTTTTACATTTTTCCATGTTATGCAGAATGCCAGAATATTATGTGTGTTTCTTTTGCGTCTCGTCGCTGTGTTCATTTTTGTGATGTTATGTGCATACACATTTGCTGAATCTGTTCTTAGTTTTGCAAATTTATATCGTCTTCAGCAGTGACCTTGAATGTTTCAAGTTTTTAAAACACTTAAGGGGGCAACTGGTCAGGATGTGTTGTTCATTTTTCTCCCTTCTAGAATTGGTGTTTTGCAGAGTTTTATGTGCAGAAACCAGTACAAGCTTATTCGCAGAGCTAAAACTGTGATTTAGTTTGTTTAGAGCCTGGTTGAATTGAGTGTTGTTAAATTTTCGGTAGTTAGAGTTTGGAATACGTATTAAAGTTTATAAATCCATAATGGTAACATATCACAATGGCTTGGGTAAAGTTTTGCGGGTGAGAGAATTAATTTCACTTCAGTCGTACCTCTATTAAGACATTCCTACTCTTTGGTCCTTGACATTCATTTTTCCACTTTTAGTCTCACAACTTAAGGTCCTTGAGGCCACTTCTTTTTAAAATCAAATGGAAATTGTATAGCAATTGACCAGACAACTGATCGCAAGGATTACTAGTGACAAAAGAATCTAGTCATGGGAGTAAAAAGTAGGAACATGACGGTCGGGGATTAAAACTAGGTACGTCTCCTAATAGTTGTGAGACCAAAAGGGGAATTAATTCTTTTCGAGAGAAGTGATAGTCACTGAAGTATTTCTCATAGCTCGAGTTCTTATTTTGGCTTTAGGTTTCGGGAAATGGTTCCTGTAGTTGTATATTTGATTGCTTAGTTAATTAATTCTCATCCATGGCTTCCAATGGGACTCGGAATGCACTTACTGAAGTATTATTACTGATGTAAACAAAGCTTTTATATTGTGGTTTGGCATTTACTGAAGTATTATTACCGAAAAGGGATGCATAATCATAAATGAAGTTTATTATGTATATTTAAGGGTTTACTGATGATTATTATCTTTTTGTTCATTAGACACATAAATCAAGTCAATGGTTTTCTAATGTCAAATCTTTGTCGTCTCTTGATTCTCGCAACAAGTCAATTTAGTTTTTGATGCACACAATTGCTTTATTATGTATTGTAATAATAATCTTTGTAGGGAGAGTATTCTGCAAGAAAGGGTGCGACTCCGATGGGGACAGTTGGGAGGAATGTAAGATTTGTTTCTCATTTGTATTACCTTCTATTGTATAAAGGATAAAACAATATATATTGATGAGATTCACGTCTCTTGAAAACATGGGAAGACTTCTTCAAGTGGCATGCTGATGAACCTAACAATTTTATAGTATTCAATGTTTAATTCCTTTGACTTTTATGAGCTTTTACCATTATCATAAGCAACAAACTATGCCAAGTTTTGGATGTTTTCACTTAGACTTGAATTTTTCAGGTCTGAGTTGAACTGGTCTAATCTAGTCTAGTGTTATGTGTATTTTATTATGATCCAAGTCATGTCTCGTTTTTCTGTCTAATCTAGTCTGGTGTAGTTTATCTAAGTTTGGTCAAGGACTCAAGGTCGATATGCTCCGAGACTGAATCAGTACAAGTGAAAACATACATAGTTATCCATGGAGCTGTTCTAACAGAAAACTCTTAAGCTTGTTTGGGATGTTAATTTTCTTCCTAACTATAAACAACTCTCTCCATCACAAAAACGATTAGGGGTGAGCATTCGGTCGGTCGGTCAAATAACCGACCGATAACCGAATAACCGATTATAAAATTTTAAGCAAATAACTGACCGAAAACCGACCGATATATTAAAATAACCGACCGAGAAAAGATTGTTCGGTTTCGGTCAATAACCGATAACCGAACAATAACCGAAAATAATTAAACCATTGAGTAAATTCAGATTTCCTCCTTTTTTTCCTCACAGGAGGGCAGGGTACTCTTTCTTCATATGAAAGAGGATATCTTTGTGCTGCAATTCTACTGAATAAAATCACCATATCCAACATCAACTTAAAAAATGCATACATGCATAAAAAAATCAACGAAACTGTTAACTGGGTTTCAAGCATTAATACAGCATTATTACCACCAAAGAGGCAAAGAGTACAGCCAAAAACACAACAAAAAATCCAAAATTCAAATGGTTAAGTTGTCAAAAATTCTTTGTTCACTACAAGAGTCTCTATGCTTTGTCCACTAGCTTGCATCAAATGTATTTATCTTCCTTCTTAATCTGTAAAAAAGATCAAAATCAACACGTCTAAATAAATAAATGAATCTAACACACTGCCAATTCAAAAAAAAACAGAACAACATGAGGCCACACTTATAATATATACTACGTATTACTTTTGATTAGAATTATTATAACAAGTAATATCAGTACCCCAGTATACATTCAATTTTATGTGGAGTATAAAATGTTGAATATAAAGTTTTAGGTTTCTGTAAATCTATAATGGCTAAACTAATAAAGCTACTTTGTGCATAGCAAAATAAGCAGCAGTTGCTTTCAGCAAACATTTCACAGGGAAGAACGATAAAGACGTCTTTATCATTTATGACTTCATTCCTTCTTGAGATGAATAAAAAGTAAAAACAGTATATGTAATATCATACGAGTATTTAACATTTTTAGACCTAATTATAACCACTAATTAATGCATTTCAGAGAGATCACTAAACTGAAGAAAAAAGAGAATAAGTGTTTGTTCAAGAAAGAGGGGTTTAACTAAGATAAATTAGAGATTTACGGCTGTTAGATAATTATATTGGGTAGAGGTAATATATGACCGATGCTCTGCTACTTCACTTTGCTGGAGAGGTCTGCCGTGGGAGCAATCGATGAAATCAGTTCGGATTAGGAATTGAAGAAGAGAAATTACCTTTGGGTCTTCTTATAAGGCAAAGATTACTTTGGGTTCTTCGCTTAGCTTCTTCGCTTAGCTTCTTCGCCTTCTTCGCTGAAGTTTACTCAAAGGAGATGGAGAACGGAGGTTCAGGGAATAGCGATTTAGGGTGTTAGGCACTTAGGCCGTTTCAGAGCTTTGGGCCAGGGTTATAAACTTATAATTGGTCTGGGCCTATTTTAATATACCGGGACTATTTTGTTATATTGAAGCATTATAGCCTTGCAATATCGGTTATCGGTCACCGACCGAACCGAACATTCAAAACCGCTCGATAACCGAATAACCGAATAACCGATAACTTTTTACAAATAATAACCGATAACCGACCGATAACCGAATTTTCGGTTCGGTTCGGTCATCGGTTACCGGTTACGTCGGTCTTTTCGGTTATTTGCTCACCCCTAAAAACGATTCATGTTTAACACTTTCTTTTGTCCTAGAAGTCCCGTATGATCACAGAAAACTATTGTTTGGGTTAGTTGCGAAAAATTGTCACTTACATGTTATGTTACATATAATTAGTTTTTCTAAACTAGCAAATATATTTTAAAAATATAAGTAGGATATACTATAGCAGTTGTAGCTTGCTTTCCAACGACTAAAAAATAGGAGGTGTACCTGTGAAACAAATTTTAAGAACTTTAGATGTCCACAGTACCTTACTACGTTACCCAAATATGTTGGTTAGCGTTAAACATGACATTTCTTCGGAGATAGTACTACTTACATCAATGACCTAACACTTGTTTGCTGCATTTTTGACTGATATACGAAGATCACTTTATTATATTTTAGATTAGTTTGAGTATAAGGGTTATTTTCCATTAATTGCAGGCTTAGGTGAATGTGATGAATTATGTTACAAAGATCCAGTTTTGAAGGATCAAAAGTGGAGTTCTTACATTGATCGTTCTCCTGGGGCTGTTGGCTATTCAGAGGCACTTTTTCTTTTCTTACTTCCTATAAAATTGTTATCTTTTGACAATTAATGTTACAATTGAACTCACGTGGTTTAACTAAAAGTAAAATAAAATACCCATTAAGATATGGGTACCTCATTATGGTTTTGCTATGGATGACTACATTCCAAAACCCTCCTCCCAAAGTGGCTCTAATAGTCTGTTGAGGTTGCAGAGGTTTGTAGAGGAAGGTTTTGGAGGGCTTAGTCTATATTTTATAAATTTGAATTTTAGAAAATTTGAAAGATTTACATGTAATTATTGTATATCATTGAAATCACCCTTTTTTAGTTTTAAGAAACATGCAATTTATCAAGATATAGACTAAGGCCTTAAGCCTTCCAATACCTTCTCTTCCAAACCCTCCATTTAAACAGGCTCTATGGGTCAGTTTGGATGGAGGGATTGGATAGAAGGTATGAGGGAGCCAAGTCTATATACTGATATATTACTCCAGGGGGGTCTGGGGGGTGTGGAGTAATCAGGGCTGAAACTCACTCCATTGAGTTTCGAACCCTTATGTGCCTACTGGGTTTCGAACTCGAGACCTCTCACTAGGCACGGTAACTTCACAACCAGCTGGGCTGGAATGCTTGGTTATATATATATACACACACACACACACACACACATATACATATATAAATCAGTTTTTAAAAAAAAATGGAAATAGGTGGTCATGTACCTTCCGATCACCCTTTATTTGTTTTCAGAAACATTCTATTTGTGAAGGATATAAACTAAGCCTTCAAGGCCTTTCATCTCAGAAACCTTCCATCCAAATGATCCCTAAGGGGGTCGCTTACTTGTACAGCTGCAATGCACCCACAACCGATGTTAGCGAAGCTTAACAATGATGACCTATGCCTTCTGAAATTCTGAAAATGTAACTAAATTTAGTACTCCGTATGAAACACTTGTATTTACTTAATTCTTAGGCTTACCATTATTTAAGATCACATGAGATTATAAGCTGATAGAATACCAAAAAAACATTGGATTATATTCATGGGGCTTGTTTTGTGAATGGCATTGGAGTAGCAATCCCATTGAAATTGAGTTCCCAACCTGCTTTATTAAAGAGGTAAATGGGTAAATCATTCATGACTCTAGTAAAGTTTTGCTTATATAGATAATAACATATACCTCCTTTTTTCAAACAGGAATGCTTTCGCGCTTGTGTAGCTGGCTGTGGATACAAGGTAATTTAGCTTCGACCTATGTAAATGTGGTACTATGTTTTGTAATTATTCATTCTTCCTGTTGGTATTTGAGACAGACTTGGTTTGTTTTCTTGCTCTGCTTGTAATCTGTTTAGCATGGCTGGTAACACTCCGGTCTTGGTCCTGTGCTCTTATATGCACATGCCTCTGGATCTACCAATTATATTCATTTATCCGTAGAAAAAAAATCATATTCATTTATCTACTATCTATGCTTGAATGTTATACTTTGGCTCACGTTGCAATAACCACTACTTTGGTTAGACTGTTAGACACAATGCTTCAATTACTTTAGGGCTCATTTGGTATCAGTCGCTTTTAGTTTTTGCTTTACGTTTTAAAATTATATGACCTTGGTTGTATACTTGTATGATTAAGTGGATAGTAGTTATACTAATTATGTTATTTTGGAAAATGCCAACAAAAAAGTGAAACCCATTTTTCCCAGTTGTCATAATTTCGTTTTTTTGGAAACCCAGTTGTCTATTGACTAAAAAATATACTCCGTATTTGACATTGCAAGCTATTAAAGTCAATTTTTGAACATTTTCTCATGTTATATGTTCCTAGGTTTAGGAACTCTCTTTGCAAGCTGCATGTTTTTTGTAGTCCTTACCAGAACCTTATTTCTAGTCCTTATTTCACCAGATAATGCGGTTTGTGTGTCTGGTTGATTTACATGTCTTATTTATGGTGGTTGCAGTTTGATATCCCTCAAAAGGAAGTTGAAAATATCCGCCCCAACAGACCAGCATGGACCCCATCTGCAGAGAAGCCACCTCAACCTGCTGTTGTAGCAAGGCAGCCTCTGGAACCTCGCTCAACTTCCGAAGACATTCCCGGAACATCTGCATAGGGTACTTTTATTAGTGCTTACCAATTCTGTTTTTGCAAGAATTACTTGCTGCACATTAGTTAGGGACTTGGGGCCAATGGATTTGACAAAAACATCCTTTAAATGATGTTGTTGGAGCTACCCTCACTCATTCCCTTTCCGTGAACCTTTTTCTGTCCATAGTCCAGAGCGTTACTCATCTTAGATATCTATGACTCCGAGCACAATGATGCAAACTTTCTGTGATGACCCATTTGTTGGCCAGATATGTTTTTTCTCTCCTTTTTCTGTTGTAGATTCTTATTACAAACCACATGTAACAACTAACAAACAACAAGATTTAGTGTTGTCTGAGGTTGGGTTCTCTTGCATTGGTCATACTGCTCTGTGATTTATCCATTGTTATGAACTTGTAATGTTGTTTGAGGTGGTGGGAAATGGAATATGCGTTAATCTTCTCCCACCATAACTTGTGCGAGATGTAGACATGCCTGCAATTATAGGAACCAGAACTGCCAGCATTTTATAGATTTTGCGGTTCAGTTTTTCAATATTGTGGAACCACAATATATTATTTTAACGGTATTATGGATATAATAAAAGAATAAAAAAATTAAACTATGGCTATACTGAAAGATTTTTTTTTATTTTTCATAATCATAATGAGAAAAGTTTTATTTTTACAACGAGAGGAAATAATAAATTGGTAAAGCCCTCTAAAGTAGTGTCTATAACGAAAATAATGAATTACAACGAGAGAAATTGACAACGTAGTACATTACTAGCTGAGTTGAGGTAAAATGAGTACGGTATTGTAATGTAATGGAATGAAATCAATATTCCATTACTATGTTTGGTTAAAAGTGCCAGAACACCCGGGAAAAAAGAAAAAAGTAGATTTGAACGGGAAAAGTTCATCTGATGGGACTATGGGAGAGCGAGTAGCTGGCCGCACGAAAATAAATACAAGTGTAATCTTAAATACATAACGTTTCTAATGTAAAGCTTATTACACATATCAAATAGGCATGGAGCCGGGCCCGGACCGGGCCTAGGCACGGTCGGGCTTTAGGAGTTTGAGGTAGGCCCGGAACCGGCCCGGGTATACCCCGGGTCCGGGCCAGGTCGGGCCTCGGGCCAGATTCTAATTTTTTTTCGTTTTTCTATTTAACCCCCGACCCCCCAGCCCCCCTCACCCCCGACCCCCAAACCACCCCAAATGGCCCTAAATACCCAGCCCAACCCGGGAATTTAAAAAAAATGAAAAAAAAAATGAAAAAAGCCCGGAACCGGGCCCAGCCGGACCGGTTCGTCTATTGGGTGACCCGAGCCCGCACCGGAAAACACCCGGTCCGAGCCTACCCGGACCGGTCCCTGTCCGGGCCACGGGCCACCGGGTCGGGCCGGTGCCAAACAGTGCGGTTCCGGGCCGGTTCCGGGTCGGGCCACCCGGCCCGAGTCCACCACTAATATCAAAGAAATGAGTTCCACATACGTAATGCACATTACATTACGGTTTAAAATAAAATGTCATACCAAACATTGTATTTGAGTCACATAATGCTTATTACATTGCACGATTGATTAATGTTCTAATCATATTGTTACCTTCACGTGTGCTTTTCTTGACTAATAATTTTCTGATTTATTTAATTCTTACCTTGTCTGAATTGGTCCGGTTTGGTAGATGTTTGGTATTTGTTTTTGTTTTTATTTTTTTTTTCTTTTTATAACTGTTGAAATTTATTTTGGTATAGTTAAGTTTGATTTGATTTGTTTAAGGGTTGGTTTGCAACTGATTTTAAAAAAGCACTTCTCAGCTTCTTGCTTTTAAAAACCACTTATTTTCCCAAACACTACAACTTTTATTTTTCTCGGCTTCCGCGTCAAAAGTGCTTTTACTTTTTCTATTACACAAAAAGCACTTATTTTACCAAACACTACCCACTTTTACTTTTCAAAATCACTTTTTCTCAAACACTATCAACTTTTATATAATCACTTCTTCCCATTTCATTTAAAAAAGCACTTTTTTAAAAGCAGAAGCTGTTGCAAACAGACCCTAAGTTTGGTCTGTTCTGCTTTGGAACTTAAATATGTCCAAGTAAAAACATCCTAAGTGCAAAATAAAAAAGTTGACACTTCAATTTGGTTTCATTTCCGTTTTATTTATTCATTTAAAGACTGAACTTTATTTTACGACTCCATAAATCTGTAAGGCTGATAATTCAACATTAAAAAAATGTTTTTTAAAGAGATCATTGAAAAGTGTGCTTCATATTCGGTAAGCATCTAACGCCGTACTCACTAGCTCTCTTCTTGAAAACTCCTAAAGTCAAAGCCAATAGTGGGCGTAGCTCAACTGGTAGCGAGAGAGTGCCACAAGGGTTAGGTCCCCAGTTCAACTCCCGGCAACTGCGATGAGAGATCATTCAATAGAGGGCCTCTGCAAGAACCGGGGACGGAGCCCCACTCTGTATCTGTCAAATTGTGATTATAGACCAATTTACATTCTCTCATTGTGCCGTCCGGTTGGTGTTGAGGGGCCCTCGTGGATGAGATGTCATCCTTTTTTCCCCTAAAGTTGAAGCCATGAGGTGCCCATAGGCAATCAACCGTAATTCTTGCCATCAGTAAGACGCCTACTTGTGGTTGTTCAGATGGCCACAAAAGAGAAGACGACCATGTAATATCAACTCTCAAAGATTCTTCGTAGGTTAGGGTATGACTCATCTGGATTGTTTTCCTTTTCTGGTTGTGTTCTATTCTGTGGTGGTTCTTTCCCGGCGATTTGTGTCCCTCAATGTTGGGAGTTATTTTGGTGTCCCAACCTGCTTTGCTTGATAAAGGGTTTCTGCCCGCCTTCTTTTGGGATGCATATGAAATTGTAGAGTTTGTCCTCCTCTGGAACCAACTCCATGCCGAAAAAAGTTTTGTGAGGTTTTATTTCAATTTTTATTTTTCCTTTAGTAGTACTGATTTTTTTTAGTTCGAGTATGTTTGGTTTGGGTTTCTAGATTTCTATAGTATTTTTTATAGGCAATGTTTTAGTTCTGATTATTTTAGACTTAAAATTGCATATTTTGTGTCTAGCGAATCAAGTCGCTTTGTATGATGTGACTAATTATGTCATAACTATCTAGAAGTTGTCTTGTATGAGTTCTTGTTATTATTATAATAGGCACTCTCTTATATTAAAAAAAAAACTATAAGGCCGGCTCTTAATAACCTATTTAACCGGTAAAACGCTAGCCTTGACTAGAAAAATATAGGCTGCAGTGCTGCAAAATATAGTACCAAAATTCATGAATGAAACAATAATATCGAAAGCTCGCCATCATGATAACATCTCCAAATTCATTTTTATAACATCAGAATCAATTGTTTGCATTCACATCCATATCGCTTAATATAAATGCAAATCGTCAAATAAATGATGAACAATTTGAAGCAGTAACATATCTTGCCTTGCACCTGAATATGCGGTGATTGGAAATTGGGGGGAAAGATAGCCTAAATACATGCTTTGGGCTAAGCATGAGTATCACATGGTGTGTCGGACCTGATTCTTACTGTTTGTGTATCTATAAAAATTGGTCTCAGATATCTATCGGTTCACAGATACCATAGCATGGCCCAATATCTTTATATATGTGCATCGCAAATCACCAGAAGAACCACTTCTTGCTGGTGAAGGTATTTCCAGTTGGCTTGTCATCCTTTCTCCTACTCTCTATACCCTGCTTTAGAGACTCTAGCCTTTTCCTGTGGGAGGAGGCAAGCACACCATCTAATTACGGACTAACCGCACACCCTAAAAATAGCTCATCAAACATGTACGCGGCATATTATTCATGCATATCCAATATTATTGGTTTTTATCTAAAACAACCCCTTCAAAACCCATTCCCATCGCTAGCAAAATGGCATGCCTGTGTAGAACATACATAATCCAGCCTTAAGAAAATGTCTTAAATTTCAACATGCCCTAATATATGTCTTACATCATGTATCAAATAAATCCGCTTTTATGACCTTAGTCCTGACACCAATGTATGAAGTGCTCCAATGTCAATACGGGTTAATGGTTCTGAATTGGTGGACTGTCAAATTTTCTACTACGGAGTATATGTTAAATGTTCATGAGACAATCGGTTATAGCTTACTTGGTATCAGTCATGCGACCGTGGAGACTCCACCTTTGTCGAAATCCTTCCATGCCCTCAACTCCACTTGCCAATATAAAGCGTCTAGATCAGGAAAGCAATTATTTATTTCTAAGATCAAGAAAAAATCACTATCAAATATGCACATGAAGTTTTCTCCCTAGTATATATTTCATTCTTGGTAGTTGGTAGCTATGACCTCTTAGAAATATGACATGCTGATTGCTGACCAAACTTCTTTTCTTATCTAAATCTCTTAGGCTGTGTTTGCGTTTGATTCTAGGAATCACTTTTGGGCTTTTGAGGTTAAAAAAGCTAGTAAAGGTGTTTGCAAATTAAAAAAACAGCTTCTGTTTAAGTGATTGTGATGCAAAAGCTGGAAGCACCTTGGAATCTGCTTTTATCTGCTTTTAGGTACTCGCGTAAATAAGTGGAAATTGTAGGATAGTTTTATCCCTCAACCTTTTCCCAAAACCCAACCTGACCCCCTCGATCGTACTTCTCTCATTTCTTCAAAATCGGTTGCCTTCTCCGTCCCTCTCTCGCCAAGCATCGCCGGTGCCATCTCTTGGAACGCCGGAAATTCCAGAAGTGCAGCAGAAATGCCCAGTTCTTCGATTGCTTCCCTTTCACAGCTCTCTCTTCCCATTAAGCTTCTCTCCACGTGAAGCGGAAACTCCCAGATTGTAACTCTCCACGACTTGAGCTTCACCCTCGCCACCAAATCCGTCTGGATTATCACTCCCAGCTTCACCGCTGTAATGGCCGGAGACACCAACCCACCCGCACGCCATTCCCATCAGAGGGAGTGATGATAAATGGGATGAAAAATAAATACTAGGTCAACAAAGGCAAGGACATTTTAGTATTTTCACCAAATATTACCTCATAAATCACTTTTTTATCAAACACTCCAGCTTTTACACTTTAAATAAAATCACTTCTATTTCCAAACACTATCTGCTTTTACTAAAAATCACTTTTCCAATAATCACTTTAAAAAATCACTTTGGAAAAGCACAAGCAAACGCAAACACTGCCTTAATACCACAGAGGTGTATGATCTAGATTTTATTGCTTCAAAAAACCAACATTGTGTCAGGGAAAACATTTCAAATGCTTGCCTAAATTTACAGTTTTACATCATCCAAATATATACACTATCATCCATTTTCCTTTTCCCCATACAGACAACACATACCCACAAACACCCAGTTAAAAACGGGCAGGAGTTCAGGCGATGCTTGCCCCTGCTCTTTTTTTTTTATCAAGTACCACATTTGTAGTTTATCTGCTTAAGAACAATATAGTGGACACAACTTGATAACTCACAAGTTCACAACCCACTTTAAACTTTAAGTACCTCTCCAGAGATGTAGCTTCAGATTCTAGATGGATTGCTCGCTCTCTTGCTTTCTCTAGAGGCATTGACAGCCCTAATTTACGCTCACTATCTTGAAGTCGTTGTCTTAGCTCCTTGTCCTGCACTACAGAAATTTTTAATCAACCCACAAACACAGAAACTAAATTATTCAAAAAGCAATTACCAAAGTTGTATTGCGGAATCATTCTGTGACTAGTAGAGTCATATGATTCACAACTAAAATTGTGATTTCAAAGAAATTGGTGTCGGTCAATTGAAAAACCAACTCAAATATTTGGAGTGATACACAACTAGAATTATGATTTCAAAAAAATTAGTGTCAATCATTTGAAAGCAAACTCAAATATATGGAGTGGTAATAATAAAATAAATGGCTGTCACCCTTTTTTCTGCACATTGTTGATACATGATAATCTCATCTTGACAGAATGGTTCAATATCATTGACTTGTAAGCCTACATCACAAAAGAGTTAATGAGCCAAATCTTATGTGAACAATGCTGATGAAAACAGTTTCGGATGAGGAGTTCTTACATAGGAAAAGATTCCTTAAAAGCCCATCACAAGTATCAATGCCTTCAAGAACATGAGACGCTATCTCTGGTGGAATGATTGGTGATGGTGGGCCCACCATTAGATCTTCATCAATCAAAATAGTTTCATCCATTGTAGGCTCAGCATCAACTATATGAGCAAAACATAATAAATTGTTGTGTAAACCCATGAAAATCCAGACGGCTACATATTCATTGCATAATGTCGTCCGTAAAATATAACTCCATTAGCCAAGGATCGTTTCTCCCTTTTCTCAAACTGAGGACTACTTGAAAGTGGACATTCATCGAAGAAATGAAGAAGTGTGAAAAACCAAAAGGTTTATGCCTTTATGCAAAAAAGAATTTGAGTGCAAGATAGCGAAGTTTATTTTTGTTAAGTGCCAACCTTGTAGCATTACAATTTCTCTGCACATTTCCTGAAGTTTGAAGATTATTTGGGAAGATAATACTAAAAAAGTTGCGAAAAAAAAATGAACTTGTAAAAGGGAAATAAGCAGTCTTCAATGCAGAGCACCAGGAATTTGATAACTAACCATCCATCTTGACTAGTTATCAATCGTCTTTACAGAACACCGGGAGACGGGAGTTTGACGATATGTCTCAAAGAGAAGCTAATGTGATCTTCAAACAGTCCCCTTTCCAAAAGAACAAAGAGCGATGCAGTAATTGAGGAACTCTGAACATAAAAATCAGACAAAAAATTGTTAGAGCGAACTAGCGGTGTACTGGTAAAGATTTTTACACACATATGAACTTTAAACCTTGAAAGTACTCCCTTGGAATTCTAATCATATTGCAATGGTTAAGATTCCAACAGGGAACATGCCAAGATCTAAAAGGAATCTGCAGAATATTTACATATTTTTGTAATGTCAAATACTCCTTTCGTCCCTGAAAGAACTTTCAACTTTCCTTTTTCGTCCAGCCTAATAAAACTTCCACTTTCCTTTTTTGGTAAAGAATATGGGGTTCAGAGCATTTCTTACACATTTCTCTCTCCTCTGCACAACTCTCCACCACACAATGCCCACTTTCTTAATCTGTGTACCATTTGTACTATGGAAGAACAATTAGGGACAGAGGGAGTACTATGTTTCAGATTCATGCAGAATTGAATTTGTGAGCATTTCCTTTAACCAATAGTAATTATGTGATCATATCAATATTTGAAATTACTATGAATTTTCATAGTGCAAGATGAAGTTCAGAATTCATTTACTAATCTACCTGGAGCGGAAAACCAACCGAGAAGCTTAGCAGAAGACCGCTTTGCAATCCAGAAGGTTAGGAGAAGAGGAGAAGCCTTTTATGAGATTAAACTAAAAAGAGTCACAAGATGCAACCCTAGCTAAAAATAAATAAATAAAACTAAAACTAACTTAATTAACCAGTCACCCGCTTTTTGTGAGAAGCATACAAAAGCATTGGTTTTGCGCTTAAGCTTGGAATAAAAAAGCAACAGAAAAGGCGGCACTTTCTCACATCTCACCCCCTGGTTGCTTTGTAAAAGGTACGTACACGCTCGCCTGCGCTTTGCTTGTAACAAGTCTGAATACATCTGCTATATCCTTTATGTATAAGTGCTTTTATTTTCTCTTGTGAAGTTGAGGTCGACTTTCAGGTGACGTTAGTAAAGTACCTTATCGGCTCTTCAATTAAAATAGATATATAAGTAAATACTTTTGCTTTCATCAATTCCTGTGAAATTGGTTGTACATTTTCTTGTACATGATAACCATTTAAAACAAACGGAAAAAGAATTGAATTATTAATTTCCAAATAAGGTATAGCATTACTAACTCAACATTATGTGAAATTTAATTAAAAATATGTTAGTGTAAAAAACTTTCACACACAATACGTATCAATAAGAAACCTCATGATTATTTAAACCATCAAATTATATTAATGTTTCATTAGAATCATAGTTCTTCATTATCAAAACTCTATATTGCAAGGGTCTTTTAGCACATAGGTCTTTATTCTCAAGCCTCTATATTGTAAGGGTCTTTTAGCAAATAGGTCTTCATTCTCAAACCTTAAGCATTGATTACCAATCAAAACGGATGGTGAGGAATAACGATTAACGAGAAGTGTAGATATGAAGCTAATTCATTAGGTTAGTAATATACATACTGCTCATTTGTGATGAAAAAACTTTGGCTTCTTATGATGATAATATACAGTTGTGAATGACATACTTAAGATGTATAATTAGATGACTAAATTTAAGAAGGCTTATAGTCGATTGGGTATTGAATTTTTTAAAAGTTTGCTGAGTGAAGCTTAGCAAACGTACAGTAAGAAATAGTTGTTGTAACTATCGGCTATCAAACGTGGAAACAGTATGGACATGTAATTTAACAATGACCATGTAGATGATAAGTTGAAATATTTTTTTAAGTAAATAGGCTCCTCGGGAATAACTTACTTACTAAAGAGTAAAGACTATGGTGATTTCAGGATGTTGTTGTAATTAGCGGCTATCAAGCGTCGAAGTAGTTTGTTTTGGTGTTTGTCATTGTTTCTTACCAAGGTGATATTAGCTATTTACATTTAGCATTGAATAAAATTTCACGTTTAGCATTTGAAGGAAGCCCAACAAATGTATAACTAAACCTTTATTCCAGGTATATCAAATTTGTTTTTCAGATTTTAAAGCGCACTGCATTTTGTGAAATTGATATGAGTGTAAAATGCATTAATACTACAGAGTACTATATTTGGCTTAATCCGCTGAGATCGTATGCGGAAGATGTATAGTGAAGAACTTAGTTTGAAGTTCTTTTTTTACATAAAACTTTAAGTTTGTGGAAGTCAAGGGGCGTTTGAACATGTAATTTAAAAATGTTAATTGATCATGTAGATGATAAGTTGATATTTTTAAGCAAATAGCCTCATCACATACATTTTACCAACTGACTGGTAATTTAAGGCTTTTGTTGTAATTATCGGCTATGAAACATTGATGTAATTTGTTTTTATGTTTGTCATTGTTTCTTATCAAGGTGGTATTAGCTATTTACATTTAGCATTTGAATGAAGATATACATTTAGCATTTGATGAAGGAAGCCCATAAAGATGTATAACTAATACTCCAGTCTCAGCGGAGTACATAAAAAAGATTTTCCGGGTATATCAAATGCCAAATATGTAAGTCAAATGCCAAATGTTAAAATCTGAAAAACACATTTAATTTTGATATACCTGGAATATCTTTAAAAGTTGATGAGTAGAGGAAAGGGATAAACACCGTAGTAGATATTTAAAGCTATTGATGTTATGGTTTCATAATGGTAATGGTCAGTTTCGTAAAGGACTAAAAATTACCTTTTTTGTTCTGTAATTTAACAATTTACTATTGGTCATTATTCTGTAAGACTAAAGTCTACTCTATTTCATTTAATAGCCTAAGAATGAAAGGCAGGTTTTGAATGTGGTAAGAGCAAGTAACATATCATTAAGCTTGTGGGACATTTTGGCAAACAGTTTGTGAACAAACACATGCCATATACGGAGTAGTTCGTTCTTTAGCATATCTTGAAGGTAGGTAATGCAGACACAGGGAATGAACACAATGACACATTTATTCGGTGCTATAGTTGTATTATTATTGACATGAAGCTGATGAACGCCGTAAACAAGAGAAAAAGAAACAAGGTTAAAAACGATAGCAATTATAGTATATACCCTGATTCTAATGGCAGCAGAAGGGAATGAAGACGAGCGTAGCAGCAGCACAAGGAAAGAAAGGATAGTAATTATAGTATAGTATACCCTGATTCTAATACCAGTCCACAACGACTACTTTCAACATTAATATGCTCTCATTTCTATTTCTATGTATAATAAAAAAAAAGGAGGTGTGTTTTGGAGTGTACCTAGCAGCAAGTTTCATGGACACATCTTCAGACTCGGGCGGAACGTGTCTTGTTCACCCAGATTTTTCCCGAAAAACAATCACGTTGTTTTAAGATAAAATTGAAAAGCCGCCGTTTATCCCAGAAGGTTGAAAGCTTCATAAAAGAGAGTACAAAACCGCCGTTTATCCCGTTGTAGAAACCACGGATTCCGACTGAGGAAAAGGTAAAACACAAGTTTAGTTGGCAGAGGGAGTTCCGACTGTGTGGCTAAAACAAATTTAGTGGGTGGAGATTGGAGAATACATAATTCCAAAAGAATTGCTACACAATAATTTTAATTGTAAAGCTATTTTTGAAAAACCGGCCCAACCCGACCGGGTCAATCCGGAACCCGGCGACGAGACAAAAATCCGGTTCGATTAGTTCAAAACTCGGAAATAGTAAAAATCCGGAAAACCCCGGTTAACTTGGGGGGCAGGGGGTTGGAGGCCTAGGTAAATTGGGGTCAAACTAAATTCCTACCTTATCTGCTCACTTTAATTCTCTGTCATGCACATATTCAAAAATATAAATAAAAGTAGACTATATTAAAAATGTGATTTGTATACTATAAAATATATAAATAAAAAACTAAATAACGCTCATTTGAAATATCTAATTACCGATTAAGTTCTACTGACAATATCCAATATAAATAATAAAAAACAAAAAATTAAAAATACTCGTATTGCTTAATTGCTTCATGTATTCGTATAATATAAAAAATAAAAGGGAAAAGTGTCAAGTAGGCTCTCGAACTTCCATATTTCTACAATTTAATTTGACGTAAGGTACTGTACTAAATAAACAAAAGAAAAATAATTAGCCTTTACACTACAATTTAATACGGAGTATATAAAATTATAAAAGAAATCTTTTGGAGATCTATTCAACTGTTCCCCCCATGTGTTCATACATAATGGAAACCAATTGGCCTTCTACACTAAACATCCAAAAAAGTTATAAATAGCCTATTATGGGTGTGAAGTGCTCTTACAAGTCATTTGCATCTCTAGAATAGTTTTAGGTAAGTTATTCAATTTCTTCGTAACTCAAGTCTTCGGTTTTAAGCTCACAAATGTAATGAAATTATATGTTTGATAGTTTATTACCTTTAGCACAAAATAGAATGCTTATAGATTATTATAAAACTCTATGGGAGTTCAATGTGTGGGATGGGTGTGCAGATTTGCATTAGAGAAGAGAAACAAATGTGTAGACTGTTCTTGCGGCCAAAGATTTATGAGGGAGGGACTTGGAAGGGTCCAAAATAGTTGGCCTTGAATGGTTGTGGGAAATCCTACAGAACAAGTAAGATAATGAGATGGTGTGAAAAATATTTTTGGAAGCTATGAATTGAAATCACTTTCTTTTCTTATTTGACTGATTTTTGGAGAATGATACAAAGTGATAACAAAATTACAGGCACATACTGGATGGTGATTTATTACTAATACAAGGTAGTCAAAAGCGCGCGCTTCAGCGCCTAGGCGCACAAGGCGCAGCGAGAATCACCCCCAGCGCCTTAGAATCGTAGAAGCGCAGCTTCCCCCCTCAAGCGCAGTAAAAGCGCATAAGCGCAGGAAGCGCTGAAGCGCTATAAGGCGCACGCTTTAGTCGCCTGAGACGGAAAAGGCTTACTGCCTTTTTTATGTTTAGAACTTTGAAAAGCAATTAGCCCATATGTTTAATAGCACTCAGCCCATGAAAAAACAGGGTAAACCCACTTAAAACTACGTGAACCTAAGAGTAAAAAGGTAAAACTGGCGCAAGACACTTCAGCTATCATCGCTCGCCATCCTCGCTCTTCACTCTCCTGGCTTTCCTCACTCGACACTAAGCTCTACATCAGCCAGTTCTTTCAGCTTCTTTCATCATCTGAAGCATACTCAGCTCTCCCTGGAGCTAAACAAGGTATGTTCTTTTTATCATGTAGTCCTCTTTATACAAATATCATATTCCAGTATGTTAATGTTTATTAGTGTAAATATGTAATATTAGTATGTAATACTCAGTACTTAAATGTAATACTCAGTACTTAAATATATGTACTCTGGTTTGTGAATTTTTAGTATATTAGTACGTATATAATACTCAAAGTCTCATAGTACCCTGCTTTGGGATTTTTTAGTATATTACTTTGTATATAATATTCATGGTACTCTGCTTTGTGTTGTTTTAGACTTTTAGTATATTACCATGTATATAATACTCATAGTACTCTGTTTTTTTTTTGTATATTACTATCAATAGTATGTATATAATACTCATAGACTTATATTCTGGATAAGCACTTTTGCTTCAAAATGTAATAACTGTATATATAAGACTTATATAATAACTGTTTGACAGTAAAACACAAAGTGTTTAACAATCAAGTTAAACACTTTTTGCTAATGCAAGAATGCAGCAAAGCAGTGCTTCAAACTTACTGTATATATTATTCTGCGTTGTGATTTTTTTGTATATTAACATCAATAGCATGCATATAATATTCATAGTACTCTCTGCTTTGTGATTTTTTTAATATATGTTCACTGCTTTGTGCTTTTCTAGGATATGGAAGGTGGAACAAGTTCTGTGGGTGGTGCTGAAAGTGAAAAGTCTACAAAAAATGATCCAGCTTGGAAACACAACTTCTTGGTTAATGAAAAAGATCGTAATAGTGTTACCTGCATTTACTGTGGAAAAGTAACTAATGGAGGGATTTACCGGGCAAAGCTTCATCAAATAGGAGGGGATAGAAATGCGACGGCTTGCTTGAAATGCCCAGAAGATGTGAAAAAGATGCTTAGGGAATATATGCAATCAAAAAAGGATGGTAAGATCAATTATGACAAACTACCAGAACATCCAGATTTTGATGCAGTCTATGATCTGGATGATGACAGTGAACCTGAGGAGCTGCAGAAAGATCCTAGAGGTAAGCTAAAAAGACCTTGTCATGTGCAGCAGACCAAAGCATCTTCAAAGAAGGGAAAAGTAAAAGGTCCTATGGACTCTTTTATCTACAAGAAACCAGAAACAGTAGTGGAGCTGCGAAAGCAAGGAAGATTGAAGCAATTGAAGATCGATGAGAAGTTGGATAAAGAAAGAAGAGCAATAGCTATACAATATATATCAGACTGTTTTTACGAGAATGGGCTTGCTTTCAATGTTGCCCGGTCCCATTCTTTTAAATGTGCTATCGAGGCAATAGGACAATATGGTCCTAATCTGAAGCCCCCTAGCTACCATGAAGTGCGGGTCACATGTTTGAAGAAATCAGTTGCTAACATGCAAACCATGATAGCTGAGCATAGAGCTATATGGGTCAAACATGGCTGCTCAATAATGGCAGATGGCTGGAGTAGCACCACAGGTCTGTGCAGTCTATAATTTGCTATGGTTGCTTCATCATATTCTCTATAGTCTATAATTCCACGGGTTATTTTCTCAGAAAGCAAAAAAAGGAATAATGAAACCGATTGCTTCCCTAGCAATACCTGCGTTCCCAGATTGCTTAAGTCCAGTCTTGCAACCGATTTCTTCCTTCTTCACTCACTGATACCAGTGAGAGTGGGTGACTTGCAAAGGGAGAAGGCAACTCTAACTAGGCAAGCGACTGGATTCGAGAATCATAACTCCAGAAGCAAGGGCCGCAGATCGAAGGGGAGAGAGGCTGAGCTACAGGCTAGGTGACTGTTCTGGGATTTTGAGTAGCCGATTGTTCTAGTGTTCTGTTTCAGAATTTCTGGGGTTTTCCTTCTCACTTCTTTGTCTTCTTCCTCAGTGAAAATTAATCGGTGATTTGCCTACCGGAGGCTGTATTAAGTTGGGTATTAATAATAAGGTCATAGTAGGAACAATGAAAAATATGTGATTGTATTTAGTAAAAATGGGCTGTCAATAGAATTTCCCTTAATAAAAGAGGTTGTGTTTCCTGGGCTTTACTCATATTTGATGGGCTACTCATTCCTATCCCGTTTTAATATATGGTTACAATATACACACAGTGACAAAACACTCACAAATGTGTTACTTTTATTTGTTTAAAAAATCTCTGTAGTGATTGAGACTTATAGTTAAGGACATTAACTTTAAATAATACGGATTACGGAGGACCAATGTTGATCAATACACCAATAATAATAAAATACTTACAAATAATTGCACCAGGACCGATCCTGACAATTTATGGGCTCGACACAAAAGACAAAAAATAGGCCCCTAATTATATATGGTGTAAGAATGTATTACAAAAGTTTCTTTGTTAAAAATAAAATTTGCTACACAAGTAAATGTTTTGTCCATAGAACTACTCGATATCATAAGTCATACGAAACAATTTTTGGCATTCTTAGAATCAAAATTGTCAATAACACTCAATTTTTAATTCTCGACTTCAGTGAGGAAGATAGAATGTTATCTGGTAGTGCTTCATGAGATGCTTTGCCGTTGTGGTTAAGTCTGCGGATATGAGGGTTGAATGATATCTCTTCTGAAGAATTAGAGTGTAGGGAAATGATTTGGTCAGTAGCGGCCGACAAGATGTCCCGTACTGACAAGTCCTTTTGAAGGGATTTCAGGTCGAATTTATTGATAAAATTTTGTGAGAATGTTCTTCATAAAAATTAGAATATTTATACGAAAATTCGGTTTCAAATTCAATCGGGAAGTTAGTTAAATAAATTGTTGAAAAACACTGCACTTTTAAACATATATAAAGCGCACTGTTGTTCAATAATTTATTTAACAATCTTCCTGATTGAATTTTAAGCTGAAATTTTATGGACGTAATCCACACTTAATGAAAACGATGCTCACAAACTTTAATTAAACAATTTCATTTGGGAGCACCACGAATAGACTTGGCTGTACAGAACTCCCCATCAAGCGCGCTTGAGGTGAACGAGACTCAATATACATATATTACTACTAAATAAGTTATAAGCCCCTCTTTCTGATGGGCCCTGGGCAGCTGCCTATCTTGCTCCTATATCAGGACCGGCCCTGGATGTGACAATTAAACATAAGTTGTATGACTAAAGTTACTATCGTAGTCACTATACTTAAGAGATCATATTTTTGTATATAATCTTTATTTTAGTCATCAAGAATCTCAAGATTATGTAATTATTTCAAAAGGATTATATGCATATATAAATACCTAAATTATTTGTCCTCTACAATAGTGGATGACCTATTAGAATATTTTTGCATAAATTTATATTTAAGCAGAGTTTAAGAATGACATAACATATTTTCACATATTTGCACACCCTCTGATTTGCCAGTTTACAAAAGCAATTCGTCTAACTAATGCAATTCGTATAGATGTAAAGCCACCCTATTACTTGAACATTATAAATAATTTTCCCTCATCGTAACTAAAATTTGTAAACCTTTGAATGTGGAAAAATTATTTGCTAAAATTTTACTTGAATAAAGGAATTTAACAAGGGTTAGTGTGAGACAAAATGTGTTAATTTTTCAAGCATTCATGAACACCTCTACATATTAGCTTGCCATTCCAATGTACTATGTATTTTGGATGTAATAATACTCAAACATGACTTATCATGTCATGACTATAAATAAAAGTAAAAAACAATCTTATTGCATGTTGGTTTATTGTTGAAAACTCATGTTTTTAGTCATGGTCAACTTTCAGGTTGTTTGTTAACTGCCATTTTCAGCCCAGTTTTGCAATTATCACCATTTGTAGTGTAAAAAGCATAACATTTTTGCTCCACACGATAATATCCAAACAAAGCTATTATGTGGTTGTGTGAAGAGTAATCATTGGTTAATTTTATTATTGTATGAAGTATATTCTTAACGATGTTGACGTGCACTTTGTCGTGAGTGCACTCAAAATAAATTCAATACTAACACTTATACGTAGTATAGGTGAAGTAGAGTTCGTATCCACAGGGAAAGGAATAATTTATCTTTTTAACGAAAGGAGTAAATAAAGGGGGTTTTTGGGTTGAATGATTTAATTAAATTAAACACGAAGATGAACGAGTTATATGTGATTTAATTCAAAGATAAAAAGGACTTGGCATTGCTACTTTCCACTTGTTGATATATTTCAGTCGATCATTGTTATATCTATAACTTATCTCCTCTCGAATACTCAATCGAGGAGTATATCCAATTCATCGAGGAAAGTTATTAACAACGACCGTTCATTAATAACCCTTACTATTAGTCAAGTATAGAACAACGCCATATACCTACTTGATAGTAGCATTTAATCTCTTAACTCCTTGATGAAATCAATTGAGATTGATAACCTCAACACAACGGTTTCAGTTTAACCAACAAAATTAATCCCTCTTAAGTTTACTAACCACGACCGTGCATTAATCAACCGAAGTTACTTACTTGTGAAACCATCAACGATTAACCATCGGTTCGTTGATCGTTTCTAGTAATAATTAATATTTGAAACAAAACTAGTTGATCCTTTAAGTAATGTTCAAAAATATTAATATGAAATATGAATAGGAATTAATTAATACTCAAGGAAGAATATTAAGGAAAATGAATCCTACTATAGTTAATATCAAGATGTTAACTAATTGTCATCTTAGTAACACTCCCCAATATTAACATAGAGGAAGTAATAGCTATTACTAAGACCAATATCAAGACGTTAACTAATTGTCATCTTAGCAACACTCCCCAACATTGATATAGAAATAGTTTTTAAGAGAAGCATTAATATTCAAGGAAAGAAGTTAAGAAAATAACTCACAACTTTAATAATCAACAAGCTTCAAGAGCAACACCAAGAAATGGAAGTTTAGCTCCTCATTTGGAGACTAAACATGCTATAAAAATATAAAAGAAATACTATTCTAAACTGAGCTTAAGAGTATGGAAGAAGGAGTGATCTTATTGTGAAGGAAAAGGGGTGTATTTATCGGTGTTTGGAGGTAGCAGGGTGGTGTACCCGACCGGGTATATAGGGTACTCGATCGGGTATTTTAGGCAGTTTCCCGGGTATGAGCCAAATCTTCAAAATCCTGCACGTTTTTTTGTCTCTCCAAATCTCTCCAGATTCTGATTTTGACACCCGAATCAACTCAATACCCGATCGGGTATTGCCTATACCCGACCGGGTATATGAAATATTTTTTCAATCTTCTTTTGATCTTGTCCCCTTGCACTTTCCTTGATCTTTTGGGGTCCAAACTTGATCCTTTGGATGATCTTGACCTGTTTTAAGCTCAGAATAATCCTAATCTAAACAAATTACATCTATCTAAGAAAATTAACTAATTACACCAAAAGTGTGTAATTTTCCAAACAACAACAAATAAAACTAGTTAAAATAGAAATAATACATGATAAAAATACAACTCTATCAGATGTAAATAAAATTACAAGTTTTTTTCAAATTTAATTAGTTAATTCCACGTCAAATTTCACCAACCGTGCAACGCACGGGTGTTGTACTAGTACTATTAATGGTGTTCGAATATGGCTCAACAACTTACTGATCTGGCTTGAGTTCGGCTCGAATTCGAATATGATCGAATTTGAGTTGAGCATTGAAGGAGCGACTCACGAACGGCTTGGCGAGTCGAACGGCTTGGCTCTTGAAGCTGGAAACTATAGAAGGAATATGAGAAAGGTAGATTATATGGTACCCATAAGGTACCATACATTTATCCACATGGACCAATGAAAATGTAGCAGTTGAATTATTTAAATCTAAATTAAAAATAATTAAGTGATGTGGTACAATCAAATGAATGGTAGGTACGGTACCTCATTTTTTAGAAGGGTACCGGAGTTGTCATCTATGAGAAAATCAAACCATACAATTGAGGTCCTAAATACAAATGAGGGCAACACGGAACTTCATTTTGAATGAATAAATAAATACTCCTAATAAATATAATGAATAATAATATACTCCGTAGTCCGTACTACGTAGATGAAGAGCATGTTTGGCACACAAAAGTTGGTAGCTTCTGACTTCTCTATTATTTAAAAAGATCTTAAAAGAGTCTAGTTGTGTGTTTGGTCAAACAACTTTTATGAGAAGTCTATGCCTTTTTTGAGATGCTAGGTAAGGAAGCGTTGAACCAAAAGAGCTTTTCAAAACAATTCCGTTCCTTGCGCCTAACCCTGTGCGTTCCAACTCCCAAGCCTTTCATCTTCTTCAACACCATGATTCTCTAATTTTCTCTCTTCTTCATAAGAATTTGAAGGAATTCTTCAACCTTCTCTTCATCGATCTCTATTTAGACCATTTGTTCATTGATTCGTTTTTTTATTTAGTAAATTTGTATTTGGACTCAAACTTGATAAATTTGGGTAAAATTCCAACTTCGTGCTAGTATATACTCTGTTTTGGGTAGTAAAATATTTTTTTGGATTCTACGATTGAAACAAATACATCATTGGGTATTTTAGTCAACAACTAAAATCACTGTACGGAGTATTAAAAAAAGATTGGGAGTATAAAAAGTGAGTGTTTGGATTAAACAAATTGTTTTGCATATTCAGTAGTATAAACACGATTATACAGATTGTCGGTCTGCTTTTGTTGATTTATTGGGATTTCCCTTGTTTTTCATTGTCATGGCTAATATGAAGATATTGATTGTAGAAAATTGGTTTATGTTCATCCTTGTTGTATACTTATTTTTAATATTTCTACAAAGATGCTTAAAAAGTGTGTTCCATGGTTTTATATTTTTCCTAGAAAACTATTTGTAAGCATTTCATAGAATGAAGTTAACTGATTGAGATTGCTAAAACTAGGCTCTGTTTTGCTACATTTGCTATTGATTTTATCACTTTTTTGAAGTCTGGTTTGTGGTAAAATTGGTCTCACCCTCTCGTATTTTCCTCTAAATTGAACTTGGCTACGTGCATATCCTCTACTTTTTCATTAATTAAAAATATTTGATCATACCCTTAATTGTAATTTTATAATTTCAGCTACTTGTGACAGTTAGTTTGCCAAACAGGACTATTTAAAATAGACAGCTTTCATGAAACAACTACGATCTTTTTCATCTACGAGCTTTTCAGCTCAAAAAAGCTATCAGTTACTAAAAAGATAAAAAAAAATCTTTTCAGCTTGTCAGGCCAAACATAGCCGAAGACTCTTTTTAATAACTTCGGGGCATAACAAAATGAAAAGGGACAATAGAGGAGGTGTAGATCTAGTTCTTGATGTTGTTTCTGCTGCTGGAAATTAAGCACATATTTGAGTTATGGGTGGAAGTGTAGAAGTACTTATGTGTGCTCCAAAATGTTCATATATACAGTTTCTTACAAACTGGGAGAGACTAACTTAAAAAAAAAATGATTCTGATTTTACTTATTATTTTTACAAGAAGAAAAAAAAAAGCAAAATCAATTTAAAACACTCCACAACACACTATTGTTAAAAATCTATCTATATAGAATAAAATTTTAAAGGAAAAATTGAAAACAATAACCTCAACTATTACAGGTCCGTCATTAATAATCTCAACTATCGATTATTCCTGGGTGGTCCCAACTATAGGGACCATTTTCCAAAATTGGTCCCTAACCTATTACAACCTGGTATAGCAGGTCATTTTTAAATGTGAGCTATGTGTAAACTTTAAATAATTCCAACTATAGTTGACCTTTTTTTATTAATTCCAACTATCAACTCTCAATTTAAATAAAAAATTTAAATTTTTAGATTAAGCTAGAATAAGGATCTAAATTGTAGAAAATTTAATCACAATTTACTTTTTGAAAATAGAAAATGTAAATTTGAATAAAAGAAAACAATACTAAATCATAAACTGGTAACATAACTATGAAAAACAAATTGGAAAAAGGTCAAAATGAAATTCTAGTGAATATAAATAAAAAATGACTAATTTTTTTTATTTAATTTCGGTACATTTGTAGAGTAATCGGGTAATTACTTGTTCATGCTTAAAAATATTTAGTTTGGAAATTTATAAAAATAGTTTTACATCTTCAAAAAATTATATGGGTCATCCAGAAACAGTCTCTTTGTGTGCTTTAGTACAAGGGTAAGACTGCGTATATCCGAGCCCCCCCCCCCCCCTTACCCTACCGTAGGTGGGAGCCTTTGCGGCACTGAGGTAATGATAATGATGATCTTCAAAAAATTGAGAGTTGATAGTTGGGATTAATAAAAAAAACTCAACTATAGTTGGGATTATTTAAAACTTACACATAGTTCAAATTTAAAAATGACCTGCTATACCAGGTTATAACAGGTTAGAGACCGTTTTTTGGGAAATGGTCCCTATAGTTGGGATCATTCATAAATAATCAACAGTTGGGATCATTAATGGCGAACCGACAATAGTTGGGATTATTATTTTTAATTTTTCCAATTTTAAAATCACATTATTCTAACTGACCATTAGAGATTTAGACGCACAAAACTCAATTCTTATATGGTGGGATCGTCACACGATGAGCACCCTACTCTTGTGCCCAAAACGATGCAGTGTTGCACATTTTTGAATTAAAGATTTCCACGTGAATAGTACATGCGTGTATAGTAACTTTTTTTTTCTTGTCCCAGTAGCAGAATGATGTTACTCGCGTGTAAACAAATGTAACTCATGTTATTGATCAATGTAACTCAAATCCAGTTAAAATGTAATTTGTCCAATACATAGTAAAAGAAATAAAACATTGATTTCAATGTAAATGATGAAAAAAGGGAGTCTAACTGGCCAATTATTTTACATAAATAGTGTATATGTTTTGGTTTTAGTATCTGGACTATAAAAATGGGGTTTTTATAAAAATAATTTTTCTTTGAATAGCAGGAGCTTATTGTGTTGTGTAACTCACATTATATTGTGTTGTAGCTCGCAATATGACAAATGTAAATAACGTGTAAGCAGTGTGTAATCTGCTGATGAATGTTGACATGTAACTCACGCTAAAATACTATCTATGGTATGTAAAGGTTCACAAATTACATCAAAATTTGCCTAAAATTAGATACTATTTTAGATCTCAATACTTTTTTGTCTTTTAGGACGGATCTTATGTTCTTAAAGGTTCACTTGACCACTCAAATTTTAAACAAAAAACACGCAAAGTGGTGTTGTTTAGACAAAATTTTAAATAATACATAGTATAAACTATCTTCAATTCCATGAACCAAAAATAATACGTACTTTGGAAATAAGTTTTAATAATACCAATAATTTAAATATAAACCAAAAGTGATATAGAACAAATTTTTACTAAAAACTCAATCATTTAACTCATCAAAAACTTGTACCAAAATATGTGATAAGTGAATGTACTTTCAAATATCATTTATTTGATGGGTTGCTATTAGTTTTTGATATCTTAAATGACCGGATTTCTTGTGAGAAAGTGACTCCGTATTATTTTTGTTTTACATTCAAATAGTTGGTATTATTAAAAATCGTTTTCAAAATATGTATTATTATTGGTTTTATGGATGACAGTTGGTATTATTTAAAGTTACTTGAAAAAAAGGACAAGAATAATCCCAACTATTAGTGATCTGCTTGAAATAATCCAAAGTATCAATTATCTCAAAATAATCTCAACTATTGAAAAATCTTCTCAAAATACTCAAGTTACTTACAATTATCCATAAATAGCCTATAATATTTATGAGCAAGTGGAGTCTTTTGAGAAGAGGAAAAATTGATAGTAATAATCCTAACTATTGGCGGTCCGCTCATAATAATCCCAACTATCGATTATTGCAGAATAATCCCAACTTTAGGGACCTTCCGCCAATAATGGTCCGACGTGACCGACTATAAATATATTCATATAGTTTTTAAAGTGGATGAGAAGAGATATAACAGACAATCCATATAAATAATCTCAACTTTTAATTTTTAATCTTAATTTCTATTTAAAATTCACATGTTATAACAGGTAATATCTGATCATGGACCATTATTAGCGGAGGGTCCATATAGTTGGGATTATACAAAAATAATCAATAGTTGGGATTATTGTTAGCGGACCGGCAATAGTTGGGATTATTATTTTCAATTTTTCCTTAAGAAGATCTTTTAATAGTTGGGATTATTTTGAGATAATTGATACTTTGGATTATTTGAAACAGATCACTAATAGTTGGAATTATTCTTGTCCATTATTTCAAGTTATTTTCCCAATAGTTATTATAAAGGCTTGTACAAATTGATTGACTAAAAGATTAATACTAGACTAGATTTGCCTTAAAGATTAATACAAATTGACTTGACTAAAATATTGATACAAATGGGCTAACGTGCCATTTAGATTTTCAATAAAGTAATCGGCTATCGATTAATACTAGACTAGATTTACCAACAAGTTATGGACTTCTGTAATGCCTATTATAGATTGCCTAGTATAAGTTTAATTAATATCTGGATTTTATATTGTTGTATCAATTTTATGAAAGTTAGTTTAATAATATTTTCAACTCATCAACCAATTTTTATAAAATATGTAACTTTTGAATTGATGAATTTGAATTGATCAATTTTTATAATCAGGATAAGTGAAGAAAAATTTATTTTCTAATTGAATTCGCTAGAATAGAAAAGTGAAACATTTTAGCTATTTTCTCATATAATGTTTTCTCTACTATACTAATAAAAAACAATTTTAAATATAATTTTTCATAATTATCGTATCGTATTCTGCCAATTCGACAAATTCAGTTAATTTCAGTATTAGCAAACGAGCCTTGGTTCTTAATAATTTAGTTGATGTTTATATGTTTAATTTATTAAAAGAATTATTCAAAAATATTACTGAAACAAAACGCAATCCTAAAAATATAACTAGAAGTTATTTCGTACTCTTAGCATAATGTCATAGTCATTTGAGTGTAAAAATTAAGCATAAATTATTATAACTAAATTATTATAACTAAAGTTACTATTATAATCACTACACTTAAAATGCCACATTTTTTAAAATATCATTTATTTTAATCATAAATATATAATTATGTCATTTATTAATCATGAACATTGCATTTTCCTTGAATATGCAAGCATTGGTCGAGAAACATTTGGTAAATTACATTAGGAGTGGACTGGGACGGGTCGACCCGACCCTAAACCCACTATTGTGCAGGCCCTACCCGGCCCGATTGACTGAGATCGCGACCAAGCCCAGGGCCCGACCTGGATGAAGAAGAAGGCGGTAACGGGCTTTGACTTTAGTGGACCGACCAGACCGGGCCGGACCGGACCTAGAGGTCAAGAATTCCAAAAAACAAATTTTGGGCTTGGAATTGTTTGACCCGTCCCAACCCAGTCCTGTCCCGAAGCCCGCCCAGGTAGCTTGGCCCAACCCGGTACAAACTCGAGCCTGTACCAGGCCTGGTAATTTTGGACCCGGAGCCCGGCCCGGACATGACCCAATCCACCCCTAATTTACATTGAGCAAGAGTTAAAGTTGTACTTTTTGTAGACAAAGCTATCTGTTGAACTACTTTGGATTTTTGAATGCCCAAACTTAGCCTAGTTTTATGATGATTTATGCAAGGGAGTGATCATTAATCCATTATTTTTTTCAATCCATTATATACACGTCATTATTAGAGCATCTATGAGGGCCTATATTGTACACCCGGGTGTACATACATCCAATTTTTAAAAACTGGATTCCTTCCTTAAAAAATTTAAAAGGTCAGCGGGATTCGATCCCCAGACGTGAGATACAGCACGCGTCCTTCAAACCATCTCACCGGCTTGTCTCACTGAATATATGGGTTCTTTTATCTTTCTTATCCTACATATTTTCATACTCCGTACTACAATTGTTTATTAATAGTAATTATTATATTAACTATTCTTTGCTTTTGCTCATTATTACTTGTATTATATTAAAAGACTATTTCATATTTTTTAAGTATTTATTTGATCTATGAATCATACTATTAATTTATATAAATATATTTATAATTTTATCATATATTGTTAGGTTCCTAATAGGTCTGATGCTCATTAAAATTTAGTGATCACTAAATGAGCAATTGTCTACTTTTAGTGAGCATATGACCTATTGTATTGAATAATATAAGGCTAACAATGAGTATCACGATCTTTGGTTTATATCACGATACTTTTGAAATATGCATGGATATGACATTTTCAAAATGAGCATAACTTCAATTCCAAATGAGCATACATAACTTACAAACTTATTAAATTATATCTAAAACTCACTTCTATTAATTTCAATATGCGAGTCTAATGTAATATGATATTTTTGAAATATGCATTGATATGACATTTTAAAAATGAGCATAACATCAGTATCAAATGAGCATACATAACTTACAAAGTGCACATTGATATGAAAATCGTAAGATTTGTTAGTTGAACATCATGACATATTAATTGAGCATCAAACCTTCACTATTGAGATGAAAATCACGACTTCTGGAGAATGAGTAATAATGAACGTTTAATGAGCACCCAACCTATTCTGTTGAGTATTAGGAGTCTAATATTCAGAATCGTGATACCTGCTTCATATGTTCTAATTCACTTTCTTGTTGTTATTTTTTATCGTAAAGTTTGTTAGTTGAACATCACGACATTTTAATTGAGCATCAAACATCTGCTATTGAGATGTAAATCATAGTTTCTTGTGAATGAGTAATATTGAACGTTTAATGTGCATCAAACATATTATGTTGAGTATTAGAAGTCTATCATAAGATAATACTTTTAAAAAATGCATTTATATGACATTTAGAAAATGAGCATAAGATCAGTATGAGATGAGCATATGTAACTTAGAACATGAGTATTAATGGATTTGTTAGTTGCTTTGTTGGTTGAACATCACAACATTTTCATTCAGCATCAAAACTCCTCTGTTGAGATTGATGAAAATCATGACTTCTATTAAATGAGCATTAATGAATTATTAATGAGCATCAGACCTATACAAATGAGCATGTGTAACTTACAAGATGAGTATTGATATGAAAATTGTAAGTTTTATTCGTTGAGCATCAAGACATTTTCAGTGAGCATTAAATCCCCGTTATTGAGTATTAGAATATGCGATTGAGTATACTGATTTGTGGTCTCGTGTCTATAGTCAACTCTTATATAAATCTAATAATGTAATATGAGACTTTTGAAATGTGCATTGCTAAGACATTTAAAAAATGAGCACAATAGAGATACTAAATGAACATACATAATTTACAAAATGAGTATTCAAAAATTCAAAAACTCATTTGTGTATGTTCATTTTTAGGCGTTTTACTTATTTGAGTTTAAGGTAAAACCCATTTATAATGTGATCGCTATATATTATATGAAAAAAGAAAGAAGTAAACAACAAAGAAAGGAAAAGAAGTAAAAAGAAAAAAGACAAAAGAAAAGAAAGTGAAATCAACCACTTAAAAGTAAAGAAAATAAAAAAACAAAAAGATAAAAGTAAAAGTAACCATGAGAACGGATGAGGCGGAAGAAAAGAAAGAAAACATGAAGGTGGCGGAAGAAAGAAAGAAAAGTGGAAGGCGGCCGAAGAAAAGAAAAAAAAAGCAGTAGAAGAGGAAAGAAAAGAAGATAGCAGCGGAAGAGGAAAGATGATGGAGAGAACATGCTGACTCAGAGGTATATTTACAAAAATACCGGATGTACGTACATCCGGATGTAGGATATAATTTACCGAGCATCTATAATGAATAGATCTATCAATTGTAGTTTTGCTTGTCGCGTCAGCTATTTCTGTCTAACTCATTTTCCAACAATATAATAATACTTCAATGGTTAGCTATAATGCATGTTTCTTTAATTGACCTCACAAATCAACCAACTTTAAGAGTATACATTTTAATGAATTATTTTTTTAATACAATAAAAATAATATTTATTTAGAAATACTTTTAAACTAAAAATTTTCAGTAAAATTTTAAACCAGCAGTAATCAATGTTATTATTATAACGGGGATAAACTTTCAACATTTTTAATAAGTTAGTATATCAATTACCTAGTAAATTAAATTTTAAATATCTATTGTTTTAATAGTAAAGCTGAGTTTTAAAAGGCTGACATGTCACAACCTTATTCGCTAAAGAAGTTATATTAAAACTCCTATATTAAAACATTTGATTTAAAATAACGAATGATGCAGTTAGAGTTGTAATAGAAGTCCAATTTAAACTAACCGGAATGGCTATGAAATAACATTTGCAATAACGTTTAATTAAGGTTTTGTAATTAATCACTTACGTCCCACTTACGTACGTTTGCAATACCATTTACGTAAGTTTATTTTCATAATGATAAAAATTTATTACAATCGAATCTAATTTTTAGTTCCACACATTTACGTCTCATTTACGTTTTTTGCAATAACATGAATGGCTATAAAATTACATTTGCGTGTAAACATCAATTGAAATTACATTTGCTATAAGATTTATGCAATGTAAAACGCAGCAAGAGAAAAAATAGGACGAAATTAAATGTGTATTAATAATTGGAGAAAAAGTTAGAGAAGAAGCTCAAGAAAGAAATAGAGAAAAATCTGTATAATATCAATCATATAGGACTCTAAAGTTTATCACTTCATCAAATAGGTACTCTTTAAATACTTATTCAATTGTTTAAATACATATTTTTAAACATTCACCTAAAATACATATTAGGTGTACCTATTTCTTAAGGGGTGTTTGAATCTGATTCTTAAAACTGCTTCTACTCCTTCAGGGAGCAGAAGCAGAAGTTGGAGTTTTGGTTGAAAGTGCAGAAGTTATTCTGGTGCTCTAATTTATTCCTAGAATCAGTTTTTAAGAAGCTGGGGGAGACCATCTTATGAAAACTGATTCTGATTCTACTTTAAAAAAGAATCAGAAATAGAATTAGTTCCAAACACCCCTTAATTGCACCTAATAGGACTCTAAAGATGTGTTTACTTGGACAATTTTAAGTCACAGACCAGACCAAACATAAACAAACTAGACCAAATCAAACAAGACTTAAACATACAAGACCAGACCAGACCAGACTTAAATGGACCAGACCAGACTTGACTTCCATAGTTATAAAATACACAGACGTTTACCAGACTAGACCAGTTCAAACCAAACCAGACATACACAGACCAGACTAGATTGAAACAAAGTAGCAAATTACAGTCTAAGTAAAATCATCCTAATACACACATTACATACACATGAACATATATAGGTGATGATGATGATGATGATAGTAGTAGTAGTAATCATAATAGTAATAATAATAATAATCAGAATTAAAATAGTAATAATAATTATAATACTCCGTAATAATAATAATAACAACAATAGTAATAATAATAAAAATTTAATGATAATAATAATAGTGATTATGATGACAATTGTATTATTATTATTATACGCAAGTTTTTCTCAATAATGACTAATTTAAGAATTAAAATCACAAGTTCACGTCCATGAGATGATGAGACCATCATGACTAGCTATTCACCTTAATGCCAATTCTTTTGGAGAATAGGGAGGAGAAAAGTCTCTAATTTTTAAGTGTTACATATCCAAATTTGTAACTTCTTATGATCTTTCATTTGATACCAATATTACACATGTAAAAATAAAGTGAAGATCTAATTGATGAAGATTTTAAATCCTAAAACTTTTTTGTCCATAAAGCCCAAAACTTTTTATAAGTAGATTCAAATCTAAACATAAATATTTCATAATTAATTTTTACATTTTTGAGACAATTTTTCAAGAAAAATAAAATAAAATCTAAAACATTGGTATTAGGAAAATCCCCAAAATAAGAGTAATTACTGCCAAGATTGAAAAATATTGTCATGTTTAAAGTTTGGTACTGCCAATATATGGTAGTAATTAGTCCTATTTTAGAATATACAAACGTTTTTATTCCTATTTAGAGGGTAATTTGCCTAAATGTTGACATTACTTAAATTTTACAATCATTATTTAACTCATTACACGATGCAAAGTTCATACTACGTATAATATAAAAAATAATTCATATTGTAAATTATATTTCATACAATACTTTAATTATTGTATATACATAATCACATTTAGTTTAAATCGGGAGTAAAACTGTATGATATAATAAAAACATAATGACAATATGCATATAATATGAACACAGTCAAAGTATTCATAGTAAAAATTTCATAAATAACACTTTTATTATTCTTCAGTTATGCACAAATACAAGAATATTAATAATGTACTCCCATTGTCCCAACCAAATCCAACGAAACATGGCCGCAACGGGAATAGGTCGGGATCACAACACATGTTGCGGCTGCAATTTGAGGTTTCCTTCTATAGCGCAATCACATCGGATCGCAATGGAGGCGAGGTTTCGATTCACAGGAAAAATCTACTACGTAACCCAATGAAACTGTAACGTGGTCGTAACGGGGTCATTTCGGATTGTATCAAGACATCAACACTAATTATTTTCTCATTTCGTTGAAGTATAAAATTAAATTACACTGCTCGACCGCAATAAGCATTACAATGGCTCCAAGCCTCCAATAGCCGCAATCGCAATGCTACCGCAATGAAAAACCTTGATATAGACTAAAGAGAAATACATAATATATGATGATGGATAATTTAATATATAGTCATTAAATAAATAAAAATTTATTATTGTTTGTGATTATTAGATCATAGAAAGTATGCATTTATGGAGTATTAAAATTTGTATCCTATGAATGATTCACGATATCTATTATGTAATACTCCGTAGTATTTTTCATTTTAACTCATATCAAATTGACACACCGCTACCGGGGCATTGCCCCGGGCTTTACACTAGTATTTAGTAATTTTCATTTTAGTTCAAACTTCTCTGGCGTCTTGCAAGTAGCATGTATTGAATTTTTTTTAATATTTTTAAAAATTGCAAGCAAACCCTTATATTTTTATATATGCTCTTATATTGCATGTAATGCCATGTCCCATGTAGAAGAAGGATTACATATAAGTTGTAGACAAAAAAATATGTACACATTGTTCTAGAACTCTAGAAGTAGACTCAACTTGCAAATTACAAGACGAAGCGACACCAATTTCCCCAAATTTCAGTACGTCATCAATGAAGGTATGTAGGTGAAAGATGGAAGAGCATATTAAGACTCGAATGCAACATCTGACCATGTTGTCTTCTTGGACTGGGAAGATGCTCCTCCATAAAAAGCAGAGAATGAGATTTGGTATGGTTCTGCACCCAAAACTAGTTGGGTACTATTCTGGATCAACAAATATCTGGAAAGGAATTCAAGAAGAAGAAAATTGTATCAATTGATCTTCCCAGATAGGAGAATCTTTGTGTGTGCTTTGTCTGGTATACTTGTGGTTGGGTGGGCACGGGAAACAAATTCACAGTAATCAGACATAATAAGGTCACACATGTCAATAACTTGAGACAATTGGCTTTAATTGAGCATACGGATAAGTTATCACACAATACATTAAAAAAATACGAACATAAATTGTATAATTTGGTTGCAGGAACCCTATTCAATTTATAGAATTGCCCTAAATAGGAGTAAAAACGTTTTGAAATTCCAAAATAGGATTTTCATGTTTTTATTCCCTAAATAGGAGTAATTCTGCCATGTTTGGGAAAAATGCCATGTTTAAAGCCAAGTAATGCCAAACTTGGCAGAAATTTACTCATATTCAAGGAATAAAAAACATGATAGTCCGTCCTATTTTGAAATTTCAAAACTTTTTTACTCCTATTTAGGGAATTCTCTCTTCAATTTAAAAGAAGGAATGGAGAACAAGAGCAAGAAACTGAAGACAGTTGGTTCCCATTTATAGGTCACTTACCTCCAATTCTAATGAAGAATTATAAGTTTTCTTCTCATGCATGTCGAACATAGTTATGCCTTCGATTTTTTGTATCCCTTGTTTTATAGCTATCAAGTCCTGCATGTCCAAGAATCCACTCATCACCAACTAAATCTAAGGATAAATAAGAACTGGCCCTAATTCAGATTGAACTTTGTCATTCCATTATTCAATAAATAAAAGATGAAGCCCCCGCCAATATATCCTTTGTAAACACGACAAAAACCAGTGATTACCAGTTTGTTTTTAACACCATGTAAACATATAATAAACATTTGCGGTGCCACCATGCAGGGATTTAAGCAATGGTCATTTCATTCTCTTCTATTTCGCTCATACCAATTACCAAATATGCTAGACTGCTAGTAATGCATGAAATCTATTCATTTCTTCCCATCTTCTTTCTTCTCTTTTTCTCTTCAAAACCAAACAGAGCATAGATGAGAGTACTTGTGATGAAGAGTGGGAATGGGCATTTGCTTAAATCCTATGCGGTGTTACACACAAGAGAGAAAGGAATTCGACAAAAACATGACAAAAGGAAAGCGTTGCATCATTCTGAAAGTTTCAAAATATATATCAACTATTACTATTTAGATAGTACTGCAATATAATAAAAAAGTGGCAACTGTCATTTTGATATTTTGAAGCGAAGGTGATCAATATCAATTTCAACCCAATCTAGATTTGCAATTTAAGATGAACAGGAGCAATGATTTTTTCAAAAGAAAGGCATTCTAAAAAAATGGAGAGGACATCCTATGTGGCACCATGTTTGATTTTTTTTAACACCATGGAGATCGGAAATCAAATGGTGTTACAAAGAACACCCTCTCTGCGTGTGGGAGGATGGCCTTTCCTTAACAAAAAACAAAAGTTAACACATATAAAGCTTTTATCAAATTCATGCTTCAAGATTAGATTCAAACACTAAAAAGAGTTGAAGTAGAAAATTTATATCCAAAGGCGCTACTCACCAGATGAAACTCTGAAGAGCCAAATGCTTCTACCTGTTGCAAAGTCTGTTCAAGGATGAAGGTGTTATGGTTTTAAAAGAAAATATCCATGAAAGTAACTAAAAGAAAAGCATCATCCTATATTTAATAAAATTTTCATGAAACTCTAATATACCATTATCAAATAAAACATAATGAAATGGAATTTTGGTGTTCCGCACTTGGATAATAATGCAATGATCGAAAAAAATTGGTAGAAAAATCTTATTGACGTATAAATCCAGAACTTCAGTAACAATCCATTGCAACTTGCTGAACAGCAAAGATAAAGCCAAACAAGGTCAACTAAAGTCATGGTAACCCTTACCATTGTTTGAGGACCATTGACCATCACAGATGTTTCACCAAGTGAATCACTTTGTGACAACCAAACTTCAAAAGGGCCCAATATCCTATCTGTCTGATTTGTGAGATTGAAGCGTACCTACATAATTACAAATAAAGACATTTTATGTAGGCGTGAAGGTAGATGCCTAGACCAATTGAAGGAATCAACTTAAAATGTCAATGAAACTTGATGGGTAATGTGCTATATGGCCCACACGGACACACCTAGACCTGATTGGCAAATAAAACTCTTACCAAGAAAGGTTTTTCAAAGATGATGACAGGTGGGACCTCCACTGCTGCCAACTCTATGTCTTGGAGAACAATAGGCTGCAAAAAGAGAGATGTAGCAGGAAACAATAAATTGAAAATAAGCAATGAGTGTAGTGTGGATGTATCCAAATCTATCGTACTAAACCAGGCTGGGAACAAAGAAGAGAAAACCCTACAACTCAAATCACAATGAAGTCATCATTGTCATGTACGCAATGATTACAACTCAAAGGCTCCCACCTATGGTGGGGTAAAGGAGGGTCAGATGTACGCAATCTTACCCCTATACTAAAGCATAAAGAGACTGTTTCCGGATGACCCAAAGTGAAAATCATCAAATCACAATGAAGTAAACCAGGAAAATCATTATTAAGTAAACCAGGGGCTGGGAAGAAATGAAGGAAGGTGGAAGCTGATTCCACTGCCAAATCATTGCAGAATAGCAAGTTTCTGAGTAGTAGGCTTTTGTATTTCCGTTTTACTATAAAAGAACTTTAGACAAAAGTAAAAGATGAAGTAAAAGAGTAGTAAAAAGACTCTTTTTTGAACAAAATAGTTTTACAGTTTTTAAGCAGGACTCGTTTTTTGGGGACATGAGTGCACAATGACCTGGTTAAAATATGAATGGGCCTTTTTACAATAAGCCATCAGGAATACCGTAGAAATGAAGATTCAACCTCACTTACATTACCAAGAATATGTTGTGTCTGGAGACGCCCTGGCTCACCCAAATTTGTGCGCCACGTAATCTGAAGTTTTCCCAGGATATTGCTTCCCTCAACTTTCGGTAATTGAGACCCTTCTGGTAATAACCTCAATTGGTAGAGAAAATTATGAACACCTCCCCCGGATCTTATGATAACTGGAGGCTTAAATAACTCTCTGGAAGATTTAAATAGGTTATTTCATAGAGCAGGAATATAAAGAACCATGACAACAGCTAAAAACATGACCATACTTTAACCAGAGGTGGATCTGGGGGGACTAAGAAGAGCCATGGCTCCCTTTTTTGCAGTGTATATATGTACAAATATTAATAATAAATACAAGTAAACGTTGAAATATGAAGCTTTGGCCCCACAAAAATAAACTTGCCACTTTTGCCCCAACCCCAATATGCACTTTGTGAGTTCTCCTCTGCTTATAACTGAAGGACCAATGAGTAAAGCTAAAGATAAGAAAACATCAAGCCACTACCTCACCAATGGATTTTTCTCCAATTGATTATCATCAGGTCTTAGTACTGTAGTGACCCAATTTTGAACAGGTTCAAAGTCAACTTGGTCCATATAGAGATTAGACTTCGTATTGTTCTCTATACAAGCCTCTAAAAATGTAGTGTCCTGTGAAAAACGAATTAAATGTCATGAATGGTTGGGTAAATAAATAGGTTGAATGTACTCCGTACTAATAAACAAGATAGTTCTGGAAGGAAGATGAACTTTTGAGTTGACAAATATAAAAAAACTTACCTTAACAATGCGAACCTACACAATAGAAACAAATATCCATTACAATATGAACACGGACAACAATATATTGTAAAGAAATATGCATACAGAGCGTGCCAAACTGAACCCACTTGTAGTAGTGTGTGTGTACAAGTGTATGTAGGTAACTATGTATATGTACATACATGTGCATACATGTGTGTATACTATGAGTTAATTATAGTGTTATTGAAGATTAGAAGCATTCTAGACAGCACCTTTGTTCTAACAGAAAGGGGATTTGTGACTATGAATTTGAAAAACTGTGGTAGATATTTACGCTCAGCATCACCATCATTATATTGAGCAGTGCATACCAATCTACAAATCCAAGTAACTGTTTAAAAAGAAATTATAACTCTGCAGACAGCATATACTAACAGAAAACAACAATATAAAACAATATCACTAGCATACGTATGTGCACCAAGTTCTTTCACATCATGTTCTACAATGAAATCATATCGCCCCCCTGCTCGTATGGACTCAACAGGAGATTTCGATGTATCTAAAAGAAGTATCCGCTGCCTTTCTGTTTGGATTTCTGCCTGTATCGAATCATCACATGTTAATCTAAAGACATGGGGCTTTATTTTTGTTTATTACAAGGCAACAAATGTAGCAAAACATACATAAAAGATTACAAAATTTAGATAATACTAATAATAATATAGAAATAAATATATATAGTACTACCTCTGTCCCATATTGGTTGTCCACTTTCAATTTGGTACGATTATTAATAAAGTAGTTGAAAAGTAAAAGTTGTGGTTGAAATTTGAGTAAAATAAAGTGAAATGATAAGGACCACATATTTCTTGGCAAAAATGGAAACATGACATTCATTTTGGGACAACTCAAAAAGGAAAGTAGGACAACCAAAATGGGACGGAGGGAGTAATAAAAATTGTAAAATAATAGTATCAATAATTGTTTCTCAATATATAATTATCAATTATCACTAAAGAAAAACTCATCTGCTCTTTCATAAGCCAATCTAAAGATTGCACTTTGCTTCCAGTTACTGATAATAGTTGCTTACAATATAAAAACATCTCAGTAATGACATCTCAATTCAACTTAAATGATGTGGATTCCTGTTGAACTACTAAAGATGTATTATAGCCATCACCATGCAACATGGCAAATTATAGGCCTAGTGAGTCCTGGTCTGGGTTATATTTTCTTAAAACATGGCAAACTTGACATGGCGCATGGCGATCACCATGGCGCAAAGGCATTTTTCATGGCGTATGGCGATGGCGCATATGGCAATGACCACTTTTTCATGGTGATTGTGCGCGCCATATCTCGCTATTGACAACTATGAATCATGGATTACATTTTCTCAGTAATGGGTTTAAATTATGAATAAGAACCGCATGTTACAATTGATCCAGTTTTACTACTTTTTCCCAATAAAACTGAATCGGTAACGATAAATTCGGTTTCATGGGTTCCTTGAGAACCCAAAATGAGAATAAAACTATTAGGAACCGAAAAAATACGATTTGAAAAAGCAATCAGGAATCGAAAAGGTTATGGTCAAAAGCTTTAAATGAAGTACTACTCTGGTGGTTTGGCCATGTGTGTAGAAGAATGAGTGGCACAACTGACGAATTGAGAGGTGGGAAGAGGAGGCAAGGATGCGGGGGATGGGAAGACCTAGACAAACATTGATTAGAGTGGTCAAGAATGATATTGTACTTCTTGAATTAGATGAGAGTATAACTTTATAGAGAGCGAAGTGGAGGATTGGTCTGATTTTATTTATCTTCCTTTTTCTCCTTTTTGTGTTTTTACCTCCGATATGGCGATATCATAAGTAGATTCATGTTAGCCGATCCCAAACTCTTTTGTGATTAAGGCTTGGATGTTGGTGTTGTTATTATAGGTTCTATTCAGGTTTTTGTGTTTTGTACACAAGGAACTAGCACCGAACCACCAGTTCAGGTTTAGTTCAATTCTTGAGGGAACATTATTTACATTCATGAACTGAACCACTGTACAGGTTCGGTTGGGTTTTCTGGTTCTGAGTGCATAAAGCCAAATCAATTTCAAATTTTTATAAGGACCTCGAGGTATAGCTGTATCTATGATATATCCTTAGATAAGTCGTACATAGTCATATACAGTTATAACTTAAACTTATTGAGTAAGCATCTCAAAGCATGAACTATTTCCGGCCATATCATATTCTATGTATGCACTTTCTCACTCTACTGACTTAATAACCTAAGGGACAAGAAAGAACTGCAAAAACTGTGCCCAAATTTTGTTTTGCAAGTAGCTTATAGCTCCACTAAATTACAAATTAGACATCTAAAAGTAAAATTTTGTAATCAAGGGCATGAAATCTACTGTGCTCTTGCAGAGGCGGTGGTGCGTGATAGAAGCACCTGCACTTGGCAGTTATGCTGCGCACATTACTACAGTAGCATGCCATTGGTGATGGACTGATGGCATTGAACAGTAGCACACTAGCACTCATCGCCACTAACAGCAGCTCCAAGCGATGGCAACCATCGTCGAGCATCATCGGAGGTAGCACCTGAGGAGGGTGCTACCATGGCACCATGCTACTAAGTTTGTCGTAGTCCTATTGTTTTATTGCTACTTGTGTCCTAATATGTATACAAGATGTTGAAGGTAGGGTTCTTGTATTTATAGATTTGGATAGATGGTGCTACATAATTCTCTAGCACGAAGTGCTAACTACCGCTCTGCACAATAAGTTATTTGTGAAGTGGTTCTGTTTTATCTAGAGCATGTGGAGGATAGGGATTTTATATTTACAAATTTGAATAGGTGGGAGCATGTGATTATCTCCCAAAATGCACTTGCTACACTTCTACACAATGAGCTAGCAGTGAAATGGCCTAATGTCTCACAAACCAGCTAACTGTACTTCCCTCGACACCAGAAGTAGGAATTAACTTCATTCATGTTGAGAAGTTGAATAGCATTCAAAACTAAAGTTTTTTGCTCATGTTGCGTAGATAGAATTGCATTTATTGAATGCTTAGTGGACAGTAGCTACAATGGCTCATCATTGTAAAGAAAAGACTCATCTATCAATCATCTAATCACCTTGATTACAACATCCCTAGCTTCGAAGTTTGAACTGTTGTTTATACTTATATAACTGCAGAACGTCTCTCCCAGATATATTGCCCTGCAAAATATCCCAATTTCTCAAGACAATCGAAATATAATCGGTAGATCGGATTATCGGAATAATAAGGCGCTGCAAAATATATGATGGAAAGGTAACCCGAATGATTGCGGAAGGACGAGGAGGCCTGGGAGGCCGAGGGAGTCCGATGACTGTTCGAGAAGGAATCTGGAGCGGTATGAGAGATCCGATGGGTCAGCCACATTGTCTCCGGAGGTGACCGATTCGCAGCCGGAGAGGAGACGAGGGAGGTTATCGGCGGCAATGGAGTCGTCGAACAAGTCTTCGCCGAAGAGCAGATCGCAGGGATCGAAACGAAGTGGGATTTCAACGTGAAGAGATGGCCTGCAGAGTCTCATTACTCGGAAGGCCAGTGAATGGGGAGTTTGTGCAGTGCTACTCATCTTCTTCTTCTTGAGACTCTGATTTCACGCTTGCTTCACACCTCAAATCTGATTTGTAATGGTGTGTTTGGAAGTCACACCTTAAATTGAATAAGTTGGTCCCCCATTTTCTTAAAAAACTGATTCTAGGCGGGTTGCTATACTGCGGGAATAAACTTAAAAACTGATTCTAGGCAGTTGCTATACCGTGGGAATAACCTTAAAAATTCACGTGTGGTTCACACGCATGAACATTAATTTTTTTTGTTTTTCCATTGTCTATGAGCAAAATGATGTAACTCGCGTATAAAAAAATGTAACTCACGCAGATAAAAAAATGTAACTGTAGACATTTCGAAATGTAACTTGTCTAATACGGATAAAGAAAGAAAATATTGATTTCAATGAAAATAATGAGTGTAATTGCTCAATTATTTTACGTAAATAGTGAATATGTTTTGTTTTCGATATTAAGACCATAAAAATGTTGTTTAAAAATTATTTTTTTGCTAAAAATCATTTCTTACAACAAAAGTGATTGTTTTACTAAAAAAATCTTCTTTTTTAGCACAAAAAAAAAAGAAATTTTCTTTGCAGAGGTTTGTTTTGTGATGTAACACATGCTATGAAAAATGTAAATTGCGTTGATGAAAATTTTAAGTTAGATGTATGCAAAATGTAATTTGTTAAGGCAATCCAAATATAACTCACGTATAGGAAGATGTAACTCACGTGTAAAAACGATGTAAGTCACACATAAGAAAATGTAACTTCATATATTATCACATGTAAACAATGAAAATAAGGAGTCTAATTGCTCAATTAGTTAAAGTACACAATTTAAATGTTTTTTTAGTATTAAGGCCATAAAAAATGTTTTAAGTGAAAATAAATTCTTTTGTCAAAAAATCATTTTTTTGCAAACAAAATCTTTTTGTTTGAAAAAAATTGATTTTTTGTTTCAATAGCAGGAATTTATTTTGTGATGTAACTCGTGTTATGGAAAATATAACTCGCATATAGAAATATGTAACACACACATAAAAATGTGTAACTCGTGCATGTGAAGATGTAATTCCATATATGATCAAATTATTTAAATATAAATAATGAAAACAAGGAGTATAATTGCTCAATTAATTATAATTGCCAAAAGATAATTTATGAACATATAAACCACACATATGAAAATCTAATTTCATATTTTATCAAATTTAAATCAAAATACACAAATTTAATGCTTTAAAAAACTAACAACATATAAAAGAGATAAGAAATATATTATAGAAAAAAAGTGTATGAATATGAAAAATATATTATGAAAGAAATGTATAAATACAAAAAAACATCACATAAAAAATAAATTTTATTGTAATTTCATTTGAAGAAAGAAAATAGAAAGAAGTGTATGACTAATGACTAAGATAGAAAAAAGTAATTAATTTATTTTGAAATGATAAAAATTGAATCAGGAAATTATAATACTCTTAATACGTTCCACTGGTCATGAATTAGAAAAAATACTATTTGGAAATAGTGGACTCAATGATTGTTAGCTTTTGATGAAAAGTAAAAACAAAAAAAAAAAGAACGAAAGAAAGATGGTGGGCTGGGGGGTAAGGATGTTTTTACTTGGACTGTAATTTGCTTGTCTGGTCTGGTAAAGTCTGGTTTCTTTGTATTTTTATAACTATTCAAGTCTGGTCTGGTCTGGTCTGAACTGGTCTGGTCTGGTCTGGACTGGTCTGGGGCAAATTACAGTCCAAGTAAAAACATCCTAAGAGACCGTGAGACCGTGGTGATCAAAGAAAAATGTCACTGTATTGGGATCGATGTACCATGAGCATGGTATGCCGATCCCACGGTATAATTTTCCGATTCTAGGAGTAAATTAGAGCACCAAAATCACTTATGCACTTTCACTCAAACACTCCTACTTCTGCTTTTGCTCTCTGAAAGAGAGGAAGCAGTTTTAAGAATCAGATCCAACTGTTCACTTCATTTATTACTACGTATAAGGACTACTCCGTATTTTTTAAAGAGATCATCATACACTCATACTACCTACTTTATTAGAGCATTTCCAATGCTACAATGTGCACGGTGCACATGTGGAATGTGAGATAGTCACATAAATATAAGTAAATAAATCATCTATCTCCTTATTTAAATGGTTTTATACCATTTGGTATATTTTTCTCTGTAATGTCAACGAGGCCATCTAGATATAGACATTGTGGTTGACAATGTTAATAAAATTTTACCGAAATTATATAAAATCATTCAAATAGGGAGAAGGATAATTTATTTATCAATATTTATGTGGCTATTTTTCATGCCACATGTGCACCCGTGCACATTATAGCATTGAGAGTCATACTATAACGACAAAGTGGACAACAGACATGTTGGAAACTATTATGTATGAGAAGTATTAGCTTCGATAAAAGAACAAGGACTGTCAAAGGTAATTTTGGAGGCAGATTCACTTACAATATTGTCAAGAATTACGAACGAGGATGGAGAATCTTATTTAGATACTACTACATATAATAGAAGATACTCTATTTGTCCCATATAACTTTGTCATCTTTTCTTTTTTCGGTTGTATCAACAACTCACTACATTCCCTTTTAATTAATAAATATGTGGTTCCTGTTATTGAGATCTCCTTTGCACAAATCTCAATCTTATAATTTTTACTTTATCACTTCACGTGTAGATCAAACTTAGCAAAGTTTTGAGGGATAGAGGGAGTATAAGATATAGTCTTATTAACCACATTAATTGTGAGATCAGGCATTGCATGAGATCCCGAATAAGGCTTCCCATAATCTTGCACGCGAGGCCCTTTCAAAGCCGGATGGAAGTGTCATACTGTCATCTTTAGTGCGATCCCCGATTGGCCGATTGTAGTTAAGTAAATATACAACAAAAACTAAATTTATCATTCTAATTAGTATAGATTTTTATTTTAATGTGGTAGATTAATTAATATATAATAATTAAAGTTATTACAAGTATGTGAAATTTCTTGTAATTTTCAGGTTAAAATATAATAAAGTTATTACATTCCCAATGAGGAGGTCACAAGGTCGAAATTCACCCAATTCAAGGATGTTAACGTTTAACAAAAAAACAGAGACTAAATAGATTTGTCAACACAACAAAAAATACACAATAAATACGAAAATAATTAATGTGGATAGGGAAATGTATACAATAATTTACTGAAATAAAATTGTGGATCTTTAGTCGTGAAAACTCTTCTGGCTCACATATTTTTTAAGTAAAATAATGTATTATTTCATTCGAATAATAGCAACGAAATAAATGAATAACGTACAACTACAATGGGTGAGACACACAATGGAAAGATCCCACGGGCCCTTTCATACCGCTAGCCCATTCAATAACATAGACTAATCTAACCGTCCTGTTATACTTGCTACTCCAAATAGAATACAAAAAAAACTACAAATAAAATACACGGCTTCACCATAAAGAGAGAACTGATTTAACCAACAACCAACAAAGGAAAAACTCTACTGAGTAGATATTGTCTGGATCATCAGTTTGATCGGCCACCGAAAATGAGATCTTGTTGAGCAATATTTTGCCTGAATCACTAGTCTGAATCACTGAAGTCTCATAGTCATCAATACTAGGAGCCAACCATGACTAACAAAAGTTCATTCGATCGATTACACCGATGATGAATACAGCCTCTAGACATCGTTAGGAGAGAAACACTTTTATATTCTTACTTCATCCAAACATATACAAACTTTTAATCAAGATGGAATTAAAATGCTTTTAGTTGGATTGATTTCAGTCTCATAGAGAACCAACCCAGACAAAACCAAATCATATAGTTTACAGTCTTTACACTTTTGCGGCATTTACGGGATCAAACCGACTAGATCAAACGCAAATAGGAAAAATTCCCAAGATATGACTAAAACATATTGAGTTTCTCAAAATATGAGTAACTATGTTTTTTTCCCGGAATATGACTAAAAACCGGAAAAAAAAAATTCGTCATATTATAATGTGGAAGGACAAAAATGCCCTTATTTAAAAAAGATGCATTTTGCACTAATTTCAGCCGTGTAAATATATTGCACTTTATGAACGCGTTATAACACAACATTTATAGCACTTTATGACGGCATTCACTGCACAACATATAATGCACTTCATGCACTTAAGTTATGGTACTTCAGTTTGTCCTTTTTTTAGTTTTGATAATTTTAGTTTTTACGTTTAATTAAATCCAATGCACTCCATGCGAGAGTTATGACAAAACATTACAAAAATGTTAGCATTTTATAATATTTGAGATTTAATAATTGCAGTTTATATCAATGTTAATGCTCTACATTATTGCACTTTTTGTCAAAATCACTTTATATATGGTCATATCATTGCACTTCTTTGTCATAATCATTACACTTCTTGTGATATTCACGGCATTACATAAAAAATATTCATTGCACACTGTCCTCAATCGTCTTCAACCTAGGGTTCTTCTTAAATCTTGGGTTTGTCTTCAACCTCGACCGTCTTGCTGAAGAATCCGAGTTGTTGGAGCGGCGGTCCGGCCATCACCATTCTTTGGCAACATTAATTATTACCCTAATTTCATTAAATAGAAGAAGAACCCAACAAACCGTAATCTCAAGCGGCAAGAGATCAAGCACGCTGGTTGACGGAGGCACGAGGCAACTGTGCGGCGGGACGGCGGCGGCCAGGGCAAGGTCGGCGGGTGGCGGCGAGTGCGGGCCGGACGTACGAAGGAGGAGAACACACAACTGTGCAGTTAGACGGAGGTGATGAGCAAGCGGACGTACGGCAAGGCATCGGCTGGACGGTGGCGAGGCGACAGAGGTAGGTGGCGGCTAGGTGGAGGCTGGGCGTCGGCGGGGCAGCAGCGGCAGGCGGGTGTGCGTGAGTAGTGGGAAGCTAGAGACTAGGGTTGGAGAAAAAGAGTAGGAGGTTAGGGTTTTATAGACTTAACCTAAGGGGTATATTAGTCCATAAAAAATAATTATTTAATTGCTAATTTCGAAATTAATTAAATATAATTGATTTAAATATTATTTTGGGAAAAACACTAGTTAGGTTATAGATTGGGAAAGTGGGGAAGTTTTACTCATACAAGGGATAATTATTTCAACGCAAATAAAAGATCAGAAAATTTCAATTCAAAAATTGTGGTTTGAATTAAATAGGCCCTTGAACTTACTTAAAGTGTTCAATTAGTCCCTTATATAGGAGGTTCTGTCCGGCCGTCGCCAATTGGGGCGGTTCCCGGTGGATTTTTTTGATGAAATTTTTTGAGCATCTTCTTCATTAAGTCTAGTTTACTCATACCAAATTTCAGCTAAAAATTCAACCGGGAAGGCAGTCAAATGATTTTTTGAAGATAACTGCGAAGTTAAACAACGCAGTACATTTCGTAAAATCATTTGACTGCCTTTCCGGTTGAATTTTTAGCTGAAATTTGGTATGAGTAAACTAGACTCAATGAAGAAGATGTTCAAAAAAATTCACCGGGAACCGCCCTAATTAGTGACGGCCGAGCAGAATCTGCTATATAAGGGACTAATTGAACACTTTAAGTAAGTTCAAGAGTCTATTTGACCTTAATTATAAAGCGCAGACACAGTTCTGCATTATTGGAATGAAACCCAAATAATTCCCTAACTAGGAGTAAAAGTTCATAAAACTGAAAAAACAGGACCGTAATGTTCCGTAGGACTAAAATTAAATGAGTATGACAAAAGTACCCTTAATGAACCCTTAATGAAAGTCTGTCTTATTTAGTAATGCTACATACATATAAATAAAATACAAAAAAATTACACAGCTATATAACTGCACCGGATGTGCTGCGGACTGTCATAAATCTCATGTACCGCCACTGTTGGCGGCCGGCCGCCACCACCACCGCCGCCCGCTACCTTTACCGCCGGACGCCGGAGCCGCCTAATCCGCCGCCTCTCTCAGCAAGTCTTTATCTGCCGCCGCCGCCCTCCGGCGAGTCCTCGTATGGATCCGCCTGGTCTTCCAATGCCGCCACGCTCTATGCTTGGACTGCTGAGATCTCCTACACCACCACCAAAATTATTCTAGTGAAATATTATTTAATGTCATGTTAAAAGCATAATGCCATTTTGTAAAAAATACATGACATTAATAGTCATAAATATGACATTATTGCTTAACATTTTCAAGCAATATTGCCATCTTTATGTAATTAGTATGTAAAAAATACATGACATTAATAGTCATAAATGTGGCATTATTGCCTAACATATTCAAGCAATATTGTCATTGTTAGAGATATTTTCATTGTATTGTGATCAATGTTACTTATGCTTTTGTTGTTAGTTCAAATAAATAAATAGACTAGCTAGAATAATGAATAGGCCTTTTAAGGCAATTTGTAATAAAGGCTTTCATGCCTTTTTAGGTATGGGCCTCCTAGAAAAATGAGCCCAAATGATTGTAAAACCTACCTTTCCCGTCAGGCTATATATATGCCTTAAGGGAAAGGCTAGGTTAAGCTTTTCAATACATTCTCTGTGCCACAGTGCCTATTCTCGTGTAAGGTTTCACGCTAAACTTTCATATCATTCTGTAAAACCTCTACACATCAATGGAAAGCTTCAAATCATAGATCTATCTTCCATACATACATTCTAGACTAGAAAAACAGGGACCTAACATCTGGTATCAGAGCCGGAGCTGATCGATCGATTGAAGGCTGAAAAACGCTCCTGCGCGATTCTTCATCGTTGAAGTTTTGCACTTGAGCGATTTTTTTGTTCTGTTTTTGTTGTGATTTTTTAGGAAAATGTTTACAGGGAAATGCTTCTAGGCTTGCTGGGATTCATTCTGCAAAAAATCTCGCTGAGAAAGTTGGCGTACAGGTTAAGCCAGATTTGAGCGATCCTGCATTTTCGCGCAACTCCCTGAAAAGGAAGAACAGATTCGCGCAACAGGTCTCCTGCGCGATCTCAAGCTTAGCGCAACAACTTCTGCGCGATTCAGGACTTGCGCCATCTTCAGAAGCCTCCTGCGCGATTTTCAGCTTCGCGCAACTTACCCTGCGCGATTTCAACTTCGCGCTAACTCCCTTGCGCGATTTGGAAGCTGAGCGATTTGGACTTAGGATCTTTTGAGAGTTGAGCGATCCTTGACTTGCGCAATTCCCTACTGCCTGAAGTACCCAACAACAGAACAGGACTTAAACAATCAACTGATCAGCCCGATCATTTAAAATGGATGCATTATCAATTGGAAACGACACGAGACCCCCGATTCTACGAAGAGGAGAGTACAATGTGTGGAAGAACCGATTCCTGAACTTTCTGGAGAGCAAGGACCAATCCTCAGGTCTTCTTGACTCTATCACAAATGGACCTACCCAATTGATGATAGCTGTTGAAAGAGACAATGGGAACAATCCACCTGTTGAGATAGAGTGGAGACCAAAGACGGTTGACGAGTATGATGATGAGGACAGAGCAAGACTCCGTGCAGATCTCATTGCCAAGACCTATCTGTTGCAGGCCATCCCGAACGACGTCTATATGCAGATTGACAGTATGTCAACGGCAAAAGAGATGTGGGATGAGATCTTTAAGATCATGCAAGGAACGGAGATAGGAGTGAAAGCTAAGAAAGCCAGCACTTTTACAGCATACGACTCGTTCAAAGCCAAGCTTGGAGAATCACTTGAGGACACCTACCTCAGATTCCTGCAGTTGATAAATGAGATGAGAAAGATTGGCGCGCACAAGTCGAATATGGAACTGAACGTGAGATTTCTGTCTTCACTTGGAGTTGACTGGAAGAAGCTGAGCTCACAGATAAGGCACACAAAGGATCTGGATGAGATGGATATCCATGCAGTGTACAACACACTTGATCAGTATGCTGAAGATTTTTCTGACTTTGTGGTTGCCGCTGTGACGGCTGATAAAGGAAAGGGAGCGGTGGACAAGCTAGCTGACACTCTTGCCCTGATGCTTGACAAGCCTTCAAAGTCTGGTTCCAAGAAAGATAAGATGATAGCTGATGAAAGTGAAAGTGCTGACAATGACATTGGTTTCTGGGATAATTCTGATGATGATGAGCTTCGTGACTTCCAGAAGCAGATAGCCCTTCTTACCTCCAGGTTCAATAATCAAATGCAGAAAAATAAGAACTCCTCAAATAACAGGCTCCGCAAGTCCTCTTCCAGCAACAACAAAAGAAAAGAGCGATCTTTTGATTCTTCTGAGAATGGAAATGCTGAGGATGCTCCAAAGTGCTTCAATTATGGGAAGACTGGACATCTGATAAAGGATTGCAGGATGCCAAAGAGGAGGAAGGATGCTGAATATTATAAGCAGAAGATGAATCTGAACAAGAAGATGTTGCTGGCAATGGAAGAAAGCAGTGAGAAGAGTGCTCTCATGGCTGAAAAAGATCACTGTATGGATGATTCCGATGAAGAAGAGAATATGGCCTTGATGGCAGTGGTTGAAGAAGAAGAGAAAGAGAAGGATGCTGAGAAAAAGGAGAAAGACAAAGCTGAGGAGAAGAAGAACCTGTCTACCCCAACCAATGTTGATGAAATGACTGTCCTGTCTGCTGAGAACAGGAATGCTGACAATGAAGTAAGTACCTCTAATTCATCTATTCATACTTGCTCTAGAACCGATATGCATGATAAATTTAAGGAGCTAGAGGTGAAATACAATAGATTGTATGATGTATATAATCAACTGCGTGAAAAACAGACATGCTCAAACATTAAGATAATCAATTCAGAGAAAACAATCACTAAGCTCACAACTGAGAATAAAAGACTTAGTGTTAGCGAAAAAGAACTGACAGAGAAACTTAGAACTACTGAGAAAGAGAGAATTAGACTTTTTGGTGTAAACAACTTACTTATGGAAAGAAGGGGTGCTCTTTACACTACAATCAAAGAACTTGAAGACCTGTTAGCCAAGAGAGACCAAACAGACCAGACTATTTTTCTTAACCAGCCTAAGGACACTCGTTTCTATAACGCCAAGGAGGGCCTGGGTTTGACCAATCCTCAGAACCTGAAAAAGGTCAATTGTAGACAACTCTATGATGTTAGATACATGAAAATAGGATTGACCAAACTCATGGCCTTCACTGGTGCTGAAGAAACGAATGCCCTTGAGGATGAAAAGAGAAAGACAAAGGCTGGTGTCGAAGTTCCTTTTGACTACACAGAGTTAAACAAGAGCTACAAAACCAAAGCACTCCCTTTGACCCCAACTGAAGAAATCTTGACCTATCCTCCTGAAAAGGAAGCTGTGAAAGACGGAGAGGAAGCTTCCACATCTGAACCAATTGAGAAACCAGTTTACATTCCACCGTTGGTGAGAAAGTTTGCTGAGTTAAAAGATTCTTTTGAAAAAGAAAAGCAAGTTTTGGAAAAAGAAAGAGATGAACTTTTAAAAGAAATATCCTCTTTGAAAACCGCCTCTCAGTCTAACACAGCTTCTCAACCCTCTTCCCCTTCTTGTTCTGAAAACACTTCTGAAAATTCAAGCGATAGTTTTAAGACTTCTTCTTCTCATCCTAAGTCTCATTCTCCGACAGGGAAACATGTGAAGAAGAGAGTCGAGAAGAAAGGAGAATGGATTGAAGACAAAATAAGAAGGAAGAAGAGAGAAGAAGAGTCGAGATTAAGAAATAAGTGTCAGCGGTCGAGCGCCATATTTTATGTTAAGAATAAGTCTAGTTCTAGCATTAGTGAGCCTTCTACTAGTTATACTAGAAGAGTGGCTCCTAAGTCTTCTAGTTCTAAGATTTCTGTTTCCAATCGATGTACTAAATGTGTTTCTCAGAATTGCATTAAATCAATGAAATGTTGTTGTTTTGAGTCTGTTTCTTCTTGCAAAGCAAATGATCCTGTGATTGTTGATAATGTTGTGAATAAGCCCAAGATTGATAGGGTGAATGTTGAGAGTGAGGTCAAATTGCCATTTTTAAGGTATCCTCTCAAGATTCACTCAGTCAAACATCTGAGAAGGCTATCACGCGAACCAATCTTGAAAGACCATTTATCTGAACAATCACTTAGGACAAATGAAAGTTCCCTCGCTCCAAAAATCAATCAAATAAAACAAAAATGGGTTCCTAAGGCTGAAGCAGAACAATTAAAAATGAAAAATTCTTCTCAACCAGCCAGCCTAGGATCCCAAATCAAAAAGAAGTTGAAACAATTGCTCACTGTTGATAAGGAAGGACCCATCTGGCGATGGGTACCTAAGCGAAACTAATCTGTTTTGCAGGTCAGTCATGTGTGGCATCTTGATTCGGGTTGCTCGTCACACATGACTGGACAGATTGAACTACTGAGCAACTATTGTGAAAGGTTTGGAGGAAATGTGAGGTTTGGGAACAATGCATCATCGCCCATACTCGGAATAGGAGATGTCATCTGTGAGAGCGTCACAATCAGAAACGTGTCATATGTGCAGGGACTGAAACACAACTTGCTTAGCATCGGCCAATTTTGTGATAATGGAATGGAAGTAAGATTCCATGCTAGGCAATGTTGTGTGATGGATATGGGTGGGACACCATTACTAAGGTGTCAGAGGAAAACCAATCTCTACACCATTGATCTGAAATCGGTACGATCCCCCATATCCATCTGTCTCCTGTCCAAAGCATCTGAAGAACAAAGTAATCTATGGCACAGACGTCTCTCACACTTGAATCTGCCAGCCATCAGTTCCCTCTCCTCGAAGAAGCTAGTGAAAGGATTGTCTGTTCTGAAGAACTCCCCCAACCATCACTGTTCTGCATGTCATTTGGGAAAGATGAGGAGAGCTTCACACAAGTCAAAACAATTTCCCTCCTCATCTCGTCCCCTGGAGCTACTACATATGGATCTGTGTGGTCCGATGCGCGTGCATAGCTACTACTTTGGTAATTGTGGATGACTACTCACGCTACACATGGACCAAGTTTTTGCGCTTCAAGGACGAAACTGCAAACTTAATCATGACGTTCATCAGGACCATACAGAACTATCTACAGCAGAATGTGAAGATCATCAGAACTGACAACGGGACGGAGTTCAAGAACAAGGAACTGACCGAATTCTATGAAGCTCAGAGAATTACTCAACAGTTCTCTGCAGCCAAAACACCACAGCAGAACGGTGTTGTAGAAAGACGGAATAGAACCTTGGTGGAAGCAGCCAGAACCATGCTGATACAGTCCAAGCTTCCTCACTTCATGTGGGCGGAAGCTATCAACACGGCTTGCTTTACACAGAACAGGACAGTGATCCACAAAAGATTTGACAAGACGCCCTATGAGATTGTGTTCAAGCGGCTCCCTAACATTGCCTTCTTCCGCGTCTTCGGCTGTAAATGCTACATTATGAACGACAGGGATGCTAGGGGGAAGCTTGATCCAAAAGCAAATGAAGGGATATTCATTGGATATTCTACCAATTCCAAGGCATACAGAGTATACTTGAAAGACAGAAGAACCGTCATGGAGAGCATCAATGTGAGCTTCTATGAAATGGCGGATTTGGCTTCTGAACATTTTCATTCTGAACCATCAACCTCTGCAAACAATGAAACTCCATCATCTTCTGGAGTAGGAGGGCAGGGAGGTGAGACAAGATCTGATGAGCACGTGGTTCTGGATTCTCTATTTGAGCACTTCTACAGCCAACCACGTGCAGCACCAACTACAAATGCTATAACCACTCAGAACCCCCTGTTACCTGCTCCAAATGCTGAAGAAACCAACACTCCTACTCAGAATGATGATGAGCACACAGATAATGAAGCTGAATATGAACCAACCTCTCCTGTTAATGATCAACCTGAAGAACCTACAACGCAAGAAACCCCAGAAGCACAACTAGAGCAAGAATATTCTGACCCTGATCATCCAATCATAACTCCACTACCTCTACAACATGAGAGAAAGTGGACAAGAGCACATCCGCCAGAGCAGATAATTGGAGATCCATCTCAAGGAGTCAGAACCAGAACGACATCAGTCAATGAATGCTTATACTCATGTTTTCTGAGTCAGAAAGAACCAACAAAGATGACTGACGCATTGGCTGATCCGGACTGGGTGATTGCAATGCAGGAAGAAATGAACCAGTTTGAAAGATTAAAAGTGTGGACCCTGGTGCCAAGGCCGTACAAGAAAACTGTTAGGTCCCTGTTTTCTAGTCTATAAAATGTATGTATGGAAGATAGATCTGGGAATGAAGCTTTCCATTGATGGTGAAGGTTTTACAGAATGATATGAAAGTTAGCGTAAAAACCTTACACGCAAATAGGCACTGCGGCACTAGGAATATCGAAAAGCTTAACCTAGCCCTTCCCTTAAGGCATATATATAGCCTGACGGGAAAGGTAGGTTTTACAATTATTTTGGGCTCCCTTTTCTAGGAGGCCCATACCTAAAAAGGTATAAAACCTTTATTACAAAATTGCCTTAAAAGGCCTATTCATTATTCTAGCTAACTATAAACTAGCAAAGTAACATTGATCACAATTACAATGAAAATATCTCTAACAATCTCCCCCTTTGTGATCAGATGTTCTTGCTTCTTCTTTTCTTCACTTCTGAGCTTTAAAATAATGCTTTCTAAGATTGAGTGCATGCTCGTAATTTCTGAGAGACCTTCTTCTGTCTAGTTGTTTCTCGATGGCTTTCAAGATTTTATTGACTCTTTCCAATTCTTTGATTTCTTCTTTCGAGGCTTCATTCTGTCTTTTATCTAGATCTTCTTTCCTTGGCTGGAGCTGTTCTCGGATGATTTGCAGGGTCCCATCACAGTATTTTTGAATGTCTTCAACAATCATCAGACGCTTCTCTTCTTTGTGATTCAGATAAATGACTGAGATGGGCTTGTCAAATGTACCATATGCTGCAAAGGTTTCAAGCCCAGGTCTATCCAAGTCCGGTCGTGTAAGGTTCGCCTTTGAATAATTGTGTTCAAGAGTCATCTGGAGATCATGGGAGGCGTAGAACCGAACTTGTCTTGTCATGAATCTCTTAATGGCCTCAAAACCTTCTCTAGCAAGTCTGTCTTTGTGCACTGGGAGCTCCCTGCATCTCATGAACATTTGATAAATATCATCCATGTGCAGTAGGAAGAAGTCATTCTCTTGACAGGTGAACTCCGAGCCATCGGTACGTCGTAGACGAAAGATCAGGAACTTAATCGTTTCCAAGTAGTCTTCTGTGATATCCAGGATTTTCGATATAGGACATCCACTTGTTGCGAGATTATGATTTAGAACTTGTCTTCGTTCCCCTGTGGATCTGTGTCCTAGCATATACAGATTACCTCCTCGGTATTTTCCTTTCAAGTGATTGATTCCTCGCATCTTTAATTCACTGAACTTCTTGATTTTTTCAGGTTGTCGCCAGATTTTCTCTCGGATTTCTTCTAGGAAGGGGGCTTTGATTCTAACAATTTCCCATTTTTCTTTGGCTGGTTCTGGTGCCTTGGGATTTTCTTTATGATTCTCCCCTTCCTTGAGTTCATCTTCATCGAGTCCAATCATTTGTGCATGATATTTGTTGAGGAATTCTCTGAGTTGCCAGCTTCGACACATTTCGTACTGCTCCGCTTCCACTCTAAGATCATCCCACTCTGTCCACTCGCGAGGCCACTGATCATGAACTAGAAGGTCTTCCAGTTCATCTTGTATTTGATTACCAGAGGGCTTAGAGTGAGCTTGTTGTTGTGTCGAAGGCGACCTGTCATGTGAAACACCGGGATCCTCAGGATTGCCCGTTATCATCAGATTAGAACTAGGTTCTTTCTGATGGCCTGAATAGAATGGTGTACTCGACGTAGCAACCTCAGGACTTCCACTCCATCCTTGGTCTACATCTATGAAAGATGAGCCTAGGAGTGTTGTTTCTAGCTCGACCGGGCTAGATGTGGGTGAGTTGGCTGTTTGGCTTTTATGTTGAGTGGATGATGGGGGCTGATTGTTCGAGGATTCAGGTTGGTTGGATTGCGTAGAAGGTTGGCTTGTTGACGCATCACGCTCAAGTGTCCTTTGTCTCTTGTTCTCCCCCTCATGAGGATCCGAGTCATCGGGGTCCTCATGCGAACGTTTGTGACCGAGGAGACTATCACGGCATGAGCTGTCAGGCTTAAGGATCCGAAGAAGGTCTTTTTGTTTCTGGGTTAGGTTGCCTTCTTCGGTGGCTAGTAGTTGATCTAGCATAAGGGTTTCGAGTACCTCGAACGGTAAAGTTTTAGGGTCAGGAAAAGGTGTGGTCGAAGTAGGGGAGGACACTAGTTCTGTATCCTGGGTTCCCCTTGAAGCAGTAGGTGAGTGAGGTAGGGTTGTGGATGGTTCAGAGGTTTGTTGGGTAGGTATGATAGGAAGTGGTTGGGTTTGTTGGGTATGTGAGGATGTTGATTGGGGTTGGATGATGTCATTTAGCAACGCCGGGGTGTTCCTGAATTCCTGTGCCCGAGCGGTTATTGCTTCGTGCACCCATGGTTTAATGGTGGAATCCAAGAAACGTTGCAAAATGACAGAAAGGTCGGTAGGGTCAGGGTGTCCGGTTACAGGGGTAGTAACCGTTGTCACAGCATCAGTAAAGATTACTGAAGTGTGGCCTGCAGATAATGATGGAGTTATCTGTTGTGCAGCAGGACTTCCGATCATCATTGACGTATCTCCGATCGTTGATGACAAGTAAAGTGCACCTGTAGTGTGCAGTGGTGTGAGCAGTGTATGTGTCCTAGAAAATGTTGAAAAAGTTGGGATGGTGGAAACTAGACTCAATGTGCTAGAAGGAGGGGTAGTGGTCTGGGGCGGAAGACCACAAAGTAAATCCTCAGCTGCTTCGTAAGGAGGCAGCGAGGTGGGTAAAATATCCCCTATATGTGAAACTACTACCTGTTGGGAGGCAGCAGAGTGGCTAGGTGAGGCTTGTGCATGCGCAGTTGGGCTAGATGCCGCGTCTTCTACTCGGAGACTGAAAATATCAGCCTCTGCACCTATGGGGTTAGCCCGGTTTATTGTGTCAAGGTCAGAGCAGCTGTCATATAAAGCTAACTCTTCTGTCAGGTTGTTCGCGGTTTGCACTCTTTGCACAGGAGTAGATGATGAGGCAAGATCATGACGCACCTTGGAGCGAGTCTCACTGATGATATTTCCTTGAGTGTCCTTGATTTGGTGAGACTGCTCTTGTGTTGTAGCCCGAGAAAGCCTGATAACGAGTCGTCCTTTCTTAGCGCGGGCTTTCTCGACTTTCTTGCCCTTTGCATTGGCATTGTCGTCGTCCTCATCATCATCATCGTTGTCGTTCCTAGCCTTGCTCCCAGAGCCCTCATCGTCAGCGTCTTGTGTTGTGGCTACGCTTGGCGAATCACGGGTAAACTCCTCAGCACGGGTGTGGCCCTCAGCAGACATAGTCTGATCATCATGGGGCCGGCTTGCCACTGGTCTCTGTGGCTGGGTTGAACTCTCAGGACCCTCACTTACTCTCGGCTGACTCCCCGGGGTAGACTCAAGGGGGTTAATCTGAGCCATAGGGAGTATGATGTTGTTCTCCTGGCAATAGCGGATGACGTGTGGATCGTTGCGGCCGGCTATTAGCAGGAGAGGTTCTGGTATGGGCAGAGGCACCACGTTCTGTGGCTCTGCCATTCTCTTCAGATATTGGAGTGCTGGAGTGCTGACATTCTCAGAGGATCTTCTTCTTTGGATGATGGGAATGGTTCTGTAGAAATGTCGCACCAGCAGGGAGAACCATCTCATGTATGGCAGATGTTTGATTAGGTTTGTGTCGAATTTTCTTCTCCTCATCTCCAGCATATCTCCCCAGATAAGTGCGGCGTAGTCATAGTTCTTCATGAATGCTACACCGTGGAAGATGTAGACTAGATAAGCGCTGCATTTGTCGAATCCGCCGTGCTTGGGGGTACAGCACTTGTTCAGAGCGGCCAACATTGTCCTCCACGGTCTTGGTAGGCGCCCGGGCTTGATTTCAGACATCACGTGGAGAGGTTGAACATGGCCCAATGAGATGATGTCAGCAATGACTTGTGCTTCTGGGGCCAACGCTTCATATTGTGCCTCCTCCGGGATCTGTAGCACTTGTTGTACTAGCGCCTTTGTGATTGTGACTCTGGTGTTGCAAATGGTGGCGGCTAGCACGTTGTTGAGTTGTCTCCCATTCTCGTCTACGTCCTTGTCAAGTGTACCCCAGAATTGTTGGAGATACACCTGAGGGACTTCAGCATTGTTGTTTAGGGCCTTCCACAGCTTGTGCCCTTTCAGAATGGAGACGATGACGTTGTCTTGACATGAGAAGGCTTCTGGATCCAGTTGGGCGTTGTTTTCTTTTATCGGGATCCAGTGTTCCTTAGCATAGATCTGATTGATTGGTGTGACAGCAGCCATTTCTGTTTAGAATGATGAACAGATTAGAACAAATGATCAAAAACGACTAAGTCCACACTCTTTTCTCATTTGGGCCCTTTGATGATTTTTTTTTTTTTTTTTTTTTTTGAAAAATGGGGCATAGTTGAAGAGTGGTTATTGGTCTTGGTCTGATTTTGGACCTGGACTTTGTTACTGTTGGCCCAACTTAAAAGGATTTCCCTTAAGGGTTTGGAACTGGGTTGGGCCTTGGTTAATTGCGTGCAGGCCAAAATTTTGGCTAAGTGACAGATTGCGCAACTTGTTTGGATCGCGCAGGCTATCACGATCGCGCAAAGTAGATGGGTCGCGCAAGGAGTAACAATCGCGCAGCAACAAGATCGCGCCGTCCTGATCGTGTAGCCCTAATGATTTGTCTAAAGGTAGAATCGCGCAGGTCCAAAACGCGCAGCCCAAATTGCGCAGGCCAAATTGTGCAGGCCAAATCGCGCAGGCCAAATTGTGCAGGCCAAATCGCGCAGGGCTAAAACGCGCAAGATACTCAAATCGCGCGGCTTAAAGGTTGCGCATCACATCTTTTTGCGCAAATCTTAAATCGCGCAGGATGATGTTCGCGCAGGTCTCCAAGATCGCGCAACATAGACATATCGCGCAATCCGGGATCGCGCAACATCTCAGAGTTTTCGCAAGAACACTAATCGCGCAACGTCTGTGGGTTGCACCAGATCTGTAAATCGCGCAGCCTGTCATTTTGCGCAGATCTGAGATAGCGCAAGGACCAGGATCGCGCAGGTAATCATATCGCGCAACCCCGGTTCGCGCAAGTACTCAGAGATTGCGCAATGACCTTTTCTTCGTCTTCTCTGTTCATAATCTTTGCAAGATACCTGTAAAGAGATAACCAAATATACAAGGGATGGTGTTTTTACCGAGAGGAGTGTTGAGAGCTTTGAGGAAGAAGGGAGATGCGAGATTTGGAGCTTGGGGGATTGTGAGAGTTTCGCGCAGGAAGAGAAATGGAAGGGAGGGTTGCGCGTTTTCGAAGTTTAAATAGGCCCGGGGTGATTTTTGAATTTAAACGGGCCCAAATCAGTCTGATTTTAAAAAAATGCTCCCCCTCAACACTTGCTTTCCTTTCAAGATAACATTTTTGGCAAAAACTTCCCCTCAACCTTTGTACAATTTAGAAATGCTCCCCCTCAAATTATGGACAATTTTGGAACACTCCCCTTCAACAAAATGAACAGATTGGAAAACTTCCCCTAAACTGATAAACAGATTTGGAGAAGCTCCCCCTTGATTTATGCACTAGAGTGATGCTATAAACAAAATGTAATGCAAAAATGTGATGCAAGAGTAATAAAATGATGCAATTTTTGAAAAAGAATGATTTTTTTTTTTTTTTAAAAGAAAATATGCAAGCACACGCACACACCCAATACCGATTTCGTCATTCATTCAGGTTCAGCATCCCCAGCTTAGAGACCAGAAAGTTGAATCTCTTTTCATCCAGGGCCTTTGTGAAAATGTCAGCCAGTTGCAATTCCGTGGACACAAAGTACATGTCCACGGTGCCCTTCTCAACGTGATCCTTTATGAAATGATATCTGAGATCAATGTGTTTCGTCCGGGAGTGATGGACAGGATTGCACGTGATGGCTATTGCACTTTGAGAGTCGCTGTAGATCGGGATGTGTGAGAATGTGAACCCGTAGTCCTTCAGCTGAGTCCTCATCCATAAAATCTGTGAGCAACAGCTAGCGGCCGCGACATATTCTGCCTCAGCCGTAGATGTGGACACGCAATTCTGCTTTTTGGAGGACCAGCATACCAACTTTTCACCAAGAAACTGTGCACCACCGGATGTACTTTTTCTGTCCAGTTTGCAACCAGCAAAATCAGCATCCGAGTATCCCACAAGGTCAAAACCAGATTCCTTGGGATACCAAAGGCCCAGATTGACTGTTCCTTTGAGATATCTCAGTATTCTTCGTACAGCATTCAGATGTGATTCTTTCGGATTTGCCTGAAAGCGAGCGCACAGGCAGGTTGCAAAGACAATGTCCGGTCTGCTAGATGTAAGGTACAGCAAGGAACCGATGATAGCCCGATAATTGGTAGCATCGACTGGTTTCCCGGAAGGGTCAGAGTCGAGCTTCTGTGAGGGAGACATGGGGGTTTTCATCGTCGACTTGCTGTCCATTTTGAAGCGTTTGAGCATATCGTGGATGTACTTGGACTGATTTATGAAGATTCCGTCTGGCATTTGCTTGATCTGAAGCCCTAGAAAGAAGTTCAACTCTCCCATCATACTCATTTCAAATTTGGTGCGCATCAGGTTGCTGAACTTTTTACAGAAGTTTGGATTTGACGAGGCAAAGATGATGTCGTCAACATAAATTTGTATCAGCATGATGTCACCTTTGTGTCTTTTGATGAAGAGAGTTGGATCTATCTTTCCCTTCGAGAAGCCTGATTCCACAAGAAAATCTGATAGTGCTTCGTACCAGGCTCTCGGTGCTTGTTTCAAACCATACAGGGCTTTCCTCAGCTTATATACATGATTGGGGCGTTCAGGATCAACAAAGCCGTCAGGTTGTGCAACGTAGACTTCTTCTTTCAAATCTCCATTAAGAAATGCCGTCTTTACATCCATTTGATACACTGTGAAGCTCTTGTGTGCAGCATAAGCGAGGAATAGTCTGATAGCTTCAATTCTTGCCACTGGTGCAAAGGTTTCATCGTAGTCGATTCCTTCTTGTTGATTGTAACCTTTCGCAACCAGGCGGGCTTTGTTTCTCACGATCACACCATCTTCGTCCTTCTTATTTTTGAAGACCCATTTGGTGCCGATAATGGTTTTCTTGTAAGGCCTTGGCACCAGGGTCCACACTTTCAATCTTTCAAACTGGTTCATTTCTTCTTGCATCGCAATCACCCAGTCCGGATCAGCCAATGCGTCAGTCATCTTTGTTGGTTCTTTCTGACTCAGAAAACATGAGTATAAGCATTCATTGACTGATGCCGTTCTGGTTCTGACTCCTTGAGATGGATCTCCAATTATCAGCTCTGGCGGATGTGCTCTAGTCCACTTTCTCTCGTGCTGTAGAGGCTGTGGAGTTATGATTGGATGATCAGGGTCAGAATATTCTTGTTCTGGTGGTACTTCTGGGGTTTCTAGCGTTGCAGCTTCCTCAGTTTGATCATTAGCAGGAGTGTTTGGTTCTTGTTCAGCTTCATTATCTGTATGCTCATCATCATTCTGAGTAGGAGTGTTGGTTTCTTCAGTAGTTGGAGCCGGTAACAGGGGGTTCTGAGTAGGTGTAGCATTTGTAGTTGGTGGTGCACGTGGTTGACTGTAGAAGTGTTCAAAAAGAGAATCCAGAACCACGTGCTCATCAGGTCTTGTCTCACCTCCCTGCCCTCCTACTCCAGAAGATGATGGAGTTTCATTGTTTGCAGAGGTTGATGGTTCAGAATGAAAATGTTCAGAAGCCAAGTCCGCCATTTCATAGAAGCTCACATTGATGCTCTCCATGACGGTTCTTCTGTCTTTCAAGTATACTCTGTACGCCTTGGAATTGGTAGAATACCCAATGAATATCCCTTCATTTGCTTTTGGATCAAGCTTCCCCCTAGCATCCCTGTCGTTCATAATGTAGCATTTACAGCCGAAGACGCGGAAGAAGGCAATGTTAGGGATCCGCTTGAACACAATCTCATAGGGCGTCTTGTCAAATCTTTTGTGGATCACTGTCCTGTTCTGTGTGAAGCAAGCCGTGTTGATAGCTTCCGCCCACATGAAGTGAGGAAGCTTTGACTGTATTAGCATGGTTCTGGCTGCTTCCACCAAGGTTCTGTTCCGTCGTTCTACAACACCGTTCTGCTGTGGTGTCTTAGCTGCAGAGAACTGTTGAGTGATTCCCTGAGCTTCATAGAATTCGGTCAGTTCCTTGTTCTTGAACTCCGTCCCGTTGTCAGTTCTGATAATCTTCACATTCTGCTGTAGATAGTTCTGTATGGTCCTGATGAACGTCATGATTAAGTTTGCAGTTTCGTCCTTGGAGCGCAAAAACTTGGTCCATGTGTAGCGTGAGTAGTCATCCACAATTACCAAAGTATATTTGCGTCCACTGATGCTATGCACGCGCATCGGACCACACAGATCCATATGTAATAGCTCCAGGGGACAAGATGAGGAGGGAAATTGTTTTGACTTGTGTGATGCTCTCCTCATCTTTCCCAAATGACATGCAGAACAGTGATGGTTGGGGGAGTTCTTCAGAACAGGCAGTCCTTTCACCAACTTCTTCGAGGAGAGGGAACTGATGGCTGGCAGATTCAAGTGTGAGAGACGTCTGTGCCATAGATTACTTTGTTCTTCAGATGCTTTGGACAGGAGACAGATGGATATGGGGGATCGTACCGATTTCAGATCAATGGTGTAGAGATTGGTTTTCCTCTGACACCTTAATAATGGTGTCCCGCCCATATCCATCACACAACATTGCCTAGCATGGAATTTCACTTCCATTCCATTATCACAAAATTGGCCGATGCTAAGCAAGTTGTGTTTCAGTCCCTGCACATACGACACATTTCTGATTGTGACGCTCTCACAGATGACATCTCCTATCCCGAGTATGGGCGATGAAGCATTGTTCCCAAACCTCACATTTCCTCCAAACCTTTCAGAATAGTTGCTCAGTAGTTCAATCTGTCCAGTCATGTGTGACGAGCAACCCGAATCAAGATGCCACACATGACTGACCTGCAAAACAGATTAGTTTCGTTTAGGTACCCATCGCCAGATGGGTCCTTCCTTATCAACAGTGAGCAATTGTTTCAACTTCTTTTTGATTTGGGATCCTAGGCTGGCTGGTTGAGAAGAATTTTTCATTTTTAATTGTTCTGCTTCAGCCTTAGGAACCCATTTTTGTTTGATTTGTTTTATTTTTGGAGCGAGGGAACTTGCATTCGTCCTAAGTGATTGTTCAGATAAGTGGTCTTTCAAGATTGGTTCACATGATAGCCTTTTCAGATGTTTGATTGAGTGAATCTTGAGAGGATACCTTAAAAATGGTAATTTGACCTCACTCTCAACATTCACCCTATCAATCTTGGGCTTGTTCACAACATTCTTGACAATCACAGGATCTTTTACTTTGCAAGAAGAAACAGACTCAGAACAACAACATTTCATTGATTTAATGCAATCCAGAGAAACACATTTAGTACAACGGTTCGAGGTAGAAATCTTAGAACTAGAAGACTTAGGAGCCACTCTCTTAGCATAACTAGTAGATGGCTCACTAATGCTAGAACTAGACTTATTCTTAACATAAAAAATGGCGCTCGACCGCTGACTCTTATTGCTTAATCTCGACTCTTCTTCTCTCTTCTTCCTTCTTATTTTGTCTTCAATCCACTCTCCTTTCTTCTCGACTCTCTTCTTCACATCTTTCCCTGTCGGAGAATGAGACTTGGGGTGAGAAGAAGATGTCTTAAAACTATCGCTTGAATTTTCAGAAGAGTTTTTAGATGTAGAAGGGGAAGAGGATTGAGAAGCTGTGTTAGACTGAGAGGCGGTTTTCAAAGAGGTTATTTCTTTTAAAAGTTCATCCTTTTCTTTTTCTAAAATCTGCTTTTCCTTTTCAAAAGAATCTTTTAACTCAGCAAACTTTCTCACCAATGGTGGAATGTAAGCTGGTTTCTCAATTGGTTCAGATGTGGAAGCCTCCTCTCCGTCTTTCTCAGCTTCCTTTTCAGGAGGATAGGTCAAGATTTCTTCAGCAGGGGTCAAAGGGAGTGCTTTGGTTTTATAGCTCTTGTTTAATTCTGTGTAGTCAAAAGGAACCTCTACACCAGCCTTTGTCTTTCTCTTTTCATCCTCAAGGGCATTCGTTTCTTCAGCTCCAGTGAAGGCCATGAGTTTGGTCAATCCTATTTTCATGTATCTAACATCATAGAGTTGTCTACAGTTGACCTTTTTCAGGTTCTGAGGATTGGTCAAACCCAAGCCTTCTTTGGCATTATAGAAACGAGTGTCCTTAGGCTGGTTAAGGAAAATAGTCTGATCTGTTTGGTCCCTTTTGGCTAACAGATCCTCAAGTTCTTTGATCTTAGTATAAAGAGCACCCCTTCTTTCCATTAGCAAATTATTTACACCAAAAAGCCTAATTCTTTCTTTTTCAGTTGTTCTAAGCTTTTCTGACAACTCTTTCTCACTAGCACTAAGTCGCTTATTCTCAGTTGTGAGCTTAGTGATTGTTTTCTCTGAATTGATTATCTTAATGTTTGAGCATGTCTGTTTTTCACGCAATTGATTATAAACCTCATACAACCTTTTGTAATTCACCTCAAGCTCCTTAAATTTATCATGCATATCTGTTCTAGAGCAGTTATGAATAGATGGATTAGAGGTACTTACTGCATTATCAGCGTTTCTGTTCTCAGCGGTCAGGGCAGTCATTACTTCAGCATTGGTTGCAGTAGTCAGGTTCTTCTTCTCCTCAGCTTTGTCTTTCTCCTTCGTTTCTTCAGTAGCAGGGGTTGACTTCATCTTTCCTTCCTTCTCAGCATCCTTCTCTTTTTCCTCTTCTTCAACAATTGCCATCAAGGCCAGATTCTCTTCCTCATCAGAATCATCCATCCAGTGGTCTTTTTCAGCCATGAGAGCACTCTTTTCCTTGTTTTCTTCCATAGCCAGCAACATCTTCTTCTTGTTCAGGTACATCTTCTGCTTGTAGTACTCAGCATCCTTCTTCCTCTTCGGCATCCTGCAGTCCTTCATCAGATGTCCAGTCTTCCCACAATTGAAGCACTTTGGAGCATCCTCAGCAACAATATTTTCAGACGATTCAAAAGATCGCTCTTTTCTCTTGTTGTTGCTGGAGGAGGACTTGCGGAGCCTGTTGTTAGAGGGGTTCTTCTTCTTCTGCATTTGGTTGTTGAACCTCGAAGTAAGAAGGGCTATTTGTCTCTGAAAATCATGCAGCTCATCATCATCAGAATCATCCCAAAATCCAATGTCGCTGTCTGCGCTCTCACTCTCTTCTGCAATCATCTTGTCTTTCTTGGAAACAGATTTGGATGGTTTGTCAAGCATTAGGGCAAGGGTGTCTGCAAGCTTGTCCACAGCTCCCTTCCCTCTTTCAGCTGTCACAGTAGCTACCGCAAAGTCTTCAAAATCTTCTGTGTATTGGCTCAGCGTGTTGTACACAGCATGAATATCCATCTCATCCAGATCCTTTGTGTGCCTGATCTGCGAAGTCAGCTTTCTCCAGTCAGCTCCAAGTGCAGAAAGGAATCTCACATTCAACTCCATGTTTGACTTATGCACATTAATCTTCCTCATCTCATTTATCAACTGCAGGAATCTGAGGTAGGTGTCTTCAAGTGATTCTCCGAGCTTGGCTTTGAATGAATCATAAGCAGTGAATGTGCTTGCTTTCTTCGCCTTTACACCTATCTCTGTGCCTTGCATAATCTTAAAAATCTCGTCCCACATCTCCTTTGCTGTGGACATACTATCGATTTGCATGTATATGTCATTTGGAATGGCTTGCAAGAGATAGGTCTTTGCAATAAGGTCAGCTCGGATTCTGGCACGGTCTTCATCATCATATTCCTCAACAGTCTTCTGTCTCCACTCAATCTCCACCGGTGGATTATTCCCATTATCTCTCTCAATTGCTATCATCAGCTGTGCAGGTCCATTGGTGATTGAATCGAGAAGACCGGAGGATTGATCCTTACTTTCGAGAAAATTCAAGAACCTGTTCTTCCACACGTTATACTCACCCCTTCGTAGGATTGGGGGTCTTGTATCATTACCAATTGATAATGCGTCCATGTTGGAATGATCGGGCTGATCAGTTGGTTGGTTTTAGTTCTGTTCTGTTGTTTGGGTCCTTAGGCAGTATAGGATTGCGCAAGTCTGGGATGGCTCAACTCAGAAAATTTACAAGTCCAGGATGGCGCAGGTTAAAGTTGCGTGATTTTTGGATTGCTCAGAGTTGAAGATGGCGCAGCTAAGATTGCGCAGGTAGCAGATAGCGCAGGATACCTTTCGCGCAAGTCAGAGTGCCAATCGCGCAAGACCAATCAGATCGCGCAGGACTGAAATGTCGCAGGGCTGAAATCGCGCAGGTTTGATCTTAAAGATGGCGCAACTTCAAGATTGCTCAAGTGTTGAGACAATCTTAAGTCCTAAATCGCGCAAGGATTCTAACTGACAGTCCTGGATCGCGCAAGGAGTTTGAGCCAGGTGCCAAATCACGCAGAGGAGTTGCGCGAAGTTGGAAATCTCGCGAAAATGCAGTTGCGCGAACCTGTTCTTCGTTTTGGCTACTTGCGCGAAATATCAGGATCGCTCAACTTCGGATAAACCTGTACGTCGAGTTTTAGGGTTCGATTTTCTCCAGGAATGATCCTAGCAACAACAAAAACCTTTTCCTTCAAACCATTTCCTGCAAAAACAACAACCAAGACAGAACGAAAATCGCGCAAGTGCGAAAAATCTCCGATGAAGGATCTCGCAAGTGAGGTTTTCCTGCTTCCAACCGATCGATCAGCTCCGGCTCTGATACCAGATGTTAGGTCCCTGTTTTCTAGTCTATAAAATGTATGTATGGAAGATAGATCTGGGAATGAAGCTTTCCATTGATGGTGAAGGTTTTACAGAATGATATGAAAGTTAGCGTAAAAACCTTACACGCAAATAGGCACTGCGGCACTAGGAATATCGAAAAGCTTAACCTAGCCCTTCCCTTAAGGCATATATATAGCCTGACGGGAAAGGTAGGTTTTACAATTATTTTGGGCTCCCTTTTCTAGGAGGCCCATACCTAAAAAGGTATAAAACCTTTATTACAAAATTGCCTTAAAAGGCCTATTCATTATTCTAGCTAACTATAAACTAGCAAAGTAACATTGATCACAATTACAATGAAAATATCTCTAACAAAAACCATTATCGGCACCAAATGGGTATTCAAGAATAAGAAAGATGAAGACGGTGTGATCGTGAGAAACAAGGCCCGCCTGGTTGCAAAAGGTTACAATCAACAAGAAGGAATCGACTACGATGAAACCTTTGCACCAGTGGCACGAATTGAAGCGATCAGATTATTCCTTGCTTATGCCGCACACAAGAGTTTCACAGTGTATCAAATGGATGTAAAGACAGCATTTCTGAATGGAGATCTGAAAGAAGAAGTCTACGTTGCACAACCTGACGGCCTTGTTGATCCTGAACGCCCCAATCATGTATATAAGCTGAGGAAAGCCCTGTATGGTTTGAAACAGGCACCGAGAGCCTGGTACGAAGCACTGTCAGATTTTCTTGTAGAATCAGGCTTCTCGAAGGGAAAGATAGATCCAACTCTCTTCATCAAAAGGCACAAGGGTGACATCATGCTGATACAAATTTATGTGGACGACATCATCTTTGCCTCGTCAAATCCAAATTTCTGTAAAAAGTTCAGCAATCTGATGCGCACCAAGTTTGAGATGAGTATGATGGGAGAGTTGAACTTCTTTCTAGGGCTTCAGATCAAGCAATTGCCAGATGGAATCTTCATAAATCAGTCCAAGTACATCCACGATATGCTAAAGCGCTTCAAAATGGACAGCAAGTCAACGATGAAAACCCCCATGTCTCCCTCACAAAAGCTCGACTCTGACCCTTCCGGGAAATCAGTCGATGCTACCAATTATCGGGCTATCATCGGTTCCTTGCTGTACCTTACATCTAGCAGATCAGATATTGTCTTTGCAACCTGCCTATGCGCCCGCTTTCAAGCAAATCCGAAGGAATCACATCTGAATGCTGTTAAAAGAATACTGAGATATCTCAAAGGAACAGTCAATCTGGGTCTTTGGTATCCCAAGGAATCAGGCTTTGACCTTGTTGGATACTCAGATGCTGATTTCGCGGGTTGCAAACTGGACAGAAAGAGTACATCTGGCGGTGCTCAATTCCTTGGTGATAAGTTGGCATGCTGGTCCTCCAAAAAGCAGAATTGTGTGTCCACTTCTACAGCTGAGGCAGAATATGTCGCGGCTGCTAGCTGTTGCTCACATATATTATGGATGAGGACCCAGCTGAAAGACTACGGGTTCACATTCTCACACATCCCGATCTACAGCGACTCTCAAAGTGCAATAGCTATCACGTGCAATCCGGTCCATCATTCAAGGACGAAGCATATTGACCTCAGATATCATTTTATAAAGGATCACGTTGAGAAAGGCACCGTGGACATGTACTTTGTGTCTACGGAATTGCAACTGGCTGATATTTTCACAAAGGCCCTGGATGAAAAGAGATTCAATTTCCTGATCTCTAAGTTGGGGATGCTGAACCTAAACGACTGAGTAACATCTGAACTGTGTGTGTGCGTGTGCTTTCATATTTTGCATTTTAGTCATCTTTGCATCACATTTTTTCTTTTCTCTCTCTCATGCATCATTTTTTTTTCATCGCATGTTTTCCTTTTATTTTTCATGCATCATTTTTTTTTCAATGCATAAGTTGAGGGGGAGCTTTTCTAAACTGTTCATAAATTGAGGGGGAGCTTTTAAAAAAAATGTATAAGTTGAGGGGGAGTTTGCTTAATTTTTTCATTCTTAAAGAAAGCAAGTGTTAAGGGGGAGCATTTTTAAATTTGAAATCAGACAGATTTGGGCTCGTTAAATTTTGAATTTCCCCGGGCCTATTTAAAGTCTTAAAACGCGCAACTCTCCCCCATTTCACTCCTGCGCGAAACTTTCCAACTCCCCAGAGCTCAACCCCTTCTTCCTCGTTTATCACTCTTCAAAGCCTCAAAGGTAAAAATCCCCCCATTTTCTTCATTTTTCGTCGGTGATGATGATAAACAGGTATACTCCACAAGGATGACGAACAGGAATCGATGCTCGATGAGTTGCGCAATCCAACTTGCGCGAAACCTTGGCTGCGCGATTCGCCAGACCTTGCGCGATCTCAGAAGGGCTGCGAGATCTAAGGCTTTGCGCGATCTGAGGGGCTGAGCGATCTTACTCATGCGCGATTTCCCCTGTTGCGCGATTTACTCAGGCTGCGCGATTTGGCCTTTATGAGATCAGACCTGCGCGATTAGCCTAGTTGCACGATTTAGTATCTTGCGCGATCTACCTATTGCGCATTCTGGGAGACCTGCGTGAACCATCCTCCTTGCGCGATTTGCTCGAAGTGCGCGATTTAAGGTCTTTGCGCAGTCCATAGACCCTGCGCGATCCTTAGGCTTTGCGCGTTTCCATTTGGGCTGTGCAGAAATAACCAAACCCAGTCTAAGCTCAAACCCGAGTGGAAATTCTTAAGTTGGGCCAAAATAAACCAAGTACAGGCCCAAGTCAGACCAAGAGTAATAACCTATTATTTGGGCCCCACTTTTCAAAAAAAAAACAATAAAGGGCCCAAATGAACAGAAATTATGGACTTAGCCATTTTTGATCATGTGCTCTAATCTCTTTATCATTTTCAGACTGAAATGGATGCCAACACTCCCATCAATATGATCTATGCGAGAGAGCAATGGATCCCAATCAAAGAGAACAACTCACAACTTGATCCGGAAGTCTTCTCATGCCAAGATGATGTGGTCGTCTCTATTTTGAAAGGCCATAAGCTGTGGAAGGCCCTGAGCGAAAACGCTGAAGTCCCTCAGGTGTATCTCCAACAATTCTGGGGTACACTTGACAAGGACGTTGATGCGAATGGCAGGCAACTTGATGATGTACTAGCTGCCACAATCTGCAACACCAGAGTCACCATCACCAAAGCGCCAGTCCAACAAGTGCTACAAATCCCGGAGGAGGAACACTATGATGCGTTGGCCTCAGAAACGCAAATATTTGAAGACATGATCAAGCTAGGCCACTCTGAACCCCTCCGACTGATGTCCGCAATCAAGACAGCAAGATTTCCACGACCATGGAGGACACTGATGGCCACACTGAACAAGTGCTGCACATCTAAGCACAGTGGCTTCGACAAATGCAGCGGTTACCTCGTCTACATCTTCCACGGCATCGCTTTCATGAAGAACTACGACTTCACCTCACTAATCTGGGGTGACATTCTGGAAATGCGAAGAAGGAAATTTGAAACTGATCTGATCAAACATCTACCATATATGAGATGGCTCTCACTGCTGGTGCGACACTTCTACAGAACAATTCCAACAATCCAAAGACGCAAAACATCTGAGAATGTCACCACTCCAGCCCTACAATATCTGAAGAGAATGCCAGAGGTATGCACACTGGTACCTCTTCCTATTCCTGTTCCTCTCCTCCTGTTAGCTGGTCGCAATGATCCACATGTCATACGCTACAGCGAGGAGAACAACATTATACTCCCTATGGCTCAGATAAACCCCCCTGAGCCTACCCCGGGGAGTCAGCCGAGAGTAAGTGAGGGTCCTGAGAGTTCAACCCGGCCACAGAGACCAGTGGCAAGCCGGCCCCATGATGATCAGACTACGTCTGCTGAGGGCCACCCCCGTGCTGAAGAGTTTACCCATGATTCGCCAAGCGTAGCCACAACACAAGACGCTGACGATGAGGGCTCTGGGAGCAAGGCTGAGAAGAACGACGACGATGACGATGATGAGGATGACGACGACGCAAATGCTAACGCCAAGAAAGCCAAGAAAGCCCCCGCAAAGAAAGGACGTCTCGTTATCAGGCTTTCTCGTGCTACAACACAAGAGCAGTCTCACCAAATCAAGAACACTCAAGGAAACATCATCAGTGAGACTCGCTCCAAGGTACGCCATGACCATGCCTCATCATCTACTCCTGTGCAAAGAGTGCAAACCGCAAGCAACCTGGCAGAAGAGTTAGCTTTTGTATGACAGCTGCTCTGACCTAGACACCATAAACCGGGCTAACCCCATAGGTGCAGAAACTGATATTTTCAGTTTCCGGGTAGAAGACGCAGCATCTAGCCCAACTGCGCATGCACAAGCCTTACCTAGCCACTCTGCTGCCTCCCAACAGGTAGTAGTTTCACAAACAGGGGACATTATACCCACCTCACTGCCTCCTTACGACGCAGTTGAGGATATTCTTTGTGGTCTTCCGCCCCAGACCACTACCCCTCCTTCTAGCACATTGAGTCTAGGTTCCACCCTCCCAACATTTTCCACTTTTTCTAGGACACATACACTGCTCACACCACTGCACACAACAGGTGCACTTTACCTGTCCTCAACGATCGGAGATACGTCGATGATGATCGGAAGTCCTGCTGCACAACAGATATCTCCATCATTATCTGCAGGCCACACATCGGTAATCTTTACTGATGCTGTGACAACGGTTACTACCCCTGTAACCGGAAACCCTGACCCTACCGACCTTTCAGTCATTCTACAGCGTTTCATGGATTCCACCATTAAGCCATGGGTGCACGAAGCAATAACCGCTCGGGCACAGGAATTCAGGAACACCCCGGCGCTGCTTAATGACATCATCCAACCCCAACCATCATCCTCACATACCCAACAAACCCAACCACTTCCTCTCTTACCTACCCAACAAACCTCTGAACCATCCACAACCCTACCTCACTCACCAACTGGTTCAAGGGGAACCCAGGATACAGAACTAGTATCCTCCCCTACTTCGACCACACCTTTTCCTGACCCTAAAACTTTACCGTTCGAGGTACTCGAGAACCTAATGCTAGATCAATTACTAGCCACCGAAGAAGGCAACCTAACCCAGAAACAAAAAGACCTTCTTCGGATCCTTAAACCTGACAGCACATGCCGTGATAGTCTCCTTGGTCACAAACGTTCGCATGAGGACCCCGATGACTCGGATCCTCATGAGGGGGAGAACAAGAGGCAAAAGATACTTGAGCGTGATGCGTCAACAAGCCAACCTTCCACGCATTCCAACCCACCTGAATCCTCGAACAATCAGCCCCCACCATCCACTCAACACAAAAGCCAAACAGCCAATCCACCCACATCTAGCCCGGTCGAGCTAGAAACAACACTCCTAGGCACATCCTTTACAGATGCTGTCCAAGGATGGAGTGGAAGTACTGAGGTTGCTACGTCAAGTACACCATTTTATTCAGGCCATCAGAAAGAATCTAGTTCTAATCTGATGATAACGGGTAATCCTAGTGATCCCGGAGCTACTATTGACAGACCGCCACAGCAGCAGCAAGTTCCCTCTAGCCAACACGATGATCGAATGCATGACGAACTTGAAGAAATTCTTGTTCATAACAAGTGGTCTCGGCTATGGACAAATGTGGATGAAATACAGCGAAGAGCCTATCTCAGAGAGCTCCTAGCTAGATGTGCTGCTGATGTGATACTGCTTGATGACGATGAACTCAAGGAAAGGGAAAATTATCAGGAACCTCCCAAGGAGCTGGAATCCATCATCAGACAAACAGCGGCTCGAATGCCCATGAGTGAAAAACCTTGGGAGAATATTAACATCAATGCTCCTTTCCAAGAGGAAATCAGAAAGCGTATATGGCGGAGGGATGACAAAGTCAAGGAATTGGACGAACTGAAAATCCGTGGACTTAATCATTTGCGAGGAAAGAACAAGGGCGGACAACTGTTTCTGCTTAGTCATCATTACATGGGGAAACAGAGAGAAGTGTGGCAACATGAGCTACAAACAGCAACAGATCCAGTATGGAGTATTCTCAATGTAGCCGAAGTAAATCATCAAGACATCACACTCTCTGTCTACCGCCTACAACGCTCTGACGGGACTGAATTTACCTGCAAAGAAAATGACCTCTATATGCTAAAAATGGACGACATCTATCATGTGTACCTAGCATTCCAAGAAATTCCTATCACCTGGGACAAATCTACACAAGAGGGATTCAAGGCACTCAAGCGCTTCATGATCAGACAAGTCAAATTCTTTGCTTCCCATGACCTTTAGATGGCCCTAGAAACCAATCTGCCAAAGACAAACCTCTCAAGACCAAAGCTTTACGGGCCAGAGCTTGAGAACTTTCCAACATATTACATCTTCGATCGCCCGTTAGCTATCATTACCTGAATCACAATGGTGAGAGGCGTGTGCTGGTGGCTGAAGAAATCAACAAGTACTGTGATGGAACACTGAAGATCATTAAAGAAAAATTGCAACCGATCAGAAAAGAATTTGAAGAAAAACAGCAGAAGTATGCAGATGCCACAGATGATGAACTGACAGAGGCAAACAGAATCGACAAGGTGTTGAAAGCCATTGAGAAACAACTTGACAGAAGAAGGTCACTCAGAAACTACGAGCATGCACTCAATCTCAGAAAGCACTATTATAAAGCTCGGGAGTGAAGAATAAAAGAAGCAAGAACATCTGATCACAAAGGGGGAGATTGTTAGAGATATTTTCATTGTATTGTGATCAATGTTACTTATGCTTTTGTTGTTAGTTCAAATAAATAAATAGACTAGCTAGAATAATGAATAGGCCTTTTAAGGCAATTTGTAATAAAGGCTTTCATGCCTTTTTAGGTATGGGCCTCCTAGAAAAATGAGCCCAAATGATTGTAAAACCTACCTTTCCCGTCAGGCTATATATATGCCTTAAGGGAAAGGCTAGGTTAAGCTTTTCAATACATTCTCTGTGCCACAGTGCCTATTCTCGTGTAAGGTTTCACGCTAAACTTTCATATCATTCTGTAAAACCTCTACACATCAATGGAAAGCTTCAAATCATAGATCTATCTTCCATACATACATTCTAGACTAGAAAAACAGGGACCTAACAGTCATCTTTATGTAGTTAATTCCAACTTCATATATGCAAAATGGCATTATTAGTCAAACATATTGAAAAACATGTAATATCATGAAAAGTTGAAAACAACATTGTTTTCCAAAAATAAACATTACGTGTAGATTTTTCAGAACTACATTCAGTAAATTGAAAACTTTAAATAAAAAACTAAATTTAATAATAAAAACCAGATTCAATTTCTTTTAAATCACTGGACATTTGTTAAAGTCAGATCTGAAATTTTCATATAATAAATTTTGGAAATCTTTCGAACTCATTTTGAATCTAAAAATTAAACACACGAAACAATAGAAAATAGAAAAATTGTAAGAGAAGAAAACGGAGGAACAAAGATGACGGAGAAGAACATGGAGGAGAAGAAGAAGATGGGGGAGAAAAAGATGGAAGAGGAGGAAGATACTTACCAAACAAGACCGGTATATCACCGGAGTTATGACACATGATCGGAGTCACGGTGCAAAAGAGACAGAAAATCAAGGATGGCCGACCAGCAAAGAGATCTGGAGAGACGAGTCGGTCGTCGGAGATGGGGAGTATGGCACCTTTGAAATCCAAGCTTTCTTAGTTGTAAATACTCAATCAATTGAGAGAAAAGAAAGATAGCAGACAGATGGGTCGGATGGAAGGAAGAGATGGGAGAGGGTGGGTTTGGGACTTTGTGCCTGACAGCTAAGGTTGTGTATGAGTTGTGGCGTACTACTTGTGAGGGGCGAATCATTCAATAAGCGTGGGAGGGTAAATCCTGAAAACTAAATGGACAGTCAACTTTAAAACTCTCATTTGAGTAATAAATTAATAAGAAGTCCTGTTTTGGAATTTTTGTATTGTTTTAGTCTTATTTAGGACAATAACTGAAGTTAATTACTTCGTATAAAGTGCGGACACAGTTCAAACGTAACTAAAAGATCAGAAAATTTCAAAAATTGTTGGTTTGAATGACCAATTTTCCTGCATTATTGGAAATTTGGAATGAAACCCAAAGTTAATTACTCTGTATAAAGTGCGGACACAGTTGGGACTTGGGGAGAATCGAACAGCATGGTACGACTCAACTACGAGTTGTTTTTTCGTCCAAACGCTATTCAGACTATTCCAATGGTTGAAATGCGAAGATGGCAAGAGAGCTTGGACTGCTGATGATTTAGTCGACTTCCCCCGGACGACTCATCGACTCATCATCAACTTCTACCCTCTTAACTTCTACCTCACTGCGACGTCGTCAGTTCCGACAACCTCTTTCTCCCTCTCCTATCTACAGTCAAGGCGGGAGTTCACTTTCGCGCACAATTCTGCTCGAAATGCTGAGGTCTGAGCTTTGTTTTCGTTTTCTATTCCTTCTTCATGATTAATCGATGAGCTCGGCCCTCATAGCCCGTAATATGCCTTAGATGTTTCTAAACGAAACTCACACAGATTTCTTTGTTTCAACAAATCATGCTGCCGTTATTGAAATAATAGGGGCCATAGTTCGCTAATAAGCTGAGATAATGTAACCCGTGTTTGGTGAATTTCTGATACATAAAGTCTGTTGACATGACTTGTAGCTGTTTTGGTGGATCAAGAAGGCGCCGTGGGAATAATTTTGCTCATCAAGAAGCTCGACATGCTGGAGGTTTGTGATTAAATCCTCAGAAAGTTCATTAGTTATCTCCTTATTTACATTCCAGAAGTTTCAGGAATACATATTAACTAATCAAGTTTTAATGAGTATTTCAACATCTAATGCCCTACATATCTACCTTCACCTACATATCCCTGCCCAGATAGTTCAAGTGCAATCACAAAAAGTTTCACATACTCGGAGTTGAAAGAAGCAACAAACAACTTCAGTCAAGTTAGTAAGATAGGAAGAGGAGGTTTTGGTATTGTTTACAAGGTATAGTACTACTTCGTGTTGTGCGTACTCTGTTTTTAACCTAGTTAGTCCCACAGTTGAAAATTGCTAGACTCCATAATTTGCACTCTAGAAGTTACTCACTATAACTAATACCACCTCTCTCCCCAAAAAGATTTATTTCAACCTATACAACTTTTAAGATTGCTAAAGTGAAACTGACTTAAGTGCACTTATATTATTCAAATGTTGGTGTGACTAAATTTATCACATGTTACCTCTCTTTGCTCTTTTTGATAAGTTGCATAAACAATTAGCTTGGTTTGATTAAATTAGCGCAGAGACTACATACCTCTTCGTACCTTTCGTCACTTTTTTTCTCTTGGGAAGGAGGAAGTAGTGTCGTTTGTCTTATATGAGTTGGTTATACATCTGGCTTGAATGAAAGATCAGGACTCGTTGAATGTGCTTTTATAGGGAACTCTACGGAATGGCTTACAAGTGGCAGTAAAAGCACTCGCTGCTGAATCCAAACAAGGGGTCCGCGAATTTTGGACAGAGATTGAAACTATATCAAATGTAAAACATCCAAATCTGGTCGAGTTAATTGGGTGCTGTGTTCATGGTGACAATAGGCTCCTAGTCTATGAATATTTAGAGAACAAGAGCCTTGATCGAGCATTGTTTGGTAAGTGTATAAATGATTATAATAAAATCTGCAGACAATTTGAATTGCCTTGGTAAATAATTACTCCCTCCGTATCAAATTAAATGACCTGCTTTCCATTTCGAGACGTATCAAAATAAAAGTCCCATTTCCTTTTTTGGAAATAAACCCACCCAAAAAGCAGCTACAGTACTGCTACAGTACCGCTACAGTACCAAAACCTCCTACTTTACATATATTTACCTTAAACTACGTGAAAAAGCATACGGGTCAATTAATTTGATACGGAGGGAGTAGTTTTTTTTTGTAGCTAGGATAAGCTTATTCTGCTTTTGACAAGAAAAATCATAATGAGTTGCTGACTTTATTAATTGGCTCAAATGAATGTAACTGAATGCTTTTCCTACCCGGAACTTCAGCAAATTCAACATTTAAGCAAATAAGCTTTACCAAACCGCCCTTAAATACACTGCGCATGTTTGTAGGTCAAAGTAGGACTGTTCACTTGGACTGGAGAACAAGAGCTGCTATATGCATGGGAACTGCCCAGGGTCTATCTTATCTTCATGAAGCTTTGGTACCACATATAGTGCACAGGGACATTAAAGCCAGCAATATATTGCTAGACAAAGCTTTTATGCCAAAGATAGGCGATTTTGGGTTGGCTAAGCTTTTCCCAGATAACATGACCCACATAAGTACCAAAATAGCAGGAACAACGTATGTCTCCCCTTCACTTTGCAGTTAAATTTTGGTCATTTCCCTGTCTCAACATTCAAATGTGATATTTCTTATTCTTGTGTTACTACTGTTGGCTAAGCTCTTTTTTGGTCGGGGATTTGGGCGAGGGGTGGTCTTTAAATAGGAGTAAAAACGTTTGTGAATTCCAAAATAGGGCTATCATGTTTTTATTCTCTAAATAGGAGTCATTACTATCATGTTTTGGCTTGCGAGATCTTAAACATGACAATATTTTTCAAGCTTGGAAGTAATTACTTCTATTTAGGGAATAAAAACATGAGAGTCTTATTTTAGCCTTTCCAAAACGTTTTTACTCTTATTGCGGGAATTTTCCCTATTTATTTGCGTAGTATTAATATTCTTAGATTTAATCCTTAGAGAGAAAGTAATAATGATCAATTATACAGGAAACATGACTTATTTGAACATGTACAGAGTATTTATTTTCTAGTCTAAGACTAATTAATACTAGTAGTTTTTTTTGTAAAACACAAAACAATCTTCCTTCCCCTCCAAAATCTCATGACCGAACAAGCCCTAATGTCAATAAATTTCTAAATGAATAAGTTGTAAGATTTGAGTTAGATATAGTAGGATTTCCTGAAACATGTTATTCTTACATGAACCCCCTTGTGTTCATTCCTAACAGTGGTTACCTGGCACCTGAATATGTATTAGGGGGTCAGTTAACATTAAAGGCTGATGTCTACAGCTTTGGTGTCCTGATGCTGGAAGTTGTAAGTGGGAAGAACAATTCAGGTACTAACTGGGGAGGACAACAGAAAATACTTCTTGAACAGGTGGGTGAGTAAGAACATTTCAATTAGCAATCCAATGGTATACTATGTCACTTTGCATGAGTCTATGAGCTTTCGTTGTTAACTTTTGATTGTTAGGAGTAGTTCTGGAGCGTGAAAGTTAACTTTTAGTTTTTGGCCATAATGAATGGAATGATACTTATGCCCTTTTCAAATGTTATCAGCTTTAATAATGGAGTTCTTTTATTTTTTCTCTAGATAATTCAGTCAATTCATTCATTTATTTCAGTCACTTCAACGAATTTATAGCCATTTCCACCAAGTTTTACCTTTCCAAATAGGTTCTTGATGCTTCCATATGAGATTTTCGTGCGCATCATTAACTAGAAGTTCTCTTGTGGCTTTGGAGTATATGAGAGCAATAGACATAAGTACATAACACAAAATCTACACACAGTCCACTTTCAGGGGGGGTCCACAGGAGGTGAGCAAACACATATTGCGGATGCGTGGCACATATGCACCCGTATAATAGGAATAAAACAATGTAACTACAAATGTGTCTCATAACAGGCATGGCAGCTGCATGAAGGCGGCAATCTGTTAGAGCTTGTGGATCCCGAGCTGGATCAGTTCCCAAAGGAGGAAGTCTTAAAGTATATGAAGGTTGCGCTTTTCTGTACCCAAGCAAATGCAAGCCGTAGACCAATGATGAGTCAGGTCATCAACATGCTATCTCGAAACATCAAACTAAATGAGGAAGAACTGACCCCACCTGGTTTATTTCAGGATCCTGTTGTTGGGCTGAATGTTCCCCCAAAACAGAATGTATCTGACACATCTACTAGTCAGCCTATGAGCTCTGCCCCGTTCACTATCACTCAGGTGAGTGCTAGATAAAAATCATTACTGCACACAGGAATCGTAAAGTGAAAAAAACCATCTGGAACATGTATAGGCAGCAGGCTGCAATTTGCACAAAGAAAAGGAGTCTGAAATGGGGTGTAGTTATACAGAGAGTGCCATGTTAGGCTGATCATGTTATTATTATCATTCTTATTTTCATTTGGTGATGTTCTATTCTTTATCTCCTTTTGTCTTTCTTTTAATATATGGCTTTCTGTATTTGACATTGAGTGAATATACATTATATTTCCTCTTCACTTTGCTGTATCCCCATCATCATCATTATCTTAAGTTCTCAAGTCGCTATATACATACATATATATACATACATATATAGAGAGAGGAGGGAGGAGAGAGAGAGAATTTCAGGCGCGGAATTCCGGACTAGAACCGCCGTCCGGACGGCGCCGTGCGGGCCTTTTTCCGGTGGAATGTTTTGATGGAAATATTTTGGGCATGTTCTTCATCAAGTCTAGTTTATGTACACCAAATTTCAATTGAAAATTCAATCGGGAAGGTAGTTAAATAAGTTTGGGAAGATAACTGCGTTTTGTATGTATATTTTGGCGCAATTATCTTCCAAAAATTATTTGACTGCCTTCCCGATTGAATTTTTAGCTGAAATTTGGTGGGCATAAACTAGATTTGATGAAGAACATGTCCAAAACATTTCATCAAAAAATTCTACCAAGGACCCAAAACGGTGCCATTCGAACAGCGGTTCTGATCAGGAGGCTTGACTAGAAGATTACTATATACGTAGTATATATTAAATATAAATGTAAAGATGAAGAATGTATGAGTAAAGAGAATGAGAGATTAGAAGTATAGATTGTAGAACGGAAGATGTGAAGATTCTTTTTTTTTTAAATGAGTGGATATTTTATAGAATAATTTTTAGGCTTCCCAACCCCTTCCAAACACTCATAGGGCTCAACTAGCCGTTAGAGGCTTTTCAAACGATCAAAATATAGGCTCCAAAGGATAAAATGGAAAAAGAATTGGGACGGGACCTGAGACAAGCCGGTCTCGATCCCAAAACAATACACTCGAGACTAGGTAAAGTAGACTATTTGGGGGGGGGGGGGGGGGTCCTAGATCAAGATTGGAAAACCAGTCCCGAGCTGGTCTCAAACAATGTCGGGTCTCGTTCCGGCTCAGTTGGACTAGCAGACCGAGTCCACCCCTAGGTGAGAATGTGAGATGGTAAAATAAATAATGTTATGTTTTAGAGACTCGTGTTCAATTCTTTATAAACGATAAAATGAAGTATTTGTAGAAATGGACCCGGGCCGGTACATTTTTTTTTGGGAAGGGAGAACCGGAACCGGCCTGGGTAGGCAGCGGTTCCGGGCTGGGCCAGGCCGGTTCAATGTTTTTTATCTTCTTTTACTTTTCTAGTTAACCCCCCCCCCCCTCACCCCCACCCCCCCAAAACGCCCAGCCCAACCCACGAAAAACAAAAAAAAAAATTGAAAAAAAAGAAATACGCTCGGACCAGGCCCGACCGGGCCAGTTCCACTTTTTGAAGGCCCGATCTAGCCCCATTTATTTCCCGATTCGGTCCACCCGGACCGGTCCTATGACCGGTTACCAGGCCGGGTACAAACAGTACCGGCCCAAATCCATCCCTAAGTATTTGCAACCCGTGCACAAATCTTCTCCCATCTGATCCAACCAATATACGCGTATGATAGGTTCATAATTTCATATTATGAAAGTATGACCTATACTAGAGGACCTCTAGTTAGGTTTTTAAATATTTCGGTTTTTTCGGTTCGGTTCGGTTTTGAGGAGTCAAAACCGAAATCGAAACCAAACATGTTCGGTTCGGTTCGGTTTCTTATATTCGGTTTCGGTTTTTCATCGGTTCGGTTTATTTGGTCGCGGTTTGATTTGATTCGATTCGGTTTTCGGTTTTCGGTTCTACGAACCCACCCCTACTAGAGGTGGACTCGGGTCGGTTCGGGCCCGGTTCGGGCCCGGTTCGGGCCTTGGTTCATGAAAGGGGAGGCCCGGAACCGGCCCAGGTAACCCCCAAGTCCGGTTCGGCCGGGCCTCGGTTCAACTTATTTTTTTTTGGCTTTTCCTAATTAACCCCCAACCCTCACCCAAATCACCCCAAACCACCTCAAATGGCCCAAAATACCCAGCCCAATCCAAAAACTTAAAAAAAATTCAAAAAAAAAAAAGAAAAAAAAAAATAGGCCCAGACCGGGCCCGAACCGGCCAGGCCGGTTCACCTTTTCAAGGGCCCGAGCCCGGCCCGGAACCCAAGCGGGTCGGGCCTACCCAGACCGGTCCCTGGCCGGGCCAGCGGTTTGGGCCGGTTCAAACAGTGACCGGGCCGTGCCGGGCCGGTTCCGTGCCAGGCCGCCCGGCCCAAGTCCACCCTAACCTATACGTTGATATGAGGTCAAATTCGGTGCAAGGGCATTTCCCGATCTATAGAAACTCTGATTTCAATTTTTCAATGATAAAAAATAGAAAATCCATGTCATAAAGCGGGTCAAGGATACACAAACGTATACTGAACACCAAGTGAAACAGTACTCCACAATCTCAACAGTATAACGAAGCAAGTGACACATTCTACAAACACTGTAAGCGTAACTCTGCAAGACCAACGAGTAATACAAATAATACAAAATTTGTAAGCAACATGAGAAAAAACCCAGGGCCCACAAATAGATCAGAAAGATTCAATAGGGCTGCTGACCCTGTGTCCGGGTTGTCCCACAAATAGATCAGAAAGGTTCATGCAGAGGGTTGCTGACCCTGAGTCTGGGTTGTAGCATGTTCTTCTGATGTGGAAGCAACACTTTTAGCATCATTGGCAGGCCCACCTGCTTCTGTCCCGTCCTTGACATTTTTCCCATCCTTGGCATCTTTCGTTTCCTTCTTCCCATCTTTGACATCCTTAGCAGGAGCAGGAGGGGGTGGGATCATGTGCGGTGGTGGACTATGCTTAAGCTTCACAAGAATTTGGCGCATCCTTGAAAGCTCAGTAGGTTTTCCTGGTTTGGGACCTTGAACCACAATGATTGATGGCTTTTTCTCCTGATCCTTCTTCCTGCCCTTCTTCTCAATGCTGGGTACCTCGTTTGGAATTAGTTCAGCTATGGCTTTCCAGTATTGTTTATCAGCTTCTTTATGGAACTTCTCTTGGTTAGCCAAGTATAACTATTATTGATCAAAAGATAAAGTTGTGGAGTGTGTCAATGTTTTGGAAAGCAAACAGAAGTAAAACCTTCTGGTCCCACGATAATTAGGCCATTCACATTTTTAGTTCTAACATTCATTTCTTTCCTCTTTTGATCCACAACTATTGATTTCTTGCTGTTATTGGTCATTTTTCAAGCAAAAAATAGAAGGAATTTGAAAGAAACCTTGCTGGATGAGTAATGAGGACCAACAGTGGCAAGAATTCAAAAAGAATAGGACCATGCAATGAGAGAAATGGCAAGAGTGAAAGTCCAAGACCAAAGTGTTTTTTTACTTTTTTATCTATAAAAAGAATTAACTTTTGATTAAAAGCATAAATAACTGTTTTATGTAGATTCATATACCTTCTCCTTTTCCCTGTTAATGGTCACATTAGTTTCAATATTGAGCTTTCTTTTTTCGTAAAAAGCTCTCTTATACTCTTCCCCTTCTTCAATAATTTTGTTTCTTGATTCCTTTTCCTTCATTTCCTTCTCCTCAAGTCGAATGGCATTTTCCCTGGCACAAAAGGAAAAAAGAAAAGAAAATGACAGCAGTTGTGAGATGGCCTACAAAATGTAAGATGACCAACAAAATGGCCAGTTGGCTCTTATCTTAGTGATGACAAATCTACCTATCACACTTCATGATCAAATGAGATCTGGTATTCGTTAGATGAAATCGATTTCAAACCATTACAATCATCATCATCATCATCATCATTACCCCAGTGCCGCAGAGGTTCCCACCTATGGTGGGATAAGGGGGGTCGGATGTACGTAGTCTTACCCCTGTACTAAAACACCCCTCTACTAAAACACACGGAGACTGTTATCAGATGACCCATACTGAAAATCGCGTCGCAAATTGCATGGATTAACTATTGTTTCATAATAAAGAAGCGCAGATAGTTTAGCGAGTCATTTTGCTTTATTCCGTCATATTCCCAAGCCAAAAAAATAGTAAGCCTTTGGCTCCATTGCAAATGATGAAAATACAAACCAAATAAGGGGAAGAAAATACATCATAATGCCTTTAAGTAATTATATTTGGTAAGGCAAGGCTATTGGAAATCATTAATTTGAGGGAAAAAATTAGACTTTTTTGTTATTTAACTGAAGTTAACATTCTTAGCTTCTTTAAGTTTTTCATAATCTACATCAACATAATGAAAATTAGCCACTTATGTCAATTAAGACTCTTTTTTGAGACAAAAAATTAGACTTTTTTGGGATGTAGGGAGACTGATTTTTCAAAGGCGCCTGGTAACCAAAGACAAATGCTTCCCTTCCCTCCACAAAAAAAGGTGCACCTCAATCACTTTAATATTCTCTTCTGAACAAATGAGAAATACAGCATTGCACTTCTTGGCTGTTGACTTGTTGAGTGATATACTGGCAAAATTAGCTTATTGAACCCCATCACTCAGTTCCCCTACGCACCCATAAAATAACTAACACCCCTTCCACCTGAAGGATATGACTTTTCCGCACTACCATGATTCTGTATTCAGGAATATATATATCCAAGGCAATCAAGCAGCAAGACACACAAGGATACATGCTGTTTCTTACAAAAAAATATTAACAAATTGAGATGATGAAAACACTTGGACAACTTGAGAGGTGGGGAGGAGAGAGAGGGGGGGACCCAAACAGGCTTAGATTAGAGAAATAAGAACTGATAAGCTTCTTTTTGGGTTGGATGAGACTATGGCTTTGAAGAGAACAAAGTGAAGGACGCATATTCGTGCGGACGATTGATCTCTTTTCACCCTCTTTTTTTATCTATAATCTTCTTAGTCTTTCTATATTCGTATGTTATTTTTATCTTTTATCTTTCTTATGCCCTTTTATCTTTTATTTTTTCTATGTTCTTATGTTATTTTTATCTTATATTTATCTTTATTGTAACTTTCTCTTTTTATTCTTCTTATCTTTCTTCTCCTTTTGGATTTGAATCCCCTGATATCATGGACTGATTCATGTTAGCCGACTCCAGAATTTTTTTGGGAATAAGGCTTGGATTTTATTGTTGTCTTGTTGTTATATTGAAACAGTCAAATACCAACATGGCAATAGCCAGGGAGATTCATAACAAGATGATAGAAGTAATGGGAGCAAAAGTTGGGGCGAAAATCTTATACTCCTTATGAAAAGACCTGTAGTTATGATACCACAAATTCTAACCTAGGTCACAAGAGCACCGCCCACCGCTGGCAGAACTAGGGGGTCCGGCGATCAAGATGTGTGATTATATATAATATATGTGCAGCCCCTGGACATTGAAGAGAAATATATATAACTAAATGCGCGCCTTTTACACAAACACGCATGGATTTCAGCGGTTGTCAAGCTGCACACTCACATCCCTTCAAAAGGGGACGCCAATTTGAACACAAAGTCAGTGATTTTTAGTTTTTTAATTTTTAATAATTATTTCAGCGGTTGTCAAGCCTAAATTTTAAGCATTTTTTTAATTCAACACTTCGGTAATGTTAATGATGCAAGTATTCTTGAGAAAAATTTCACACTTACTATGTTTTGGACTAAAACTACTAAAATAACATGATAATTACATTAATAGAGTATTTCAATTATGGGTTATACCATTATACAACATATATTTCAATAGAGTACTCTGTGAGCAGTGAGTACTCGCTACTTGAGTGGTGGCCTTGCCGATTAGCAACTTGACTCGGTCCGTATATTATTTCCGAGTTACTCACCGAATACTCGGCGAGTTTCTCAACTCGGGGAAGTTATGAACTCGGCGAGTTACTCGACCAGGCATAAAAAATTTGTTTTTTTAAATCTACAAAGTTTTAATTAGAGAGGGATATAATGGAATTTATAAATAATGAGTGGGTATTTTAAAATTTGAAAATAAATCTTAAAATGTCTAGGTTTAAAAGTATTTCATACATCTGCTCATTCTAGTAGTACTTCCTCCCCATCTCTAGGTAAGTTATTCTCCTCCATGGCTCTATCTTATATCTCATTTCTTCTTCACTAGTTTTTTTCATATCTTAGAATTATAAGAATAATATATCACTATAATCTTGGATATTTATATTTTAAAATTAATTAATATAATTATATAAATCTGAGTAGTCACAGAGTAATCTTGAGTACTGGGTCCTACTCACTACTCGCCCTTTGATCGAGTTGCTACCTAGCAGCGATATATATATATATATATATATATAGAGAGAGAGAGAGAGAGAGAGGAAAATTCCTGTCCAGAATTTCCTGACCGGACCCCTGTCCGGTCTCAGTCGTTTGGGGCAGTTCCCGGTGGTATTTTTTGCTCAAATTTTTTGTGTATGTTCTTCATCAAGTCTAGTTCATCCATACCAAATTTCAGCAAAAAATTCAATCGGGAAGGTCGCCAAATGATTTTTGCAAGTTAACTGGTCCGGAATATGTATTTTCTGGACAAGTTAACTTGCAAAAATCATTTGACGACTTTCCCGATTGAATTTTTTTCTGAAAATTGGTATGAATGAACTAGACTTGATGAGGAACATACACAAAAAATTTGAGCAAAAAATGCCACCGGGAAGGCCCCCAAAAGGTGGAGGCCGAACGGCGCTCCGGTCAGGAATTTCCTGACCGGAAGATTACTCTCTCTCTCTCTATATATATATATATATATATATATATATAATTTGGATCAAATGAGAACACGATCTAAGTGGAGAGTTGAGAATGTGTGCATGTGTGTGCATATAGAGAGAGAGATTCAAAATCAAATGAAAACAATGGTTAACGTGAGAACGGTATGAACGATACTTTTAAGCCACTGTGATGCACTATAAAGTTTATACATTGCTCTTTTTCAGGCTCGCAGAATACTTATATAATTATCAATGTTTATTTGATGTTGTCAAGTTTTGCCCAAGGTTAAAAATGTGAAACAAACGTAGTGCATCAAACTGGGCCAAAAGTGCTCTGTTCGCACATTCATTGGAACTGCCCTCTCTCTATATATATATGAACACCCCTTCAGATATTCTTCTACTTCTGCCCATAGTTGTTACGGCATCCCCTAGGCGCTGACTAGTCATCCTGGCGGTGGAGGAGGGACACCGCGCTGATCCTATTAGTGAAAAATAGGTTCACTAATAATAAGAGATCTGAGAAATAAAGTGTGTCAATATAGGACCCAAATGATTGAGAACTATCAATCAAAGACCTAAAATATCACACATATTGATTTATTTCATTTTTATTAATCCCTTTGCCAGTTTTTGAAGATTTTGTCTTCACAAAATTTAATTAGTTTAATAAGATAAAATAATATTTAAATCTTTTGAAATAAAAATATTAAAATTCATGGAATTTTAGGTCTTAGATCAACAATCTTTCATTCGGATCCCAGACACTTCATCTTTTAGTGAACCCATCTTGAAGTTCTGGATTGATAAAATTCTTATAAATGAAAAAATGTAAGAAGTATGTATAATATAAGGTTGATGTCAACTAAACCATAATTAAACTCTGAAAGATAATACTCCGTAATTTATAGCAAAATATAAACCTTCTCCTCCATTGAAACCCAGATCTGAGTATTCCTGTAAAATAATCACAATCGGGCGCACATGGGAGTTGATCGGTTCAAATTGAAGTTACACAGCTCAAGATAATGGATGATGATTATGGAAAACCATTTTGAAGAGAAACAGGCAAATCTAAAGAAAATTAAACTTTAAATAATACTGAATCACAATCCATTAGTTAAGAAGAAACAGATACAAGTGTGATCTGACCTTCTCCATTCGCGCAAAGCAAAGCCCTCCTCTCGCATTTCGTTGGGAGGAGGAAGCACGGTGCCTTCGGAGCTGAATACACCCTCAGAATCTTCCCCAAGGTCATAGGGCTTGCCGTTACCGTTTGAGACTGGTATAGGAGAGGATCCGAATGGAGTGGCATGTCCCTGGTACGAATCCGACCCGAATCTGTAAGGAACGGGGCTGTCGACAGATTCAAGGGTATGTTCCGCAGTCACTTCAACGTAGTCCTCAGACAAACCGCCGGCAGGTTGGTAGGGCGGCGTCTCGGAAGAGAATTCAGAGTAGCCGCCATAGCCACCGTCAACAAAAGCAGCTGTCGTCGGCTGCTCTGTGTCCATACTAAAGGCGTCAAACGAAGCCATTTTTATCTCTGCAAATTCCCAGATCTCAAGCGCTCTTCGCTCTCTCCCCCTCAATAGGAGTATGACTTTATTTAGCGAGGATCGGATCTGGTGGAGTAATTCCACACTTCTTATTCTACAAACGACCCTCTAATCAAATCTAATTTGTACCTAGTAGTTATTTTGGTTTTGCAAAAAATAATTCCAAAAGAAAAAGTAGTAGACAAAAATATGATAACTATTAAAAAAAATCCTAAAGATATTAAGGTGACTTATATGTTTTAATTTTGGAACATTATGATTTTTAAATATCTAATACGTGTATGCCCTAGGCCTGGAGATGAATTCACTAGGAAAGATATAGGAGTGTTGTAGTCAAATTGCAATTGAAGAGGTGGGTGGGGCAAGAATGGAAGGAGATCAATTGACAGGTACTCGAAAGCGTCTTCGGGGGTGGGAGAAACACAAAAAAATGGGGAGGTGTGTTATCGACTCCAGACCCGACTTTTTCTCTTTCAAGATGTTGCTTGAGGCTCTTCCGCTCTTCATTGTTCTAGGAGGTTTCTTTAATTTTAGTTGATATTTTATGTTCTAGTTTTTTTCAAGTCGGACTTTATTTTGCTTGTGTTTTATCATTTTTGGCTCAATTGTGCCCGTTTTTTAGATCAGCGATTTATATTGCTTTTGGAAGGTGATTGATTAACTTTAAGTCCGGTTTTACGGATAGTGATCGGGGTGTAAATTTTTATCTTGATATAACTTGCCTCAATTTTGGATTTTTAATGTAAGTCGTTTAACATAAAAAATATCAAAGTGCATACTATTGAGTGATCATGACTAAACGCACAAGTGATCAACCATCACTCACTAATCATCGCCGACCAGTGACCACTACTAGTGATCAATCACCATCTGTCACTCACCGCCCGCCAGTGACCAATCAACGCCCTGTCCAATGACAACCTTCCCCTGCCCTTGCTCACGCCCCATCCGCGACCCCAATATTTTCTTGGCGCCGTTGCTGCCCCCTGCTCTCACCCTTGCTCGTCCCCCTCCCCAACATGTAGAAACATTGCCTCCAACCCGTGCACCTCATGCCCCCTAGTTGTCACTGCAGCTCTTCAAACTCTAATCGCTAGCCGCCATCAGTGATGAACATGATGATGATGGTGACGCTTTTGTGTTCATCGTTAGAGAGATGAAATGTCTGCAAGGGCGACGAGAAATGAGAGTTATAGTTGCAACAACGACAAGCAACAGTTGTGAGACTGAGAAATCTCACTCACCTCCAAAGATTAGAAACAAAAAGAAGAAGGAAATAGTGTGGGGTAGGGCTTTGGCGAGGCATACAATAATGGTTATGGTGTGTTGTTTAGATAGGTAACAACAGAGAAATTTGAATGCTAACAGTCCTTCGAAGGACAAATAGTGTGATACAGAAGACCCTTCATAAAAGAGAAGAAGCGGTGGAAGCGATACGATGTAGACTTGGGTTAGGATTTTGAGAGAATTTTGGCCCGCTCAGTTTTATTTGGTCTCTCTTTTATCCATACAAAAATATGGTCCTATTTTTGTCAACTGAAAAACCTTTAATATTATTTTTTCATTATTTCTAGTCCCCCCCCCAAATTTGTTTATCGAAAATGATAGAGACTATATCGGGATACCACGAGGGGTATCTAGAGAGAAGTCGGAACAATAAGTAAGAGAGAGAATGGAGATGCAATAAATGAATTGGTCGTGCTTTACATCTGCCAAAGGGGCACTATTTATAGCAGTCATAAGTGCTAGGCGCATTCAATGCATGTCACGTGTAAGCTAATCTATGGTGGAGAATCACTTTAGCCGCGGTGGCGCCAGCACTGCATGTGGCACCGCATTCAATGCGATAGTTGGACGTGACACCGCATTGAATGCGGTGGTTGTGTGTCTTCAGAGAGGAATCCTTGCCGAGGGGTGACCCCTCAATGAGAGGGCCGAAGGCCATACTGCCGAAGTGTCACGCCCCGGACCTATCCAGACACGTCAACAATCCGCCGTACAGTACGCATAGTCAACCGCAGTCCAACACATTCATACTATACAAGGCGTCTGGGATATCATTCACACATAGTACATCCATAAACAAAAATAATGTAAAATATTCATTCAAAGCAGCGGAAACATTTAATACAAGTGTTCGTGCCACACTTTGGCAAACATGGGCATACAAGCCCCCAAATGATTATTCAAAAATGTAATATCCATGAGCATTAATTTAAATGTTTTTAAAACAGGAACGGAGGAAGCACGAACCACGTCTTCCTTCCTTGAATTCACCCAGAGCAACGGGCACTGGTAGCAAGCTCAGCTCCTACCTGAAACTGTGAGGTGGCCTCCCTCGTGAAGGCGGGGTCAGTACTTGGAAGCATTTGACAAGTACAATGACAACTATACTAAGTATAATCAATGTTTCAATTTCCAAGACCCTCAACCAGGGTATTATCATATAATAGTTAACTTTGTTCGTTTAGTGTCAATTTATCGTTATTTACCACGGTCTAGAGCCCAGCTCAATAATCACCGTTATCTACTACGGTCTAGAACCCAGCTCAATAATCACCGTCATCTACATCGGTCTAGAGCCCAGCTCAATAATCACCGATAACTACTACGGTCTAGAGCCCAGCTCAATAATCACTGTTATCTACGTTGGTCTAGAGCCCAGCTCAATAATCACCGATAACTACTACGGTCTAGAGCCCAGCTCAATAATCACTGTTATCTACATCGGTCTAGAGCCCAGCTCAATAATCACCGATTCTCTACAATTCAATTTCTTAGGATCCATTCATCCATTATTCAACTGCAATTCCAACTAATATTTCAATACTAGTTATTCACTCATTTCAATGTAATTCTTCATTCAATATGTAAGTTGGCCTTAATATCAAAATATCACTTTTATTCTTTCATGGCTTCTTCTCATGAAATAAAAGCATACTTATCACAAATGGGATTTATGGTTGATACTACTATCATGCCATCATTTTCATATCATATAAACATACACAACTTATTCAATAAATTTGTATATTATGCAAACTATACTTTATATTCAGTAGTAATTTCATTTAGGCATTATTAACCATTAATAATCCATGCAAATCACATTGTGTATTCATTTAGGAAATCTCATGAAATTAACCCAAAGATTATAAGCAATATAGTCGGTCATCCTCACCTTAAGTGAGCTTAAGCGCGTTCTACGCTCCCCGATTGAACTTTGACTAATTCCGGTGAACTTTGACCAATTCCGGCGAACTTTGACCAACTCCGGCGAAACTCCGGTGAAGCTCAAAAATGCTTTAATCAAGTTCCTAACAAGGTTTTAACATCATAAAACCTTAATCAATACAAATAACCTCTAAAAGGTTATTTTCCGGTGAACCGGTCGTTTTGGCTTCTATGTCCGTTTTTGGACATTGAACCACCTTTCAACCCATCATTCTACACTTTTAATTGGGTAGAATAATACTTGGCTTATCCTTAACATTTTGAATAAAAATCTCTTCAAGAAAAAGGAGGAAGGGAGTAAATGAACTCATTACCTAGCTTTTCCTCACTTTTAGCACCTTAGCCCCTTTCTTGAGTTTCCTTCTTGTTGAGCTCTCTTCAACAATGGAGAATGAAAGATGGAGGAAGCTTTAGCTCTTTCTTGGGGTGTGCTGGCCGCAGGGATGAGGGAGAGGAAAGGGTGAGGATGGTTGTTTTGTCTTAATGAACAAATGAGTGTGGATGGGGGTCCAACTCATTTTGTTTGATGCCAATTCTTTCATCTCAAAATCCCCTCCCATGACCTCCTATCCTACCAGCCGGCCACCCACTCCATTTTCAAGACAAAATTCGTGGGTTGGCCCCCACCCATGTGGGAGGTCAACCCTTTTTGCCCAAAAGTGTACAATCGGTCCCGAAAGTTGTATTTTTCGGACTGTTTTAAATATATTTTATTTTATCGGGTCAAATAAAATATATTATGTGTTCTCAATCATTATGACCCTTATAGTGAATATGAATTCCCCAACTTTAGTTTATAGGTCTCCGAAATCCAATTTCGGGCTATTATTCGTTAAATTACCAATACCGGTAATTGAGCCGCTTTTGACCAATCGGTCCACATCATGTCATTTCTTTGGACCAAATAAATTATCCCCCTCTATATAAGTATTATTTCGACCAAGTTGAATAAAATATACGGTCTTGGGAATATCGGGCGGCCCCGCTCCCAGTGTGGGTCCCATGTGCGAATTTACTATTCCCGCAAAAACATTAATAAAAATTCACAACTTCGAATACTCGTTAACCATTCCATAAGTTCAATACATTATTAACTTAAAAGTAAATACTTTTTTTGGGGACGGTGTTACACGAAGGCTGACATTCGAGACTGAATTTTCCAGTAGTGCTATTCACCCAAAAAGTAGGCGTACCCTTGAGTTTAAGGCCCTCGGCACGGGGGCCGAAGGCATACTTCATGTACTATGGACTTTATGGAGCTTGGGACGTCACATATGGGCCGCCTGAGCCTGTTTCGTGGTAGTGGGAGTATGTGGGTCGGGGGGGGGTTCCTGGGCCATATACTCCATCAGGAGTACCCCACTCCCTTTGCCGAGAGCTTATTGAGGGAAAAGGGAGTATTTAACTATTTATTGTGATTTTGTCGGTGGTTATTTTGCCATGGTTGATTTCTGCGAAAAACTTTACGTTCGCGTGTTTTTCCGAGGGGGTCTCCCAGTTCGTCACTCCTTGAAGCCGAGAGCATGTTCGGGCTGAAGGGGTTCGATAAAATGTGTGACCCGGGGGCTTCGCGTCATTGTTGTTGAGGGGTGTTTGCTGAGGCCGTTTAGTTTCCCTGAAGTGATCGTTAAAATATAACCGTTAGAGGAATTGTCCACGTGGCGCGTACTGGTTGGGGCGCATCGGGCAGGTGTCACCGATTGGGCTGAAGCGACTGTTCGTAATGATGGGCTTTTAACCGGAGGCCCTGGTTCCGGTTTTAATCGCGGTTGGGGAGGCTAAAAATACCTCACGCCTGGCCTCACTTCCTTGTGCGATTTTTAGTTGAAGCGAAGCTCTGCCAAAATTTCTAGGGAGAGAAAGCTTAGTTCGATCAAACTCAAGTTTCTGAGGTCAGTTGTTCCCCTGTTCTTGCCGTTTCTTCCATCTTTTGCTTCATCATCCTTAGATCTTGTGTTAGTATCCTTAGAACCTTTTTTCTTCAATCAATTTCCCCCGTCAATCTTTCCGAAGGATTCTTCTGCAAGTGATTCCCAAGATATATCAAAAGAGGCTTCGATCCAATCAGAGACCTGGTCGGACGAGAAATCATCGAGTGCTCAGCCCTCGTCTCGGAATAACTCAGAAGTAGCAAAAGAGCTTCAGAACAACCTCAAAACCGAGGCCGAAGCCGAGGAATTTGAGCAGGTAGTTGAGGACGAGGAGATAGTCATTGCTGTCCAAACCGCTGAGGAGGAGGAGGAGGAGGAGGAGCGCCTCCAGGATTCGCGTGTTATCCATACTTGGGTTTTTGTTGTGTGAAAATTGAATGTAAGGATATCGGGTTGCAAGAAAATTGAGTCAACCGGTTTAACCCTCAGATCACGTAAGTCAAACACTACAAATCCCCTTCTACAATTATATTTGCAATAATTTCCTAGATAGGACTAAATGAATAGAAAATTATTTCAATTATTATGACTAAAAGTTTATGCATGTCTCAAACATTGTCTCGTATCTTTTTGCCTCCTAATATGATGGCATATGATATCTATACATATCATTAGGTATTTTATTTTTCTGATTTTGATCCATATGTGTTTGGTCATATTTTGGGAAATAATTATACATGATTATATAATTTATATTTAAGATTTTTTCACGAGTTTTTATACAATATAGGAGCCAGGGGGTTTATAACACCGCTGGCCTCCCTCACGACCAACACATGTCGTGAGATGGGTGCATTTACATTGAATGGAGAAGAAGTGTGACCGTAATGATGACCTACCTCGAGCCGCACAAACCAGTAGTGTCATCCACGTGGGCAATACACTGCACCGGGTCAAGATCATGAATTTTTTATACCCCTCGCACGAGTTGCACGCTCAAAAAATGAGAATGCGAGACTTATATTGGGATATTGGATCGAGTGACCTTGATCTAACTCATGACAACTCCACAATTGCAGAACGACATCTTCAGGGTGCCCAATTATAAGATCGAGTGGGATAGTCATTACTCATTAGACTCAATCAAATAGGAAAACCGCAATCTGGGACCCAAGGGCGAGCGACATCCACTCTCAGATCGAGCCAATGTATGTGATGGACTGGTCGAGGTCTACTATCGGGCAACCATCAACGTTAAATATCTAATCTTGTTACTTACCAAGAAAGCCTTTTGGTGGAGAAAACATTTCATGTAAGAATTCAATAGGATTTGGAGGAAGGAAGGTTGAGCGAATGAAAGGGCGCCACATCACCCTCCTCAGGACCTCAGCTATCACCTCCTACTATAAATACTCTCTTTAATCTGAAAAAAGGTTGACAATTCGTATAATAGCATTTACTTATATCCTTAGACAACTTGATAGATTAAAAATAGAGCATAGTGTAGAGATCTATAGCTAGTCTCCAGTGCATGGTAAATTTTATTCTATAAATATGAACTATATGAATAGAGCATGACCTACTTTGTTTAGATCACCCCACTAAATGAATTGTTTCGGAACTTTGGGCTATGAAAATTAACCACAAGTTCACAAGTCGATGATGATATTGTTATAATGTGATTAAAGGGCGCCACAAGTTCACAGTGGCGGATCCAATACTTTTATGTGGGAGGATGCATCACATTGGAAACTTGGTGTCAAGTTGTCAACTGTCAAGTCGGGTCGAGGCCACTTCAGGTTCAACAAGTTCAAGCTTCATCCCTTTTAAATCAAAATGACATACTACATGTGAATCACATTATCAATAATGTTCATAGTATGTCATAGAAATAGGGAAGTTGCTAATGATGTTCATACTTCATAGTATGTCATAAAAATAGGGGAGTGAAGGGATGGCTTCCATTAATCCATACCATTGGCTCTCCCAACCAAGATCAATACAACGAAATGAAAACCCGATTCAAGTGAAACTCCAGATCCACTTCTTTATGGACTGCACTTAATGAAGTGGATGTAAAATTAAAGTTGAAAAACTCATTATCATTACGTACCAAAGTTGTGTCTTACATAGAGAGATAAATGAAGAAGAAATTGCAGTGAAAACTCTATACAGGAAAAAGGAAAGGAAAAAACAATGAAGAAAAGAGAAGGGAACCCATGCCACAAGGTTGTATATAGCATAGGATCGAGACACTAACATCAACCTTGCTTTTGGTACACATCTTCGCGCCATCAATACCTTTTCTGTTTACGAACTTTGACAAGAGAGTCTGGAACCATGCATTCTGATATGCTCACCTGAAGAACATTATATTAAAAACTCCACACAATAGTGTTTAAGGAGGCTTCTGGATCAATGGGTGCATCCTCCCCCCTCACTGTACCTACTATGTAGTGTCCCCACAAAGTTGATGGATATTCTAATCTGCAAGAAGGTTAGACTTCCAAACACAACTCTTTCAAATCAGAGGAAGTGGAAGTGTTGAACTGATCAGCATAAAGGTATTATGGTAACCAAAGGGTATGCTTATGGGCACACCAAACCATAACAGCCGACAGCTTTTTAATCACATACAGATGTATATATATTTCATGGCACAACATTAGCATTCTTGGAAAACTTGGAAGAAGATGGCAACCGCTGCAAAATTCAAGGGTATTCAGGCTTCAATCTTTTATTGTTGAACACCTGCAACGACCTGCTCCACAACGAACATCGGGATTTAAATTTTAAAACATAACAAATCTACAAAAGTGGTGGAAATAATGTAATGCATGATGACTTTTGAGAAATGTTGGGTTGATGTAAATCTCACATTGATGGTGATGTTTGTTTTTGGTTAAAATTGAATGGATGTGGCACCAACATGTTTGCTTAGAAGTTATCTCAATAGGTTAGTTTATTATAAAACCTTGATCCATTAAATGTTACTCCGTATTAATTACTCCCAGTCTCCCACCATCCCAAATTAATGGTGCCCGTATATTAAGATATTAGTATAAAAATACATAAACTATCATTTACTTTTGTTGTAGCAGTGAAAACGTAAGTAAAGTTAAAAGTTGGAAAGACAAATTTATAGATTTCAAAGGGTAAAGTATGAATGATATGTAAAATTATTTGCCGAAAAAAGTAAACGTAACCTTTATATTTGGAGCCCAAAAAGGACATACATAACTACGGAGTATTATTTTGGGACAGAGTTGGCAATATTTTGACTAATTAATGCTCTGTATGCAACATTAACGAATACTTAACAAAAACTAATAGATAGTATATAGATTCCGAAAAAATTCACCCTTCTCATGCAAACTGCAAACCATCACTTTTTACGCAGTTTGATGCACTTTATATTATCTTTTTCATAATAGCTTATCTTTTTATCTTTATTGTCATTCTTTTCCTTTTGGAGGTGATATCATGTATCATGTTAGCCGACCCCAATATCTTTTGGGACTAAGGCTTGGATGTTGTATAGAAACTATATAGTGCAATAAGTTAGGTAAAAAAACAACTATTCACAGTTATCAAGGGAGAAATGGGTTTTAATTTATCCGGAACCTATATACACACACAAGTCACGCCAAGAGTTGAGTTGGAGATAAGGAGTAAAACTCCAAAGGTATTTAAGATATAGCTAAACACATGCCTTCCCTAAGAGTGGGTTTCTATTGGGAAAAGATTGTGTTACCTTGGGGAACCCTGGCGCTTGAATGAGAACTGACTAAGAGTGGGTTTTAGAGCTCCAAGAGCCCTTTCAGCAGCCTAAGGAATGAATTATCCAAAAGGTCAAACGCAAAGTACAAAGATAAGTGGCTGGGTGAGGAGGGAGGGGATAGTAAAGTTATTATTCATGCAAAAAGAGTGGAGTACCTGTGCCTTGGCCTCATCCCATGTACACCCAATTCCCTTCCCATACACCTCTCCATCTATTTCAACCTGAAACCAACGTGTGTGACTAACAGTTAACTATGACACAAGTAATTCACATCTTGTTTATACAGGTCTATTACCATCACTACCCTGTTTAATAGCAGAAAGATGTCAGGCATGTCCATACCACGGGTGAAATATTCCAGTAAAAGGGGGAGTGGGGGGACAAAGTCCGTTATTATGGAATAGATGAGTAGTTTTTTAAAAAGGCCAAATTGGTAAATCTTCTATAACTACAGTGTTCGGATAAAAACCCTAAATATATATGGATAATATTGGTATTGGGTCAAATAACCTAAACAAATAGACAAATCAGAACACTCCTAGTTCACTTCTGTGTAGTCTTGTTTTTTATAATCATATTGAACTTTGAGTTGAGGAGGGAAAAACAACAGGGCCACATTAATATAATACCTAACACACGCAAAAAAAATGAACTAAGAAACATATCCTCTAATCGTTACACAGCCTTGGAAAAAGACATATGAACATTTTCACAAATTTTGGTACCGGCTAACCTGAGCATATATTTCACTTTTCTGCCCTGGAGCAGCTAAAAGTTGTGGTTGAGTTTGAAAGGCCAAACTAAGACCCTCCATTGTGCACTGGATAAGAATAATGACAACCATTAGGTTATGTTTGGGCCACAGAAAACGCTAGGTAATAAGAAAACATTATAATAAAAATCCTTGCATTTGGAAAGCCACAAAAATCAAAATGATAATGAAATAAAATACAAAACACAATTTTATCAATATATTCAGATTTCTTAGTCTGTGTATAATATTACTACCTCCGTCCCCCTAAGTTTGGGACAAGAGAAGGTGGCACGCTTATTAATAAAAGTGAGTTTATGTGGTTGATATTGAATTGATAAAGTAAGAATAAAGTAGGAATGATTTAGAACCACACAAACTTTACCAAATAAGACATGAGACAATCTTAATGGGACGGACCGAAATGGTAAAATGGAATAATCATAGCGGGACGGAGGGAGTAATAAATATGGGTTTGAAGAAATTTAAAAATAAATTTTTTGAGTTTGAACTTTGAGCCAATGCTTTATTTTTACCAAGATTTCTTTCACTCCAAAGTTTTCCTATGTTTTTCAACCTATTTCACTCCCTACATTTTTCAAATTCCAAACACGCCATTAATGGCATTAGACAAACATTTCAGAATTCCAATAGGAGAGCAATTAAAAAATTAGAGGAGGCGAGAATATATGAGATCATACAAGCTCTCTAAGTGTAGCAACCGAACCGATTGACTTCTTGGAAGTGTCCATTCTATGGTCAAAACCTCTTGGTGGTTCTGGTGTTGATGAAAAAGGCAGTACATCCTCCTTGGCCAATGATTGGTACCCAAACATGCTCTTGTCATTTCCAAAGCCATTATCGTTTGAATTAATGAAGTGACTTGCATTGCCAGGTACAGAACTGGAGTCAGGGTTAACACATGACAGGTACTTCTCTGTAAATAAACAAAGAACCATCGAGATATAGCATAAAAACCAAGCTATCAGAAATTTCCAAACAAGAATCAATATAGTAAACAAGAAACATTTCCAAGTTCCAACCAAATAGAAAAGTAAATTCAGGCAATCAATACACACTTGTCCATGTCCTACTACAAAAGCTCAGTATCAACATATCCTACCAGCCAAATTTCTAAGAGATCTTTCAGCTGACTGATGCCGTGCTTCCCTTCTAGTTCTTCCGGTTGCTACTCCAATTTTCTCTCCCGCAAACCAGGCCTACAGAATATTAAAAATGTCACGAGACTGTTATTTGATGAGGAGAAGCACTGATAATGTGGTTCACATTTCAAATACGATTAAGAAGAAATCACTACCAATTCCACTCAATATTGAAAATTTAAATGCAAAATAGTACTCAGTAAGTTAATTACAGTTAGTCATTTACTCATTGAATGCCATCATTACAAGAATTTAGAGAGCATAGAACACAAACCTCAGAAGAAAACTGCAGATCACAGCTTGAAACCAATACTGACCTGAACTCCACCTGCAGGAATTCAAAGTGAGAATAGAATGAATCAACTTCAAATGCAAAAAAAAAAAAAAAAACTGCTAGAGAAACCCTCTTGTACCTTTGTTCCACACTTCAATGCGATATCTTGTAATGCCCCATCTTCTGTTTCAGCATATGAATCAAATCGACCAGCTTCAAGATCAAGATCCCTACTTCCAGCCCTAGCCAAGGGAACTTCTTCACCTGTATAGCATACAAAAGTTATTCCCATAACACAACTGTTTGCAATAAATTGTTCGCCCTCATAACTCTTGGGTCTAACAACACATTAAGTATTGGTTTTTATTCACTGCACCATCCAGATAAGAAGAAATATACTTATTCAACCCAGACATTCCTTATTTAAAATTCATTTTTTATGGATCAAATATTCTGCCGTTGAAGCTTGCCTTTTCAATATGTAGTTGGAGTAGTTACAGGAGGTATGTGAGGATATAAAATGAGGTTAGTAAACTAAAGTAAGACTTTTACTTTACCAAATAAGGAATGATGACTATTTAAGGATGGACTAGAATGGAAAACATCAATTACCTGAAAATGATTGAAATCTTGGAAGAGATTGATTCATTCTCATTCGATCATCACTTGCTTCCTTTGGCAGCCTCTGGCCTTCAACAAGTCTATCAGAGGGAACAGAGCCGTCCATTTTGTGGTGATAAGGAGGCGGATGAAGACGGTGCTTCTCCATATGCACTGAATCCCCACTTGAAGAAAAATCCTTAGGAGGCAGGCCTCTTTTCAGTTGCCCAGGACCCACCACATCTTCCTCATTCGGAAACCAACTGTGGGGTTGAACCCTAGGAACAGATGTTGGTACAGAGGACCGTGCAGGAGGCTGGGATTCGCCAGGTGGATGCTCTCTGTTGTCCATACCATGCTGTAAAATAAGTAGTCTCCTCCTGGTATCAGGATCCAGTTCTGATTCTGGTACCTCGCCCTCTTCTCTAGCAGGAGAACACTGCAAGCTTGTTATGTCTTGAGTCGTCACTTGGGTCAGTGTTGATTTGAGCAGTGGAGCCACTTGAGGTAGCTGTCGACTGCATGAGGGAGGCATCCCCAGTGCTTGCATTGGTGGAGCAGGAATTGAGAATGAAGAAGACTGGGATGAGACTTGAAAAGCAGCTGCGGATATTCTAGGATCCAAGTTAGAAGCTGCAAAAGGGATAGTTGCTGAAGCAGCCATTGCCTCCTAGATGACAATGAAATACACTTTAATGTGTTTGTATAGGTAGCTTTCGGGTGGAGGGAAGTGAAAGAGAAGAGTGGGACGGAGGAAAAATAATTGATGAAGCCCACCAGAAGAAGATAAAACTCGCCTACGTAGGTGATATTTTGGGTCCTATTTTTTTAATGATATCCTTGTAGTAACTTAGTTTGGGTCCTATTCAAATTATTAAAAAGACACTTATTCTTTAATTTTGAATTATGTGAATAGATTCTTAAGCTTAAGCATGACTTTACATGATTGTTTTTCTTTGTTTTTAACATCTTTCATATTTCTCTATTAAAAAAAAACTTAAAAATCTACACATTTGCTCATCTCGCCTACTCGCCTATACAGTACTTTTTCCTGAAATGTATGCTCATCCAAACAAAACCTAAATCTTATTTGGGTGTGTGACAAACCATTCTTCCCCTCAAACAACCCACATGAAGACGAAGAAAGGAGATGGCTGGAACTGTACTTTATAGTTTCTTGGTAACGCAATAAAAGATGGGGAAGCAACACATATAAGAGATATATAACCACACCTTTAGTCTCCTTTCAACTTCAGTATCAGCCATGCCATCAAAACCAAGGGTATCTTTATTCCCATTGGGAGTGGCAGTATCATCCTGAGCATGGAAAAAAACAATGCACTACAATCAGATATAAACAACTAGAGTATTCTAAATATACATAGGGAAAGAGTAATTAAACTTTTACTCAAGACCTCTGAAATCAAATAATTGCTAACATCAGGAGCAGCAGGTATTTCCTTAAAATTATCTTCATATGCCACTTCTGAAATTCGATGTAAGAGCCCCTCATCAAAATCTCTACACCACATTAGGCATTGTTAGGTCAAAGATCAAAACAGAAATACACATACACAACTGGAAAAGAAATTGATTGATATCTAAGATAAAAAAGATGTCGTCAGGATAAGGGATAAAACTTAAGTACTAAACAGTGTATTGATTGAGACAATTACTTGAAAAAACCACCCCTGATATTACAGGCGACATTTCTTGCAACACATAGCACAGGAGTAGAATTGTTGGCCTACATTCAACAATTTAATAATGTTATAACTCGTCTGATCTTAAAACTTAAACCAAGAACTTCATGGGCTAATATACTTTCAATTTAGTAATTACTTCAGCTTGAGGGGCATAATATGGTGCAAAGGCAGGAACAACATGCACTCTGGGTTGATCTCTCTCATCCCACACTTTCAAACGATCATCAATGACCAAAGCCATCTTAGGGTGACAACTCCCATCTTGGAAAACATTGAACAGGGATTTCTTCATACCTACAACAAAAGTTGAGGAAGTTAATGAGCTTCAAGGATATATAAATCTTCTCAACTTCAATAACAGGAATTAAAGGTGGGTAGAGCTCCACAGCCAAAAAGCTTACCAGACTTGACACAGACTATACGATCCAAGAGCTCATTTGAGCTAATTAAATTTAAATCTGGATCAAGAAGCCTCCACATTTCTAGAGCATACTCTCTTTCAGCCATTGTGCAAACATATACTTCAAAGCGCTTCCTACCCTTTGCAATCAAGTAGCCTCGGAGATCATCCCATGCAGGTCTCAATCTCACAAGAACACTTGTATCACGGATCTGCAAACAGACAAGTGTTCATATGCATTAAACAAACTACAAATTTATAAGAAAACCCATATGAATAATCCCAAGTAGTAGTTAACTAGTGATCTTCCAATATGAATCCAAAAGATGCATAACTCTAAAATAATCCGATATTAACGTTTGGTGTTCTCAAATTGATCCCAAGTTACCAGTAACCTACTAAACTGGTAAAAACAAAAAGAAAAAGAAACAAGAAGAAGAAGAAGAAAAGTGAAAAGCCATGGCTTTCTCGCCAACATGAGTTGGCATTCAAATCTTCATCGTGGATGAAGGATGAGGGACAGTCAATGAAACTTCCGGATCGGGTAACGAAGGCTGATGATGGAGATGATGCTATTGGAGAACATACCAATCAGACGGCAAAAGCAGTAAAGTGGTGGATATGATGACTGAATTCTGAAGCATTTGATTTGCTTTTTGGAGGCGACAAGTCCATTGGATGAAAAAGGAATCACTACTCTGTATCGTCTTTTCTGAAGAACAATAGCCATACCTTCCCATCTAATCAGGTGGGCTATGTACGCCGCTGCTGGCCCATCTTCATTTTGTCACCAGAAACCCTCAAAGGCACTACAATGAATCAAGCCTTGAGTAAGAGAGTAACTACGAGAAGAAATCAGTAGTCACTCTTAGCCATCTGCACAGGTCTGGTTGTTTACCTTCTTTCCCAGAGAAGGGAAGTTTATGTAATACCATGCTTGTCATGGCGTCGCCTAGGCGTTGCCTAGTCACCGACTGGGCGTCCTGGCGCTGGGAACTGCCCGCCAGCTTCACTCGCCTCGCCAAATGATGAGTAGTCGTGAACGGCGTTGTCCAGGCGCTGTTTTGGCGATGAAGTCCTCGCCTTTTTGGAAAGTCGGACCACTATGGCGCAGGCCCAGAACAAAAATAAAAATAGATTTAGGCTTTAATTAAAAGCATCCCCATAGTATTACTGTAATACTGGCAGATCTTCGATTTCAGTGGCATTTCTGAATCTCCAGATATTTGGTGGGATTATCCGCTATTCTCAACCAGGAAATTTTGACAAGTGATGCCTTTTCCAACTTAGAACCCACTTTACAAGGGAAGTCATCAGGTCAAGTCTTGGCAAGTTTAACCCAGAAGCTTACCATAATTGAAAGATGAAATAGCTGGTACCCAGGGGGGACTGGAGAACAGAGGACTATTGAGCTATTGAAAGTGAAGAAAAAAGCAGGAGAGAAGAAAAGAAAAAAAAAAGGGGGGAAATGAAAATATGACACGTGTACAGGTGACCTGCTGAATGGTTTATGCATGTCACCAATTTGTTTTGAGAAGATGCCACTTATACATCAGATTATATTGCAATTATTAATACTTGGGATTAATATGAGAAGAGCATCAACAGTTGGGACTATGCATGCTAATTTTCCCTATATTTCATCATGTTGTAAATGAGCTGGTCATTATTATAATGCATGCATACCAATGGATTTATACGAGTCAGAATAATATTTTTATCCAGTAGCCTCACAAGCGGACGAACAATTGGCTGATGACTATCAGATAAAGCTGGGAAGACTTCAGGCTGACATTTAATCACCATTCCGTTATCAATGACCTGATCATTTTCAGCATATTGCTTCAATATACTTTTATCTTCTTGATAACGCTTCACCTCAGCCAGCATACCTGATACACGTTGTGGGTCAGTCTCAGCATTTAGTTTGCGCTGCAAATTCTCTATCCTATCTTCAAATGACCTGAGAGTGTTGGCAACTATGAGTGTTTCATCAAGATCAAATACAATGCCAAGACATCTCAGGTTTAGCATGACCAGGCAGGAGCTGTATAATCCTTCAGAAACGATGAATCCCCAAAAGCATGGGCAAAGGCCACCGTACTCCCTAGACTGCATGGCAACCAAATGAAGCTCCTCCCTTCCAAGTGACATCACCGCAGTCTGTGTTGAAGGAGTATATAATCAAGAGTTGGACAATGCAATAAAAAGATACAAAAAAAGCCAAAAAGCCAAAAAAAGCCAGTAAGCCAATATTATTGTATTAAAATTGCCATCTATGATACAAAATTTAATAAAAAGGCATAAAGCAACATCTATTCAAGTATAATCATGCTAGAATGTCTAGAGCTATAATGAAGTCACATCTGGTAAAAAAGTATGGATAAATCTCCTCCGCTCTGAATAAGAGCAAGAGAATTTTATGTTCACATGTATCAAGGAAGCACCATTCGTCATCAGAAGCTTTGTGTTGTTCTCCAGACAGAATTACACACGCAAATTCACAACTGATAGCCCAAACACTAAATATAAACATTGAAAAGAAAAGAGGCAGACATAGCCCAACATTATTTTATTACAATACAAATGATTCATCATTTCAAGCCAATCCAATAACCATAAGACCCCGATTGACGAGTCAACTATTGTCATCATAAGCATCCAATGGGTACTCATTCATAACAAGGTTTGACACAAACTTCCGGAAAATCATTCATCAAGTTCTATCTGCAGGTCTCAAATTCCAACTAAAATGGAAACATTCATACGCATAATTCACACTACTGTCCATTTCTATAAACTTAAACTTGATTTATAATTGTCTGATATGCTCAAAAATAGTTTGTAATTCTGCATATAGAAGAAACTATTATTTAATGTTTTCTGCAAAGGTTGTCCATATTTATGCAAAGTATTAATAAATGAGAGAATTAAGATTATGATTGCTTCTTTCTGCGAAGTATTAATAAATCTTGTATTTTGAATGAATTTATTTTATGATGATTGCTTCTTAAACCGTAGATCAGAGTCGTTAATTGGAAATATAGTTAACCACTATATATGAAAGAATTGAGATTATTTGCTTGATTTAGGGTTTCTGGGACATATTATGAATCAGGTAGTTCTCTTTTCAACGTAAGCTTGTTTAGTAGGTTTTAAAGATTGAAAGTTTTCAGTTTTCTATATCCAATCTGTTACACTGAGTTTCAGAATTTCAGCAGCTTTGATGATATACCTTCTTTTCTCTGAGACAGGTGGCATGCAAAGCATAGAGCGGCAAGTAGTCCTGTGTCTGTTGTGTCTTTGGAGACTTGAATTCCAGTTTGAAGCTAAGCCCAGAGGAGGAGGCGGAGGAAGCAACAGTGTGAAGCACTGCAAGTGGTGGGCACCTCTCACTGGGTATCGAATAGTGAGAGACTCGAATTTCCTTCTCGGTCCAAACGACACCGTTCTGGGGGCACAATTCCACTTCTCCCAGAAGTGTCTGACCTTCATACACCTTCACCATCTCCATAGATTTATACATATTAGCCTACCCCGATAGCAAAAATGACTTACAAATGAACAGATTCAGATTTTGTCGTTAAGTTTCTCTTCGTAGAAAGTTTATTTTATAACAAAATCAAAAAAGAAAGCCGGCAATCAGATCGTCGTAGTTCACGTTCTTTGAAATATGAATATCGTCGGTCCGAATTTCTTATGATTAACTGATACAGAGAGAATATAAAACATCCAAAGAGTATTTAAGATTTTTTAAGAAAACAGATTTCCGTGGATAGCAGTGGTTGATTGTATTACAGACGACGGTGAGGTTGACGTTGAACCCTCTGGAGTCAAAATCGAAGTTATAGATTTAGGGTCTGATGAACTACTGCTGATTACAGTTGAGTCACACAGGGGAAGAGGAAACCCTAGATCCAGCAGGACGAAAAGTGGATTCAGTACTCTCTCTCCGCCCTCTTTACCCTTTGAATTTTCTCTCTTTCTCTCTCTAATCACTGCGTCGCGTACGCCTATTTATTCAGGGGTATTTTGAGTTTGCATCCTATATCATTGTCTAAATTGGACTTTGCAACCCGTTTTTCAAAATCTTTGTTTTTGCACCTCCAACCCCATATGAAAAGACAAAAATGCCCCTCCATTAAAAATTCTGTTGACCTTCAACATATTCCTGATTGAGGGCATTTTTGTCTTTTTCATTTAGGGTTGGGGTGCAAAAACCAGGATTTTAAAAAACAAGGTGCAAAGTCAAATTTAGACAATAATATGGGGTGCAAACTCCAATTACCCCATTTATTTACGAACATTATGAAATTTCATTGTCTTTTTTTTATTTCTTTGGGACGTTTCGTTTTTCATTAGTGTTTAAGTCACCCCTAAGTAGCACGGAAACGCGAAACGGGAAACGCGAAACGGGAAACACGAGAAACGTAATTTCTAAAAAATATAGGATACAAAACGTGGGGGAAACGCGTAAATATTATAAAATATAAGGACATATTTATAAATATATTTTTAATATATGTACACAAGTTTTTCCATACGCACATGTTTTTTTCATATAATTTGATTAGTAACCAAATAATAAAATCACTCCACATGTTCGAATTCACGTATTATTTCATATTAGTACATAATTAAACATAAAATGTACAGAGTATTAAATTTATAGCAATACATTGCGTTATGAAATGTAACAAGTGTTGTTGCTGAGAATTACCACAAAAATTCACTGTTAAAAAAATTATTATCCACCACAAAATCTTTAAAAAAGAAAAAAGAATTGGAACCCGAGGTTTCCGAAACGTAGTGAAACGGGTTTCCAAATTTTTCTTAATTATGGAAACGGCCCCGAAACGGGAATTTGAAGTTTCCGAGTTTCCAAAACGCTTCCGAGTTTCCGAAACGTGGAAACGTGAGTCGTGGAGAGTTTCCGTGCTACTTAGGTCACCCCATTTTATACTCCAATTTGTACCACCTATATTTGTGGCTCACAAAAGCAGTTCATTAAAGTGAAGCAATTAATTTATTTAAGTGGGTTTTTGTGAGTTACAAATATAAGGTGGGGTACAAATTGGGATGACTTTAGCAAAACTCTTCGTTTTTTATACAGAGTACAAATTACTACCTCCATCACTTTAAGATTGACACAAATGAAAGAGATATGATTTTTAAGAAAAATGGAGTCATATGATTGATATGATTGATAATGTGAAAATAAAATAAGAATGAATCGGAACCACACAAATATTATCAAATATACTATGAGACAATTTTAGCGAAACGGGCGAAAAAGAAAAAATTGGACTATTATAGTAGGATAGAGGGAGTACCAAATAAATATGTTGAAAATATAAAAAAATAAACACTTTGAAACAATTATGTCATCATGATATTATAGTATCATTATCAAGTCATAGTGTTGTCACCTATAAAGCACGGATACTTCACTAGGGTGTTGTATCGGTGTATCGGAAACGTTTGCGTATCTGATACTCTAGGATACTTGTACCATACGTTCTCGGGCCATATATGCAATTTTTAAAAGTTTCCATTTTTTTGGTAATAATTTTAAAATTTCGAATACTCGTATCCTGATGGATACCCGTATCAACTTTTTAAAAAAAAATCTTCCAAAAAAAACTTTTTTAAAAAACACTCAAAATTTACATAACAAAATTCTTAAAAAATGAAAAGCTAAATATAATTTTTACGTTGCTTTTATGTGATACACAAGTAATGGGTTTATTCCTAATTCACTCATCCTACTATCTCTAATTCTAATTATCCCTGGAAATTAAAAGCTCCAATGGAAATATGTATTAGAATATTTAAAATATTGGTTTCTATTTTCATTATTCTAGAACTTTGAGTACTTGCACTTTTAATTTCAAAACTGTAGTTGTTTGACTTGTTTATCATTTTAAATTAATGACTTATTGACTATATTTATATTTCGGAGTGACCTAGTGTATATGAGATAAAATATGAACTTATTTCTAAGTATCTTAAAAATATAAAATGTCTAAGGATAATATATGTCTATTTTTTTAAAAAAAAATTGTATTTTTAATATTTAAAAATACACCCCTGTAACTTTTAATATTTATAAATACACCCCCATAACTTTTAATATTTATATGGCCCCATATCTGTATCCTACTTTTTTGGGTTTTGTCGTATCCCCGTACCTAGGGCTGAGCACGGGTCGGGTTCGGGCGGGTCGGGACTGCGTACCCTAAACCCGTTCGGGTTTTTTAAGTTAAATACTAGGCCCGACCCTTTGATATTTCAAATCGGGTTTTCGGATATTTGTAAGTCGGATATTATCGGATATCGGATCGGGTTTCGGATATTTCGGTTATATTAAAAAAATTGGATAATTAAAGTGTTTGAATGCCACTTTGACAAAAATTCTACAAGCTAATGCACTAAACATTCAAATTACGCAACTAATTTAATACAAATTGCATAAATAATTACACAAATAATTGAACACAAGTATTAATTTAACATATTCAAAGTACACACTACATAATTTAATATATTTCGAATATTTCGGTTATATTAAAACACATTATAATTAGATAATTAAAGTGTTGGAATGTCATTTTGACAAAAAAAAAATGTACACACTAGTGCACTACACATTCAAATTACAAAAATAATTTAACACAAATTGCATAAATAATTACACAAATAATTGAACACAAGTATTAATTTAACATATTCAAAGTACACACTAAATTATTTAATATATTTCGGATATTCGGGCGGGTCGGGTTGGGATTTTACAAACCCTACCCGCCACCCGATCTAGGCCCAATACTAATCGGATTTTCGGTTTCGGGTTTTTCGGGTCGGATATCCATTTCGGTTCGGATAATATCCGAAAAAAACTTCGGGTTTTGCGGGTCGGTTCGGGTTTTGCTCAGCCCTACCCGTACCCGTTTTCGCGTTTCCGCGTACCCGTATCCGTGCTACATAGGTTGTCACCAATTCATCTTCAAGCAATAATGTCATCTTGATAGCAAAATAAAGGGAAAAATAATTAAAATACCTTAAGTTTTGAACAGATGTAAGGTAAATACCTCAAACTTGCATATGTAATTTAAATATCCCGAATTTATATTTCCTTCGTATTTTAAAGTTCCATACACTTTGCATTTTGTGTTGTATTTAAAAGTTCCATAAGTTTTTCCTTTAAAAATACTGAATTATCATTACTTTTTCTTCTTTTTATTCTCTCTTTCCTACTTTTTCACCTTCTCTCCTACTTTATCTATATTATTCATTATCCCTACTATTCTTTCTTAAATATTGTGTCATAACCTAACGTATGGATCTTTAAAATACGGAGGAAGTTTAAACAGTTGTTTTAGCATCATGATCATGTATTATTTCTTTCAAAAAAGTAAATTTTCGATGTTAATTGCATAATTTAAAATAGAAAATTAAAAGTGTTGCAATTATATAGATTAGGGGTAATATTATTTATTTCACAATGAAAGTTTAGAATGTTAATTTTGTCTTAATGAATACTAAAATATTTTATATTACACAATTAACATCATAAATTTACATTTTTGAAAGAAAAATACTTAACTATGGTGCTAAAATAACTTTATATATAAAGTTTGGAGTATTTAAATTATATATTCAAGTTTGTAATGTTTATCTCATACCCCTTCAAAGTTTGAGGTATTTTAATTATTTTTCCCCAAAAAATGTAATCTTGACGGATATCTTATTGACATTAGTGACTTGATGATGATGAAACATGCATAAACTCATAGACATCCCTATTATGAGAATAAAAAAGATGTATGGAAAATTCTATTATGGCACTTTCAATGTTTTTTTAGAGTAAAGAGAGCCTTATATTAAGCAATATCAAAAGTAATACAACTAATGAGATTCAGAATTGCAGGAGGGCCATGAAGAACCCACTCCACATTCTGTCCAGATTTCATTCCCATTCGGGCAAGTTCGTGAGCAACTCTATTTCCACCTCTCTTTACTTTGCTCCACTGCACCTCCACCAATCTACTACAAACACTCTTAGTTTCTTGAATTAATGGAAACCAGGAAGCTGGAGATGCCAACCCTATTGAGAGACTATGAATAACCTCAGCATTATCTGATTCCAGGATGATTGGCATTTGAATTTTGTCTGTAGCAATACGAACACCTTCCAAACATGCTGCCGTTTCCACCTCCGTAGCAGAACTGCATGCCTGAATCCGTTTATGCGTCGAGTAAATCAATAATCCCCTGCACTCCCTTACAACGATGCCAATGCTAGCTGCTCCGGCCTCCTTAAAGAACGCTCCATCTACATTGACTTTGGTCCACCCCTCCGGGGGAGGTATCCATTGCACCAGCTCCTTAGCTTTTCCCGCTGACATGTGAACATCCTCCAGTAGGACTTTTCCTTTGTTGTCATGCTTCTGCAGCCGCCCCAACCTCTCGACGTCATTATGGCTCTTCAAAAAGGATACCGAATCAGTAATAGTAGCTTTCCCCTTATCATGAATGGCATCATTTCTTAAATGCCAGCTCCTCCAAAGAATGAGCAAAAGGTTGGCCCTCATTTATTCATCTATAATATTCAGAATTACAAGCAACCAATCCGGCCCGGTGTAAATCAGGTTCCTCTCATATGGCAACGCCCAATGCTTATGCAGTTACGCATCTCCAGCCTAAGGGCACTTGCTTTAGTGCAGGCTATCACTTCATGGTAACCATCTTCCCTGCCTTGACCACATAAACGGCACACACCGCTAGGCTCCAAATTTCTTTTCCACTTCCACCGGACAGACTATATAAAATATCTTATTTATGAAATCAGATGTAATTGATGATGACTAGTAAATTACTTATATACTCAGATATTGGATTAATAATAGTATATCAAGATAAGGCCAGATTTAAAATGTTAATTAATAATTAACGAATAAACTAAGTTCGAGTAATTAATTAATCATATTAATAAAAAAGGTTAAATCTGATAAACTATTAAAAATAGAATTGGTGACTGATTATATCATCTTAATTAAAAAGGTGATTACTTAAAGATCAGAATAGAGGAGGAGAATTAGAAGCATCAAATTTGAGGTAAGTTTCTTTGCCGATCCAAAATTGTTTCCTCGTATTATATGCTTATTATGCATTATGTGATTAAGTGTGAATTTTGAATTATGTGTATGTGATTTTGAGGAGATATTAGATCTATGGTATTTGAGAAGTGCAAACGAAGTACTTTTGGGTATTAAATATTTTTAAATACCTTTGAGATTATTTAGAGAGATTGAGAAATATTTTTTGGAAGTATATCTAAAGTCAAGATAAAATTTACGTTTTCATAAGAAGTGAGCACCCGGGAGAAATCCGTGGTGTCGGTTTTCCACATCCGGATAAATGTGGAGGGTGATTAAGGCTGCTACTACTAAGAAGTACAGTTTGAGTTTGAAGTAACATTTGGATCTATGATCCCTTTTAAGAAGAAGTTATAGTAGTAGTAGTAGTCCCTAATCATTCAAGAATTTTAAAGGTGGGGTAGTTGGTAGACTGAGTCCCGATTACTCGTGACGACTTACTACTCGTAGGGCTTGGAATCCCTTTTAGGGGGTGTGCACACTTAAGGTAGTCGTTTCGTTTCCATTAGCAGTTGTGGTACCGGCAAAAGTCCCGGGGTGGCCGTACATAATAACGTAACCACCAGGCTCAACCAGAGTGTTGAGTACCGCCCTTCTAAATTACTAGGAAGATAGAGAAGAAGAGAATTTTGAGAAATTCTAAGAGAAAAGCTGAGGACTTTATTAAAGAAGTGATCTTGAGAAATATCAAAGAGAAAAGAATTTTGGTGGAGTGTGTCATTTTTATATAGTGTTATATGAAAAACTATTTTTCGCAAAACCTGATTATTTTACGGGGTTGGGTAGTACTTACTTAGCTCTAAAGCTAATTTTTGTTTCCTTTTTCATGTTTTGTTTTCTGCACTTTATTTGTGCAGGTAATGATGCTTATTTGGATTGATGATTTGCATGGTCTTGAGAGCGGTTGAGATATGCCTTAGTCAAACCTAGTCAAGAATAAACACTTTAGTTATGTTGAACACTTGTTTTACTTTGTTCTGTGATTGCCTGTGCATTCGGTTAAGAGATGACCGGATGTGGCGGTAACACCCATTTCCCAATTAATGTTATTTCCGCTGCAAAACTTTTTATCTGTTTTGAAAGAATAAATCAAGTTTATTATCAATAAATCTATTATTTCAAGTATTATTTTTGGAGGGAAAATGGGGGTGTTACACCCGGCCCAGTCCACCCCTATTGTGTGACATCAAGTCTCTCTATATATTGGGAAACTGTTGAATAATAATTTGATTAATAATAGCTAATGATATTCTAAAAATTTGAATACCTAGGTTTATGAACCTTTCTTGACGTATCATCCGAAAGACACTTTAGATCAATGATATCAGCTACAATAATGTGTGGTCAATATATATATATATATATATATATATATATATATATATATATATATATATATATATATATATATATATATATATAGGGCAGTTCACATCAGGAGCTCCTGAAGAGAAGCCCTGTGCGGACAAGCCCATCAGAGAGTCTTCCCGGTGGAATTTTTTGATGAAATTTTTTTGAGAATGTTCTTCATCAAGTCTAGTTTGTCCATACCAAATTTCAGCTCAAAATTCGATCAGGAAGGCAGTCAAATAAATCTTGGAAAACTATGGCTCATTCTGCGCACATATAAAGTGCAGTATGTTTCTAGGATTTATTTGACTGCCTTCCCGATCGAATTTTGAGCTGAAATTTTTGTATGGACAAACTAGACTTGATGAGGAACATGCTCAAAAAAATTAATCAAAAAATGCCATCGGGAAGACCCTCTGATGGGCTTGTCCGCACGGGGATTCTCTTCAGGAGCTCCTGATAGGAACGAGACTCTATATATATATACATATATATGTATATAACAACGACCCTTAATTGTTGAATATCAAATAATAAACCGATGTATAGGATCGCAGGCTACTATATCATATTTACATTTAACTAGGGGAAGGAGGCCCAAGGTGCCTCTCAATCCTCTCATAGAGACTTTAGACCAGCCACACAATCAGCTCCGCCACTAGACAACTGTGATTTCACTATTGTTTCCCATTTATCGAGAGGATGCGGCCGGCGAACACCGACCATCCATGTTGCTATTATCATAATTGTTGCAATCATCATTTTGTTTCATTTACTATTGTGTAGTACTTCCTATATATCTAGTCTAGTATCTAGATAATAAAGTAATGTCCTTTACTCTTTCAAGCTCACTGAAACTTATTAACTTGTTTTAGTCATTATATAAAATTTGACAAATTCTTTTTGAAATAACATATGTGTGACTAATCTTATTTAGCTTTCTTTCATACAAACATCAAGCGTACAATATTAACTTTCTTATTCCTCGTGTCAGTCAAAGTTGACCAAATTCAGTAAGGTGAGGAATTTAAACTTATTCATATTTGCGATTTGCGATGTGAGTTGCTCTATTAAGATGCTTATTATATGATAAATGGTCATGAAAAGTGTCTTAGTGGATATGCTAAGTCTAATCATATTTACCCACCAGTTATCTATTATTAATTTACTGTATGTTTTTCGCATTAAAAGATTGTTTATTTTAAATATATGGGGGGCATTATAGACAAATAATGCTTACATTCTTTATGTCCAAATTAAAGTCTCAAATACTATTATATCAAATGAAGCTATATTCTAATCTTTAATTTTATGCTTCAAATTATAACATATTCAAATCAACTTTTGTATTTAATCACAAATCCAGTATAATTTTCTAATACATATGTAAACTTTCTAATTCTTAATGCTAATTTAAACAGGGGTAAAATGTTAAATAGACCATTCTACTATTTATAATCCATCACTTAAACTCTCATACTAAACAAAACATCATATTAGCATGCTTACTCTTTAAATACAATGAATCAAGTCATCTTAACTTGCTATATCAGGTTATTTTTAAAAAAATATAATTAGGAATATTGATAATTCTGATAAAAATTCATATAAATTTGGAAAAGAATGTAATAATAAATTAAAAAATAGCATAAATGTAAAAACAGATAAAAAACTTGAAACGTTAAAATAAAAAGATAAGAAAATCAGAAAACTGGAAAAATAAAGCAAAAATCTAAAAAATTGAAAAGATAAAATGTAAAAACCTTTTAAATAGATGTAGAATATACAAATAATTTCAAATTTTTAAAAATATTGATTTTTACATTCTGAATTTTTCACAATTTTATCTATATATCTTCACGTTTTAACATTTGTTAGAGTTCTTTAATATAAAAAACCTACTATTACATGTCAAAAATTAAATAAATGACCAAATTGATCAAATAGTTAAAGTTAGTGTACTTATACGATAGAGAAAATTAACCCATGTATGACTAGAAGAGATACAATTTCTCAATGTATGACTTGGATAGTTTTTTCGCTAGAATAGTGCATTAATGTCTTAATGATATGCCATCATACAAATGTAACTGCTATATTAAAGCATGTCATATGCCTCTACACCCATTACTAGTCATATAGTGGTAAATAAACTTCTTAACTCATATTATGGGAAAGTGGACATGTTTTAGTAATATATTGGTATTTTTCCCGAAGATACTACATACTCCGTATAAGTTAACTATAGAATGACTTATATCTAGAATGACTTATTTGACTCTTTTCCTCTTTAAACAAAGGAAGTTAACTATAATCTCATAAAAAGTTATACTCTCTATGTCCCGAATTATAAGATACTTTACGGACGATGTTTGACCGATGATAAAACAAACAGATCCATGTCCGCACTGAAATTGTTTTTAGAAGAAAAAATTAAATATTCCGAAACTACATTAAAAGTCTTACAAAGTCGCAAAAACCAAAATCAAATTTAATAAAAATTTGATATATAAAATAAGAGATTAAGAGTTATGTGTGTTGACCAAGTAAATAGGAAAGAGATCTTACAAAATGGGAGTGAAATAGGACGAAGGCACTAACGGATGCTTTTTGAATATTCAAAACAAAAAAATAAATTTGATGAAATTTGAAGTACTGTTTTACTTCAAACTATTACTCCCATTTGTGTTTAAAACATCAAAGATGCAAAATGAATTTGTTTTTTAATGATTAATAAACGGGAAAACTATCAAATAAGTCCATGTACTATACCAAAAAAGTCAATTAGGTACTCGTACTTTACAAACACTCAATTAAGTCCTCGAACTATTAAAAAAGGTTCAATTAAGCCCTTTCAGTCAGTAAGTAACCGGTTTCCCAGTTAAACGGCGACGACGACGACGATGTGCTCGAACCCTAGCAACGGCGGCTGCCGGGAAACGGGTTGCATTTAACCGGGAAACCGATTACTTACCGACCAAAAGGGCTTAATTGAACGTTTTTTAATAGTTCGAGGACTTAATTGAGTGTTTGTAAAGTACGAGGGCCTAATTGACTTTTTCGGTACAGTACGGGGCTTATTTGATAGTTTTCCCTTAATAAACAGAAGATTCTTGTCTCTGCATTAGAAGTAGTTCAGCATCTTCGACATGCACTCTTCCTCCACCATTATCATTCTGGAACATCATCTCAATCTCTTCCAATGATTTCCCCTTTGTTTCAGGGCAACACTTATGAACAAAGGCCACAGACACAGCGGAAACAGCAGCAAAAAACAGAAACGTCCCTCCCACAGTAATGGCACGAGACATAGATAGGAAAGACATGGCCACCACCCCACTGCTAACTCTGCTGCCGACTGCCCCGAGGGCCGACGCTTGAGCTCGAAGCCTCAACGGGAAGATCTCCGATGATAGAACCCAACATATCGGACCGATTCCGATAGAAAAGAATGCCACATTTGAACAAACAAAGAGGATTACCAGATTGACATGAGATGATGAAGAGGAGGAAGGGAAAGAGAGTGTGATTCCAAGAGCTAATAGAGAAACTGTCATGCCAATGGTGCTCATGTACAACAATGGCTTCCTACCTACCTTGTCAATCAACATAATAGCTATCAGGATGAAGATTGTTTTTGTGAATCCAACAGCCACAGTTGCAGCCAAGAGATGGGAGTTGCTCCTCATCCCAGCATCTTTGAAGATCGTTGGGCAGTAATACACAGTTGCATCAATACCTATTTGAAATTTCATTATTACATTCATGGTCTGTTTATATAAAAGCTCTAAAATCAATCAATATGAATTGTTCAAAAGTTACTAGTATCAAACTACTATGGGGTGTTTGAATTTGTTTCTAAACTGCTTCTAATCCTTCCAGAATCATATATCGGAGTGTTTCTGCTTTTAAAAAAGAAATAGAAGCAGAATCAGTTCCAAACACCCCTATGGAACTATGATTGGGGATGTTGGTGTAATAACAAAAGTATTTGAGAAAGTTGAAGTGAAAAATCATACTTATACTTGACACTTTATTTTTGAAAATTAACACGAAAATAGGAGTAGCCGAGTAACTCAAAACTTTTTATGCGAGTGAGTGTTAGAGTTCCATCAAGCTAATGATGAAATATGTACCTGTGATTTGCTGAAACACTTGAATGCCACAACCGGCGATGAGCATTCGCAGAACACCGGGCGACGGGCTCAAAAGCTCACCCCATACATCCTTCCCTTGATACTTGTCTCCGCCAGCACAATCGGCCGCTGCTCTTTGAATATCAGCTAACCTCTCCTCAACCCCATTTCTACCATTTTCATTGGTCTTCAACAACACCAACCTTGCTTCATCAATCCTATTCTTCATTACCAACCATCTAGGACTCTCCGGGATGATACATAGTGCAAACCCAATAAAAACTGAGGGTGTTATCCCCACGGCAAGCATGACTCTCCAGCTTATATGCGGGGGCAAACCCGAAAACACATAATTCGAAACATACCCGAGCAGAATCCCGAGGTTCGTGAATATCTCAGGGAACGAAGTGAGAGTGCCCCGGGCAATGGCAGGGGATATCTCCGCTATGTATACAGGTGCGATCATGACCCCGAACCCAATCCCGATTCCAGCCAAGAATCTACCGAACATCAAGATTCTGAAACTGTTGGCTATAGCCATTATGGCGGCACCTGATTGGAAAACCATTGCTGCAAAAGCCATTGTCCACCTTCTACCTATGGCATCTGATGTCTTTCCTCCTGCTAAACTTCCCAAGAGAGAAACTATACTTAGGATTCCCACAAAGACTTCTTCTTGCACCTCTGTGAGTTGTAGGTCCTCTTGCATGAATATAATGGCTCCGCTCATAACACCCACATCTGAACAATAAAAGTATGCAAATGACATTTCTAGCTATTTCCTCCATGCACATGTATATGTTATGCAATTTAAACTATTTTGAAAAGTTTGTCCTTGTGTTGAAGAGTTTCTTCATATCAACTATAAATTAAGGATAAGATTTTTGGTAACGATAATAAAAGGCTAACCATATCCAAGAAGAACACAATTAAGAGAGGCAAAGATGGCGCAAGCTAACACATATTTGTTGTTAGGCCTATTTCCCTTTCCTTCAGGATGTGAAACACCATTGGTGGTTTCTGCATATCTCTCATTATTACCTTTGTGAATCGCCTTCTCCTCCAAACCCATCTTTCTCATCTTTTATTAATACATACATATAAACTTGTCATTTCTACACCAAAATATATAAATTTGTTCAAAGATGGTAAAGATGAAGAACAGTTTCCTTATTCCCTTTTCTTTTTTCCTTTTGGGGGTATAACTTTTTTCTTTCCCCCATGTCTATTATTTGGAGAGGTAGAGAGACATGTATGAAATGGGAAGATATGTAATTGTGGTTATGAATTGAATATTTATGTCATATGAATTTTTTTCTTGAATTGGGGTTGAGCATGAATGCTTCATGATATTAAAATGGTAAGGGAAAAGTATGATGACCCTAGTTATCCGAGATATGCGAAGGTAAAAAGAGAATGATATGAGTAAAAATTGGTGAGACTCGTGGCTTGGGCAAGAATCGATCTCCACAAATTCATGTGAAGCCTATTCATGAATCTCTCTAGCTCTATGCCTCTATGTATAATAAATAAATTACTTAATAGATAAATTCTATCACTTTGTTATGGTCTCATGCAAGATAAAATAAAGTGTTCTTTAGATGGTATTGAAGGCTTATTACACAAAAACAAATCCAACGTTTGGGATTAATGACCAAATTAGTCTATCGTGTGTGTGTGTGTGTGTATATATATATATATATATATATTTATCTAAAAAAAGCCACCGTTTAAATATTCAAGACAAAATTATGATCCATCTTACTGTATTCATAATTATTTAAAAACAATCATTGTTTAGAAGAATTATTGATTTGGTCAATTTGTCAATGTGTCATTGTTGATTTTATTTATTTTCTTAAGAAAACTACTGCGTATATAACATCTACTCTTCCAAAACTGCTCAGAGCACCAACCCTACTCTCTCTTATATCTGATGTATAGACTACATCTACAATGACAAGAATTTATCGAAGTATTAATAATTGTTAGAAGACAAAATAGCATGGATATGGGATAATTATGCTTCAAAACAATGTATGTATTTAAATAATTACCAATGAAATGAGACGGATCATAATTTTGTCTTGAGTATTTAAACGATGGCTTCTTTTTAGATAAATATGTATACGATCGACTAATTTGGTCAATATCTCCAAACATTGGATTTGTTGTGTGATAAGCCTATATTGAATGTCTAAGGTTCAAAATTAAACAATCACGAAAAATGAAATAGACTATAGTCGGGCTCTTTTAATTTTTCAGGACGGGGGCAATAGTAAATAGCAAGGTCGAGTGTGGGAAGGTTCGGAACGTTTTTTAAAAATAATGTTTTGTCTTAAATTAAGGTTCTTTTAAAAATAAAAAGAGAGAATTCCCTAAAGAGGAGTAAAAACGTTTTGAAATTCCAAAATAGGAGTATCATGTTTTTAATTCCCTAAATAGGAGTAAATTTCTGCCAAGTTTGGGCATTACAAGGCTTTAAACATGACATTTTCTTCCAAACTTGGCAGATTACTTCTATTCAGGGAATAAAAAACATGATACTCCTATTTTGGAATTTCAAAACGTTTTTACTCCTATTTAGGACAATTTCTGAAATAAGAAACCAGTACCGTTCCAAAAGACGTATCTATAGCACATGTCCCGTCCAATACCAACTTTTGATATGGTTTGAAAGATTTTCGATGTTATTCTATTCTAATAAAATGTAAATAACATGCAAATCATTAGTTGAACATTCAAATTTACAAACAAATTATAACATGAATAACAATAGAATAAAAGTACGAGTGTTCATCATAATGAACCAGTAGTCATTCACTCATTTACTAAAAATGAACAATTGTAGTCATAACTGTAAAAAGAAAAAGTATTTGTGAATGTGTGACATATGGTAAGTGCAATTATATAGGCCACAATTTAACCCACGGCCTGCATCCCACAATCCGAAATTTTCAATCCTTGGGCGTTTCACAATAAGTAACAAGATGCTCAAAGCAATTAAGCTCCAAATTTATTTTAGTTCCACACCTTTTCCAACCAAAACTTTCTCTATATTTATAGGCTGGTAAGATGGTTATTTCCGGTTGCTGAAGGAGGCTCTATATAGTCATGAACCGGTTCCGGCCCGGGCCGGTCCCAATCCGGGCTTTTTAATATTAAGTGAAGGCCCGGAACCGGCCCGGGTTTCCACCGGGTCCGGGCCGGGCCGGTCTTGGGTCAGTTTATGTTTTTATTTTTGCTTTCTGATTGACCCCCGACCCCCCCCCCCCAAACCCAAAACCCTCCACAACACCCAGCCCAACGCGGGAAAAGCAAAAAAAAAAGAAAATAAAATAAAATAAAAAAGGTCCGAACCGGGCCCGGCCGGGCCGGTTCCAAAGGATGGGGTGACCCGTACCCGCCCCGCCCTAACACCCCGGGCCGGGCCCAAACAGTACCGGGCCGAGCCGGACCCAAATAGTATCGGGCCGGTCAGACCGGACCGGGGCCAAGATTAGCTCTATATGATCTTCTCTTCCCATTCGTGCTTGTGCGATGTGCACCACCATGGCCTTCGATGCTTTTCTTGTGACCTGTTTTTTTGAGGCCTTGACTTACTGAACAATGAGTATGGATGCCGTTCGTTGGTCAATATCTTCACCGTTGATCTTTAACTCAACAATTATTGTAGACAAAAAATACAAAACGACTGCAATAAATGATTGCTACTGTACTATGGCTCTTTTGTGCCTTTCCTAAAATAATTTTTTTATACCATTTTGTGCACCACGGAATAAGAGCGAGAGTTTCCAGAGCAGCAAAAAACCGCGGGCGGTAAACGAATCGAATCGAGTCAAATAATGAGATTTTGTATTTGTTTAATTTTTTCGAATACTAATTCGAATTCAAATATGAAACGAATATTAATTTCGATTTGTATTTGTATTTGTTCAACAATACGAATAGTTAACAAATCATATACGAATATCGAATCGATTTGAGCATAGTTTAAATATTAGTCAAATATCACTTTAAAATAACTTTTCTTATACTCCGTATTCTTTATGTTGTAAATGCATGCTATTACTTTTTTTGCAAATGGAAGCTATGACTTAATATGTGTTTTTAGAATTCAAATTTAATGGATCAATGCATTTTTAGATGGTGCACAATATACTAAAGTGAATTAATTTTATGATTAATAAATGTAAATCTATTTCAAACCTTTTGAAGTAAACACTAACACACACATTAGAAATTATATCTATAATGTGTGAAATAAGTTTATAATTGTATGGATCAAAGTCAAACAACTCTAATTTTATTCTTCAAATCGAATACATAATTATTTGAATTGTCTTTAAAAGACATTTGAACAAAAAAAATGATTTATATTCGTATTTATATTCTGGTTTATTAGAAATGGACTTGAAATCTGTATGCAAAAATGTTTATATGGGCTACACTTTGAGAGTTTGAGGGTATTGCTATCTTTTAAAAGTTATTATAATGTTATTACTATTATTATTATTATTAATATTGATATTAATATTACCATTAATATTAATGGAATATATTTGATTAATATTCGAATCGAACACACTGATATTCTTATTTGTATATGATAACAAATCAAATCAAATTTAATATTCTTATTTCAATTTGTATTTGAATCTTCCAAATTCGAATCGACTTGTACGAATTCAAATCGCAAATCGAGCACAAATTATTTGATCCGTTTACAACCCTGGCGGTAGTCATGGACCCGGGCCGGTTCCAGGCCGGGCCCGGCCGGGCTTTTTTTTTGGGAAGGAAGGCCCGGGACCGGCCCGGGTAGCCACCGGGTCCGGGCCGGGTCCGGGCCGAGCCTCCGGTTTGGTTAATTTTTTTTATTTTTTTTTGCTTTCCTAACCCCACCCCACCCCTCACCCCCCCACCCCCCCCAAAACCCCCAAACCCCTCCTAAGTCCTAACCATCAAGCCCAACCCGGGTCTACCCCAAAAATGAAAAAAAAAATCAATTAGGCCCGGACCTGGGCCCGACCCGGCCGGGCCGGTTCGCCAAATACAAGGCCCGAGCCCGGACCCGGACCCGAGAACCGGGCCGGTTCCCGTCCCGCACAGTGGCGGGCCGGGCGGGCCGAACCGGGTCCATGCCTACCTGGCGGGCAATATTGAAAATATTCTTACTAGAATATATTTATTAAATTTATTTATTTATGCCACTAACTTAGAATATTTAGTGTAGTTTCTAAATATTTAAATTGTAAACACTAGTAAAAACTAATGTATTTTTAGGCAGTAATTAACTTTATCATCAGTCAATTATGATAATTGCAACTTGCAAGACTGCAAGTGATTATGCGTCGTTAACATTATCAACGAATGTCAGAATGTATTGTCTTTAAACAGAAGATGCAGTAGCATGAAATATGAACTACCTCGCCAGAGGCATTACTAATAATCAGGATTCATTGTAAGAATATAATGATATAAACATTTGTGTAGGCAAAATCAAGGCGATGGGAAAGAGCAACTCTAGTAGAATTCACTACAAAACTGGATAGCAAGACTCGTGGTGACCATTTTGAAGCTCATTAATTATTATACAATCAAGACAAAGGAAACAATGACACCCCACCCCACCCGCCCTAACAGGCTACAATATACACAACGCAATCCTTCTAACCAACATCAAGCATAGCACTAGTCTACTCCGCTGCCAGATCAATAGGTGATACTCTTCATTATGTCAAAAGGATCTGAGAGACGATTATGTGTGTCTATATACGATAGTATATATAAACATACGGGTGGCAATAACACCAAGACGGCTTCGATTCAAAGTGGTTCAATAGACCCACTCTTAAGCCTCTCCATTCTTGCCTGAAGTCCCGAGAGTGCCTTTTCATCCATGGGAAGGACCGTGCTAATATGTTGGGACATCTCACTTGCGCTCTTATGATCAGCGGCAGAAGCATGTTGTTGACTAAAATCTCCTTGGGTAATACCCCCGTTGTTCGTGGACATGAATTCCATGTTTCCGGGATTTGCGGGATCTGGAATCCCAGTCGATGCAGCTCCTAATTGCATGCTTTTCATTCTTTCCCTGATAGCTTCCAGGGTTCCACCGCTAACTGCACAGCCCATAAAATTTATTATTATCTCTTTCCCTAGAAAAATGCAAATAGGAAAATGAAAAGAAGAATGCTAAGGATTACTTTTTCAAACAAAATAATACGTACTACATATTTATCTGACCAAACACATTGAATAGTTAATAATGGAAAAAGGTTGGACTACAAGTACTTTTTGGCTGAAGTTGCTGGATATGAGATTTTATCCTTTTTTTAGATTATTTTTAATTATATTTTTTATAATTCAACATTTCAACCAATTCAGCCATTTTATTTTTAGCTTACCAAAAGGATCTAAACTAATAAGCAAACAAAATATAAAAATTATATATATGGAGTTTTAGGCTCTCGCTTTCCCTCAATTTGTCTTTCCTAGATTTCACTTCTTTCCACCTACAATTTTATAAGCCTAGTGTTTTCTGGGTTTCAAACGGATTCTGAAGCAATTGCGGGTCACCTCCAGATGGAAAATTTTCACCTCTTAATTCCCCTGGTTGCTGCCGCATTATTTCGGATTGATGCAATGTTGAACCAGTTGAAAGGACGGTGTGACTAGGCCTTTCCTCCTCAGCATATGAAGGTGGCAAACTGAAGTGTCCGAGTTCAACTTTAGCATTCACAGACTTTGTGTCATAAGCAGGGGTTGTATTTGCAGGTGATAGATGACTGAATTTTGGGGAAGACAAGTCCAGTGCAGGAGGCGTTGGCACAGGCGCACTAGAAGGAGTCCGTCCGGCTGCAGCATTTTTCTCCATCTGAAATATACAGAGAAAGAATCTCTTTAGAATAAACTACCCTTATTTAAAAAGATGCAAATTTTGTCAACTAAACCCCGGAAAATTGGCTAATACTTAAATCCTCAATTTGGGACCTGAAAGCAAAAAAAATTATCATCTTAAGACCTGAACGATAAAAATCTCAAAGGAAAAACTAAATTTAACACCATGTTTGGGCTTGTTTGTTCTTCACGTTTTTTAATCAATCAGGGTGTTAATCAATTATTATCACAATTAAGGTTTAGAACCATTTCACATTTCATACTCTGATTTTTGAAGTACTAATTATTTATTTCAGATTCTATTTACAATTTTCCTAATTATTTATTTCAATTTCTTTACAATTTTATCCAAACCTTGTACTATATTTCGAGGGCCTTTGAATTTTATTTAAAGCAATTAAGCCCTAAATTGATACTCCCTAGTACTTTTTTCCTTCAGACCTGGGATTGGAACACCAACCCCTATCAAGATTCAAGAACAACCCAATAATAATTTTTCCTTATTGCATATACAAAAAAGATTTCCATCATTTGCAATGGAGCCAAAGACCCACTTTTTTTGGCTTGGGAGAAGGATGGAATATAGTAAAATGGCTCACTAACTGTCTGCGCTTTTTTTGGCTTGGGAGTAAAATGGCAGTCAATCCATGCAATTTTCGAGGGCCTTTGACTTTTATTTAAATCAATTAAGACCTAAATTGATACTCTGATAGGAACCTTGTATAATCTGAGCACAAACAGTAACAACCAAACACAGATCTGATAACAAAGATAGGGAAGATGATGTTTATTGATAGGAATAGTCTCAACTTAGGCAACAAAGGCAATGCTCTGATACCAATGATAGGAACCTTGTATAATCTGAGCACAAACAGTAACAACCAAACACAGATCTGATAACAAAGATAGGGAAGATGATGTTTATTGATAGGAATAGTCTCAACTTAGGCAACAAAGGCAACCGGGACTCTTAGGCAACAAGGCAACATTCAATCAAATAACAGTCTGCCTCACCCGTTGTTATCCCTTCTATTTATAGCCAATGCCCACATATGGATATGCTAGATATTACAATTAACCCCTTCCCTTCTATTAAAACTACTACAAGTACCTTTACTATTATTAATATTATTATTTCTTATTAATAGCCTACAAAACCCAGATTCCTATCATACTCCCTAGTATTTTTTTTCCTTCAGACCTGGGATTGGAACACCAACCCCTATCAAGATTCAAGAACAACGCAATAATATTTTTTCCTTATTGCATATACAAAAAAGATTTCCATCATTTGCAATGGAGCCAAAGACCCACTTTTTTTGGCTTGGGAGAAGGATGGAATATAGTAAAATGGCTCGCTAACTGTCTGCGCTTTTTTGGCCTGGGAGTAAAATGGCAGTCAATCTATGCAATTTACGACACAATTTTCACTATGGGTCATCCGGAAACAGTCTCTATGTGCTTTAGTACAGGGTAAGACTGCGTACATCCGACCCCCCTTACCCCACCATAGTTGGGAGCCTTTGCGGCACTGGGGTAATGATGATGGATGATGGATAGCATATACAAAAAGAAAAGGACAATTACAGACCTGTGTTAAACCATCTCTAATATAAGTCCTAAATGCTTCACTTGCATTCTGCAGCTGAGAGAATATGTCAACCTGAAGAGCATTATAATGATAAACCATCTGTATTAGACCACTAACCACAGATTTCCTTTAAAGGTAAGTAATCAGGCAGCAAATTACCTTGGGGTATAATTGTGTAATTCGATATAACTCAGAGAGACCAATCTTACAAGTTTGCTTGTCACCAATCTTCTTGAATATTGCTGCCAATTCTTGCTGTAGAGAGAGCAACACAATTACTTGTTCCGCAAGGCACAGGTAAAAAAGAGTTTATGCCAAATTTAGTCTCTCAACTACATGGCACTCCTTAATTGGATCTTTAACATTCTTTCGCGCACAATTGCTCCTCAACTATGCAATTCACACGAGACTTAATTCTGAGGCATTGCATAGCACTGCTTATGAAGGCTGTTTTCGTCCGATGGTTGATATAACACTACTAATGAGGCATTGATCAAAATTACATAGTTGAGATTGAGACCTGAGAATTAGGTCTAAATATCGCGAAATAAAAAAACAATGTCTGTTATTTAGATCTATCTAGGAATAGGGGCTACACTAAGTCCAAAATGCATAATTGACCAAATCGAGTCTCCAAAAAGGGGTGAATTGAGCATGTAGTAAATGGACTACGTGGGGTTTTCATTTGTGAAATAACTACAGTAAAAAAAATTGTAGCCAGAACCATAAACAAAATAACACCTTCATCTGAGCATCAGAATGGTTTGCAGGTGCGGGGTTGTTAGCAGTGGTATCACCCCAATGAGTTTGTCCAGGTACAGAAGGAGTTAACATTCTTGCAGCTGCCAGTGTCTGCCAAAGTTTAAGACGATAAGACATATCATATAGATGTTCCGCCATGTAAATCCAATGTTGTAAACAGTGCTGCTATGTGGTAACAAAAATGTGAAGAGTTGCAACATACTACAGCAACACTACCTGAAGGTTAAGGTCAATGTATGCAAGAATTATAGGTGGTGGTTGCATATCAATAGGAACCATAGAAAGATGACCCTTTATGGCAGTCCCACGAAGCTTAACAAGTTCATGTAGAACAGTTTTCACCATCCTTAATGGTTTGTCATCAGCGCCAGCTCTAAATAATTCATCGAAAGAACCCCAAATAAAATGTTATGCCAGTGCAAGCTTTAAACAAAAGCAACCAACAATCCAGATAAACTTAAAGGACATAGTCTAGCAATATATTTATTTAGTTTATACATACCTCTTCCTGATTTCTTCCATGCCTAGTTCTTGTAGGTATACATGAATGCTTTGAAGAATTCGATCGAGGTCAACATCATATATGGTACTTTGGAGAACCTATATAACATCAACCATGAAGTCGGTTAACAAGGAAAGTTTTTAATACTTTCTGAGAAACATGGATGTCGACAAAAAAGATATCCAAGAAAAATTCATCAATGCCTACCAATATATTTCTACTGGAAGACAAACAAAAGTTTGATACTAGCACTATTACAAGACCATCACCTTGGTAAGTTTGATAAGACATTTCACAACTAAATCAGAGAACTTCTGATTTCTAGTGGCTAGGGACTCATTTGCTGTAGGAGATGGCCACCGTGACGGATCCAAAGGCCGTAAAAGATTGATGAGCACAACAAATGATGTTGTCCGATCAGCATTATCCTAGAACAGATGCCGTGAGTATTTAGGTACAGATAACTAAGCATTTGAAAATTGGAATGCGCCAGCCAGTCAGAGCCAGGCCACATGTAAACACTAAAGCAAAACAACATAACTTCCAGTTGCACACTCACTAAGATCTTAAGCATCAGAACATTCAAGGCTTTGAGAAGCTGACTGCCATCATCCATTCGGGGAACCCTATCATCCAAAAGCCAGAGCAGAAGCTCTGTGATGAGTATCGTAATGGTGCTCTCTTTGGCAGCATGTGCAAGGTTTTTGTTTTGAAAAGTCTGAATAAATCAATAAATGAAAAATGTTCAGATACAACATAGATGATAGATCGATAACAGAGAAATGTCTAGAGTGCATAAGTGTATCGCGAATGTATGTTACAAACTTGCCTGCATAAGTGTATTGAGAACATATTTACATGACCTTGAAGAGGCGCCCATCAAACTAAACTCAAAAGTTTTGGCTACCTGTAGTATATATCCAACAAGAAGCAACATGATGCCAAACACGACACATAAAAAGAAGTACAATAAAATAAAGCATCATTACTGAATTTCTTGCCTTATTTGCTAAGCATGAAACAAGTTTATCTGCATCTTTCACTATTTGATCCATACCACTGCCTTCGGGGTCATCCATTGCTAGTCCCAACTCATGGCATACAACTTTCATTCCTTCTATGGACTACAAAGGACACATTTTTTCAACAATTCAGTCATGATTCTTTGCTAAACATGTACTCCCTTCATCCCAAATTTATCTTAACAGTTGTAATAATGTAAATGGCAGTGTAGAGATAGTTCCAAAACAGATGAAAGAGGAAGAATAAAATTAGTTCATTTCAGGATGTATAGATATTAAAAACCACAATTTTTGAATATGAAACATTCCCCACAGAGATATCAGCATTAACACATGATTTGAGGTGAACAGTGCTCAATCCATCAAATTGAGATGTTTTATTATTTTTGTCTACTTGTAAAATGCAGACCTTAGTTAGGAAGAACATATGAAGCATGGAAACTCAGCAAAGATCACACTTTGCCATTCCTGATACTTAGAAAGGCTTCAGAAACCTGGAAACTTTACATTCATGTATGCGTCCCACTTCCGCAGTTAAAGAAATTAAGAAACCCATTTCCCTTATTAATTAACGTTTCAGAAACACCAAATCTTCATATTTTTCCCCTTCATGATGAGATGGAAATGTAGGAAATTAGTGTTTTAATTTTTAAATGGAATCTCTTAGTGGATTTCTTTAATGAGATTTCTTCAAACCAACATTCTCTGTGATACTTATGAATGTACTGTGTTGCTCAATTTCATTTTCAATTGTTTAGTCATAAAGAATAATTAAGGACTTCTCACAAACAATCAAATTTTATACCACAGTGATGAAAGAACTCTTAACTATTCAAGCACTATTAAAAAATAATAATTTCTTTTTCTTAAAACAAAGGATAGAATTTATGTATTTATAAGAATATCAATACTTCGAATTTTGGGGAAAACAAACAGTATTTAGTACGTATTTATAAGGAAAAAGATAATGAGTATATATATTAATACTTGCTGATAATGAGTATATATTCTGACTGTTCCAGAGATTTGAAAATTTATGTTACCCCCTATGTCGATACCTGAGACCTCAAAATAAGGAAACTTGAGAAAATTAAAAATACTATAGCATTGCCTAAACCAATATAAATATTATATGGTTGATTAGAATGACCATCACTAATACCTTATTGTTAAATGGAATACTATGGTGCACTGAGGGATAGAGGAAAATTGTTAAAAATTGGCAATAGCAACTTTCCAAATATACAAAACTGACCATTATTTTTGAGCATTTTTTAATGTGACTGAGTTGTTTAGAAAAGGAAGGAATGTGATATTCATTAATAAAATATTTGTAGTTTGTAGATTTGAAAGCTCACTAAACGTTTTTTAATTATTTGAGTGACAAGCCCTATCTATATTCTGTGAAGTGTCGAAACATCCTTTCCCTATTAACCTCTCCTTTCCACGAGGCCAACCCCGCACAACCAAGAAACGTGACACAGTATAAGGTATAATGCTAAATTAAAACATCAGAATAGGATATCAGATTAGAATTGAAATTGGAAAAAACTTCAAAGAGAACCTGCTCTGGCGAACCATATGCTATGATATCCAGGGCTTCATTCCAGTCTGTGGGGCCATTAGTTCCAGAAATTGGCAAAGGTATTGGATGCCTTTCAATGGGAAGCTCAGATTGGTTGTAATTCTCCCTGATATAGAAGGACAAAGTAAATTAATAAAATAATAAATCAAGTCCAAATTGTCAAATGGCAGAGGAAATGTTCCATCTTCTACCTATTTAATATTGGGCCGGAGATAGACCTAGATACTTCACCACTCTGCTCTGCCAGATCAGACCTAAATATCAAAACAACAGGCTGAGTGTCAGACCTCAAACACCATAAAACAAGATTTTCACATGCAGAAAAGGCACTGAATATAAGCTTGGTATGATAACAGATCAGATAGCTATAAGCTTTTAGCCATAATTAGTTTGGCATACACATACCCAATATCCCTCACAGAACGCCTCATTGCAAGCCTAGACTCCCCAGGTTTTCCCTCCCTCCTCTTCTCCATCTCTCGAGCCTGAAAACATATTTACGCATTAATACAATAAGAGCAAACAGACAAAATGGTCTGCTCAAAGGTGAGGAATGAAAGGCAGACAAAACATTTATCAACCTTCCACTTAAATCTATCATCTAACATGCTTCTCTGAGCTTCTGTTAGCTTTCCAACATATCTCCATATGTCATCGCCTGATACATTTTTACAACAGAGATTAAAATAACTTAAAACTGGAAGGGTTTAGAAAATGAAGGCGCCTAAAAAATTGTAGTTTTCCTAGATAGAAAGTGAACTTAAAGCAACAAGAGAATTCCGCCTACTCCAAGAAAGTAGTCAAAAGAACGGAAGTCCAAAAGAGGAAGTGCCCTCAAAATATCATCACGGTAATAAAAGCAGGAAAAAAAAAAGCATACCTAATAATTTATAGCCAGTTGCTAGAGTATTCAAAGCAGCTTTCCGAAGCTCACCATCCCGCTCTGCAGTTAAGCTGGAAACAATTTGCAAGGATTTCAGCTGTCCACCAATCTGTCAATGATAAGGGGATGCTATTAAATTAATAAACAAAACACATTCTTTGGTCATTGAAAGAAGTTCAGTTTGAAACTGTGCCTCTGCTCCATGGTTATCTAATAAGAAGCCAACAAGGTCAACACATTCTATCCGTGTACGATTGTTTCTAGAACGCAAGCCCTCTAAAATATATGGAAAAGTCTTTGATGCAGAGTACGTGTGAATAATTTTTTTCATCAGCTCCCGCATTTTTTCTCGTACTTTTTCAATATTATGACCTGACTGCAGTATCCAAAATAAAATATAAAATAAAGTGTCAGTCATATTACCAAGAATACATCAAGTACGATGTAGAATGCATTCATCAGTGTGCATGTAGTCAAATGACATTACACCACACCATCACAAAAGCAATGGGACACAACTAGTACCTTTTCAACCAAGCAAGGAAGAAAGATTGCTGCTTCAGCTTCCGTCATTGTGCAGCCCTCATTCTTGAGCATATCAAAAAGGTCGGGAAGGCATTCTAGCACCTTTTAGAATCAGAAAGAAGTCAGTGACTGGTATATAACCAGCAGTGCAAAACCAAACTAAAAGAACATGCAATAAAAAAGGAGACATCCAGAGTAAATAATTGACACTGTCAGGAAATTCTCAATTTAGGAAACAACCTTCAGTAGGCATGCAGTGTTGGATTCACAGAATCTCAAGACAAACCACCTTAACAGTATGTCAAGAACTTCAACTACTTCCTTTCCTAAAGAAGGCAGTGCCTGAAAGTATTGGAGAAAAGTCTAAAACAGTTAAGTAAAACAGCCCATACTGCCTGGGAATACATGATTGCAATCCAAAGCACCTTTTGTAACATTTCAATCCCATCAACTTGCTTCTTGAAGTCTGAACTTAAAAGCCTCCTATGAAAATCTTCTCTGAAGAACTTCATCAAATCACTCTGTAAATAAAAAATTATTTACAGTAAACAGAAGTAGCATTGGTGAGAAGCAATTCAGTAAACCGTGAAGTGGTAAACCCTAGATACCTCAAGATCTTGAATCTGTTCAAGACGTGGTTCCTCAAACTTAAATCTGCGAATCACAATTCTCTCTCTTTCATCCTGTAATTATATCAATAGAGTTAGTATTGAGTCATTCATAAGGTACACATATGGTTGATTATGTGATACCAATTTTACCTTAGTTGAGTCTTTGATATTTATCAAAGCTTGTGACTGTAAACTGATGTCCTGAACAGACATAAGGGGCTCCTGCCTAGAACTCTTCAAAGGAAGAGCTCTCTGAAAAACATCAAACTATTCAGTACACCTATGTTTCTGTAACTGGCAAACGCAAATCAAAACTCAAGATTCAACACATACCGAAGAACCCACTCTGTTTCCATGACGAGGGGCAGAAGCATTAGATTTTCCCAGCTTTGAGCTGTTTTTTATGGGGGGCACAGTTGATATTGTTTTTCCAGATTCAAATGACTCTGGACACGAACAATCATATCAGATATCAAACCAAAAAAAGACCAATTAAAGTTACACACGCACACACAAATATAGATAAAATTAGATCAGATATATATGTGTGTGCAAACACACACACACACACATATAGAGACCTTGTATGCCCCCATGTGGTCTAAGCCGTTCAACAACGATAGCTAAGGCAGGTCCCTGAATGTCTCTCAAATGCTTGGTAACCTGCAAGTAGAAGAAGATTTAATACTCAGCACATAGATCCAGGAGCGTGAGAACATTCGCAAACCATATACCATCTCTTGCCCGCAAATTCTCAGGATTTCACCAAAGAAAACTTCAGCCGCTTTCCGAACATCAGCTGATTTGTCCTGTTACACACCAAAATATTACAATGATTTTAAAGTCATAAAATTTAAATAAAAAACTCTCATTTATTCCAACTGAACAGCCAAAAGTAGAATAAAGGAAAGGTAGAAGTAAAAGCATACCGTCATAGCAGAGGCAGCAGGTTTAAGAAGCAAAATGGCATCAGGGAATTCTTTCATTCCAGCAAGTTGTTTTGATAACCAATCAAAAACATCTTTACGCCCCTCCGCACCAATTTTAGTATCTGTTAACGAGGCAGTAATATATGGTACCTAGAAAATGATCAATGCTCATGGCAGTCAAAGATCAATGTCACAACATTAATAAGTACTCCCTCCGTCCCCCTATTATTGGGACGAAAGAGAGTGGTGCGGTTTTTAATAAAAGTAGAATTATGTGGTTGATAAAGTAGGAATAAAGTAAGAATGAATTAGAGCCACATAAATGTTACCAAATATGGTATGAGACAACAATAGGGGGACATCCAAAAATGGCAAAATGGGACCAATTATAGGGGGACGGAGGGAGTACAAGATATTTGGGAAAAGTGCACTAACCATTTTATCTAGATGAACTGCAGCTAGCCATGCATCTAGTGTGCTCAAAGCACACTCTCTCATGTGCTTCTTATTGTCACCAAGACATTTTAATATGTCTGAGAGAATACCCTGCAAAAAAGGGACAAGAGTCAATTGATAATAAATGCTAAGATACAAACTAATGCAAGTCAGGCACCTAACCTTGCTTGACTTCTCAACTGCTGGCCCCATAGCAGATGCAACCGCACCAATTGTAGATAAAGTTGACATGATTAAATTCTTATTGCTGTCATAGAGCCGGCCTCTAAGAGCACCAAAAAGCTCTCCTATAGAGAGGTGAAAGGACATGTCACAAAAAAAGATGCAGTTGACTTGTACTCACTTATAAAATACGTGTTCACATATCTACGCATACTCTGCAAGACAGAGGGAGAGAGTGAGTGAGAAAACAATACCAGTTCCAGTAGGCTGAATGCGCTTGTTGGCCTCTTCTAAAATTTTATTTACACCTTCAATGGATTCCAACCGTATCTGGTATAAGAAAAAGGTATAAATTACACTAATTTTTCCAGATCAACTCTATATAAGCTTGAGATATAGGCTACCTTCCAGTCAGAACTTTCTAAGCCCTTGAGCAAAGCAGGGGTAATCTTTCCACTAATATCTTCGCGTGGCAGACTATCCAGCCCCCCACTAGGCACAGATACAGAATCCGATGCTTTCACAACCCTTTTAGGAACAGAAGATGCTCCCTGCCAAAATAATAAGTTACATACAAGAAGCAAATACAAAACAGAGAGAATAGAGAATAATAAAAGTCAAACCTCAAATGGATTTTTTTCATATTCTGCATCAAGAGCACTTAGAAGAGCCGGCTTTACATCCGATAAGAACCCCTTGATATCTGTAAAGGGGTAAGCTGAATTTAAGTATCAAGAGAGCATACAACTAGTTGAAATTCCAAACAGAAAAGTCACCTGGGCCAACAAACTTGTGTAGAACACCAATAAGTTTAATGGTCGCATTCCGAGTGGCAGCAGCACTGGATTGTAAGCCAATATCCTTGCAAAATTCAATTAAATCCTGTAGAAAAAATCACATAGCATTAATTCCTCTTAATCTTTAAGATAAAAACTCAAGCACAATATTCTCCCTTATTAAAAATAGGAAAAACATTACCTTGAGTTTTAGATGTGAAACGCCAAAATCCTCAACTGCTGTAACCATCCACAACAAGCCTTCACTAAGAACTTTAGGATTCTTATGTTCTTTCATGATTTTGGCAAGCTATCACAAATGAAGTATCAGGAATGTATACCAAAAATAAAGCCAGTTTTCATGTATATTTCAATCTGTGGAAACTGAGGATGTTAAAATTCTATGAAATTAGATAAGGAATCTCTTTAAGACAGTGAATACTCCCATGTCCCTTTCATTTTTTTCACTTTTCATCATTTTTCTTATCTTCAGTTTTTCGTTATTTTACTTTTACATTTTTCATCAGAGCCTAACTTCATCCTCTTTCCTTCTTAGAGAAAGATTCTGATTCTATGGTTGATTTTGTTTCACACTATTCTAAAGAAATTACAACCATACAGTTTCCACTTTCTCAAAATTTGTAACTAATCAAATGAGGAAATAAAAGAGGGGGCGGGAGTAAAAATTAATTCTGAATCATGAAACAGAAACAGACAATGCACTGAATGACACACGTACCCTCTCAAAAACAAATCCCGGACCAACAGCTTCACAGAAAGTAGTTAGGCATTTCATGGATTGACCACGTGTCTTGATGTCAGCAACTCTTTCAGTGATACCTACAAGCAAGGCATGCTAGCCTCAGATATGAGGTACACCCATCGACAAATGTAGAGCACTTCTAGATATTTAGTACCATAGTGGATAAAAGAATTGAAATTTACCTTGGATGCAAAGTACAACACATTTTTTGGGGAACTTTGATGCTGTTGAAGCGATATGGGTGATAACATCAATTACATGTTGCTGGACCTGCACTTTTTTTGGGAGCGGTGAATAGACAGGAAATAGTTATAACTACAACACCAAAAGGTCCTGTTTGGTGCCAGAAAGTTAGACAGAATGTACCACACTTAATTTCTATCATTGTTTTTTCTATTCCATAGGAAAATGATTCCTTAGGAAGCCCAAGCCCATGGAACTGTTACAGATGCATTTTTTGGGGTTTTAGTTAATTAGCAGAGGGGTCCAGTTTGTTATTATCTTTGTATTTAATTTAGAGTTTTAGTTAGAATAGGACTTAATCATGTAAAAGCAGAATGCCTATTTATAAATCTTTTAAGGAATAATAATCATCATCGATCAATAGGAAAATTAGTCTCCAGAAGTCACGGATTTCTTCTCTGCACTCTTGCAGCCACAGGCAAGAAGAGAGGAAACCTTAGCCAGCAGTTTTTTGACCCTACCTGGGCACCTGCCACCCCAAGCTGTCCCTTGACCCGTTCTCAGTCCCAGAACCCTAACAATTTGGTATCAGAGCCGTCACGATCCATGGCGCCACAGAATGAGGATTTAACCACCTTGATTAAGGAGTTTATGGAGGCTATGACTGCTAGGGTACCGCCATAGAAGGGCAGATTGCCGCTCTGTCTCTTGCAGTCCACAAACGGGATTCCAAATCAACAGAAACACATGAAGAGCAAGCTGATAACAGACTGAAATCACACAGCACCTCGAATTCCTGGAAACCACAATATGCGAAGATGGAATTTCCTGTGTTTGATGGCACCTACGACCCTACCAGTTAGTTGAAAAGGTGCGAAAAATTCTTCTTGAACCAAGAAACTCCTAGTGTTGCAAAGACGAATATGGTCTCATTCCACTTGATAGACGATGCACAACTGTGGTTCGATCAGATGATAGATTGATAGGGGAAGAAGGAGAAGTCAACTTGGAGAGGTTCAAAGAACTCTGTCTGGAGCGCTTTGGGCCCCCTTTGAGTTCTAACCCGATTGGAGATCTGAAACTTCTGGTGCAGATCGGATCAGTTGATGAGTATTGTGCCCAATTTCAGAAAGCCTTGGCAAGAACTTCAAAAATACAGTCCACCCATCAGATTGATTTGTTTGTCGAGGTCTCAGGTACTGCAACAGATATGAAACAATGTAGTCCGCCATGGCTTAGACAAGCGCTCATGACAACAAGGGCAGGATATTCAGTTGTTAAGCGACTCACGAAGGATGAAATGGCAGAAAGACTAGGAAAAGGGCTATGATATAATTGTGATGAACAGTGGACAATGAATCACCGATGCAAAAAGCTTTTCTTGATCGAGATAGAAGATGAGGAGGAAGAAGATGGCTTCCCAGACTTGGAGTTGTCTGTCAACGCTATAAGTGGAACTATTAGTTCAATGGGCCCCACACCAGATAATTTCACTTGGGAGCCGTTGAGACTTTTGTCGCTGCTTATCCAGGATATGAGCTTGAGGACAAGCCCAGTTAGAATAGGAGTCCAGGGAGGGGGTGATGTTACGGATGCACTTTTAGGGTTTTAGTTAATCAGAAGAGGAGTTCAGTTTCATATTATCTTTGTATTTAATTTAGAGTTTTAGTTAGAATAGGACTTAATCATGTAAAGGCAGAATGCCTATTTATAAATCTTTTAAGGAATAATAATCATCATCGATCTATAGGAAAATTAGTCTCCAGAAGTCACGGACTTCTCTGCACTCTTCCAGCCACGGGCAAGAAGAAAGGAAACCCTAGCCAGCAGGTTTTGACCCTACCTGGGCACCCTGCCACCCCAAACCGTCCCTGGACCCGTTCTCAGTCCCAGAACTCTAACAGGAACACGGTAATTCCCATAAAGAATCGAACACTATTGTTTACAATTAAAAGACATTTAGAAACATAATGCAATTCGACTGGCTATAGTTTCGGTGAATAATCTTGCGGTTGTCAACTTGTCACTACAATGCACATTAAAAGAAAGTGTTTTAACCTATTAAAGCCAGAAAAAATATACCTGCACATTTTTTTCACTCCATCCGGGCACAGCAGATAGCAAACGAATCAAAATCTCTACTGATGGATCAAGCTCTGGAAGTGCTTCAACTTGCTCTTTGAACGATACAATAGCTGGAAACACAAGAGCAGGGCTTAAAAAATGCCAGAAAAATTACATTGTGAAAAGCTTTGTACTTAAACCCAGTGAAGCGTACACTATTTATAGAAGAGAATGAAAAAGAATGTTAAAGTGAGTGCATATGAGACAGTACAATAATATAAATTGGAAGAATGTGACAACCTTCAAGCCTCTCTTTCCACACTGCACTCTTCAACATAGAAATTGTATCCGGCTGTATAAGGGAACCTAATTTGCTTTCTATCTGTTCGAGACTCCAATCTTCTGGCTGCAGTAAATATTTCAAAATAAGAGACAGCAAAAAAGTATAATGCCTGTAGCATAAAAGACATTATTAAAGATCATAAAAGTCAGATACACATCAGGATAGAATAATATAATAAAAAGAAAAACGGATGCCCAAAATATAATTTCTTACCTCCACATCTTCAATTTCGACAGGCTTGGAAGCTTTTAACTGGCCACCTCCATCCCCTTTTTTGGCAACCCCAGATTTTGTAGGCACTCCTTTCTTATTGATGGGCTAAAATATAAAAACATTGACATTCCAACAGCCCGAAGCATTTTTCACTAGGTTTTGAAACAAAAAGTATTTGAGTATTAGAAAATAAAACTTACAGCAGCCTGAACAGTTTTTTTCCCGCTAAGCATACTAGCAGCTGACCTCCTAACAAATGATCCATCTGCTGCCTGCAAAACAGATTGAGACATTGGTGTTTGGGAATTTAGCATTAGCAAGCAACATTTAGGCTCCAACATCTAACAGCATGTCACAAAGTGAAAAGAGCCTTCTATAAGCTCAATAAACAAATTGCTGTATTCAAGAATAGAAATAAATAGAATTCTTTTCAAAGAGTACGAAATGAACAAGCACAAAAAAATACCATGGTGGAAGGGGTATTTGCTCCCAAAGATGGCACTGCAACTGGAATTGTCGACCCATTACACATGTGAGACATATTTATAAGAAAAGTTATGTTTGTGTGTGCAAGAAAAAGGACTCTTCAAATGGTTTATCCTGTTGAGAGTAGAAAATCTTTCAAACCTGAGCTACCATCAGATTCACCACCACTCCCAACAATCATTTCAGAAAGCTTCTTCTTTCTGACATCATCGAGTTTCTCAAGTGATTTTTCTAAAGGTCTCATGCCAACCAACTACAAAGGGAAAAAAAGTCAAGAAAAACAATGCCACTACATGATAAAAATTAGAATATGCGCAAAGTTACTACAGATATAAACTCCTATCACAAACAATACCTTTGCGATAGCTGACAAAGCTGAAAATGCAGCATCTCTAACCTCTGGTGTTCCATCGTTCAGGCACTGTATCAGAAAATTTTCAAAATTAACACCAAAATAGGCAAACATTGGCAAACTAATAGGTACACAAAATAACTACTCCCTCCGTCCCGCTCTGATTGTCCCGTTTCACCTTTTTGGTCCGTCCCATTAAGATTGTCTCATACCTTATTTGGTAAAATTTGTGTCGTTCTAAATCATTCTTACTTTATTCTTACTTTATCAATTCAATATCAATCACATAAACTCACTTTTATTAAAAACCGTGTCACCTTCTTTTGTCCCAAACTTAGGGGGACGGAGGTAGTAATTCACTAAAAACCTACACATTTAAGTATTTAACCCTTAGAGAGTTAGAGACCAATGGTCCCTCCCAGCATAACATTGGCAGACTTTCAAAAGTCCAAATTCATTAATTTTAATTCGAGTATCTGAAGTGTTAAAATCAATTATAGAGAGACTAAAGTTTGCAGCAACTCTTTCCGGTATACATTACATCATATCGTGAAAGAGAGTATTTTGGAATATAATTATAATCCCATATTCTACTACACCAAATAATGCAAAGAAAATATTACCAAGCATGTATCAGAACAAATACATGAGCTTACATGAGAAGCAGGGATGGATTCGAGGGATTTTTTCCTTTGCGTGTAAAATTATATAAAAAGTGTCCAATTCAAGCTTGTGAGTCAACCTTGAATCTTTGGGTTGGTTAACCAGAAAGGGAGAGGAACTTTATGGTTCAATCTTTTACAATTCGTATTTGAAGTTTGAGCTGAGTCAAGTGTTTCAGTTAGCTGATGAATTGATCATCCTGGTCAGGGTTGCAATGCTTCTTGATGTCCAATCACATTGCTTCGATAAAATCCGCTTATACAAAATATGTTTACTGAAACTTTTGACACAACCCAGGAGGAAACTGGAAAACAATTGCATATTAGAGTCATCTCCTATCCCTTGATGGCATATTCATTTTAAAAACCCAAAGACCAATTACTACAAAAGCTTATATGGCGCAAGGATATTGCGCAGGGGGGATCCCTTAAAATTAAGAAATATCCTATATAAATATAGTAGGATTTAAAAAAAAAAATAGCTCATAATTAGATACCAAAACTCGCCTCCTCCCAAAAAAAAATATCTGAAATTCAATTCTTGCGACTTGCAAGTCAACCTCAAAAGCAAGAGAGATTTCTTGTTCAGTTTTTCCAGATTGGTGTGAGAAACATGTTAAAGGTTTTGTATGCAGATTGACTGGTCTTCCTCAGTTCCTTGTAAGTTGTAACCATTGGAGTACCTCTTCAAGCCGTCTCAATGCTTCTTTGATAAAATTTGCTTAATGCGTTCATTGGGCATCAGTATCACCGCAAATCAGTAAACCTCACACGCAAATCACAAAAATCTTGAAGACAAATGAGTAAATGACAGTCAGGGATTTGAGAATCTTTGGAGATTTCAGTTTTTTTGGAATATTCTTCTAAACCTATTATAGTATCTGCTCTTTGGAGATTTCAGTTAATTATCTGATTGCAATTCTGAACTATTGTTTTCCTTTTTAGTTTCTTTAGTCATTTAATTTTCCATACACTGTATTCTGTAAAGCCTATTTAAGGTCTGGGTGAATAATTGAACGGTATGCAAGTTTTGGGCAAGAAAAGTCACATGGAATTCTCAATAATAAAAATTCCAACTTATTGCTAAAAAATTTGCAATTTCTATTCCGCCTACTGCCCAATATTCTCCAAATAGCAACCATAGCCAAGCCTCATCTTTCCTCCCACTCGCCCAAAGGCCCTTGACAAGATCTCGCACATAAGCTGTTAAGTATCAGACTATCAGTTTACTTCTCACTTTTCACGCGACTAGGTGAAAAGTAATTATATATTGGTCATCTCCTAGCCCCTAATGGGCAGATTGATTTAAAAATGCAACGATCAATTGCATTAAGGTCTTGTAGACTTTCCTTGACTTCATTACTTGGTAACCACAACTACTTGGTCTGTCTCGATAAGTCGCATACTCTCACTGGAAAAATTCATTTAAACCAGCTTCATGAAAATATTATAGACAAAAATATAGAGCACATCTAGTAAGTAGTATTTATCAAACACTAAATTATTCCATATTATCAGCCTTATAAGCCTACTATTTACCAAACACTATACTTTTGATTTCTCAGACTAAATTGTGTAAATATACGTTAATAATAATCACGGAGTCGATGGGCATGGATAGGCATCCTACGATACAGCTATGAACAGTGACAAAGCACTTAAATAGAATATACATGATTAACCAGTGATGATTGATGCCTTTAACCATTTCAAATTATTGCTCATGTAGAACTACTTTCCTGATTTAGAGGAAAATGAATCCTTGGTGGAAAGTGATTTGGATCATATTAAATTACATTTCTCTGGGAGAAAGATTCCATTTATTGCAAGAAGTCACCTTCTATCTTACCAAATAACTCACTACATTTTATGTAAAAAAAATTATAAAACCTAAAATCATCGTTGGGGTTGAACTTATGGAATCATGAATTCAATGCAGTTTGTGTTATTTTAAAACAGTGAGAGCTATTGAATTTGTATTTAATTCTTATGTCTCATCTAGACGACTAGACTCCTTCTAATCAACGTCTAGGCGGGTTAGGGAGTAGTCGGCAACTGACTACTAGCTAGTTCAGACCACTGTTTCACGGTGCACTTTTGGAAAACATATGTTTCTATTTTCATATAACAAAACATTTTATAATAGTTACAAAGAAATTGCACCCTTGAACTACAAACCCTGGATCCAACCCATACATAGTCATAAAGATGCTAATTATTCATTTGGTTTAGGGTGAACCTGCTCATTTGATGAGTAGAAGACCCCCCATCTAAGCATGCTTTCACTCAGTATTACATTTTCCTAGCTTACCCTTATTAATGATCCAAACAGCATTTTATAAATTCACCTGGAGTCATGCAATTTTTATTGAGCCTAGGTTCATTGTGTTTCTTTATGTAACCTCAAACCGAAGTATCAAACGGAGCCTAAAGAATCTAACTACAATATACATCTAGTTTACAAAACCAGCAAAATTAAAAGATCTTTTGTAACTCACCTCCATACAAATGGGAACATACTCCTTGTGAACTTTAAGAATAATAGCCTTGCTGCTAGTTTCAATACAAAGTGTCACCCAATTCAATGTCAAAGATCGAACTAGAGGAACCTTATTCTTTGTGGCTGCCTTAATATCTGCAACATCGCCAATTCTTTAGTTCAAAAAAACATTAAGCCAAGAAATACCAGCATGAAACTGAGAGGGGATATTCGAGAATGCTACATTGTGATGAATTTGTTACCCATCCACGAAAAGGTGATAGAAATTGATCATAATGGATGGTGAATAACCCACAGCCGATTTCAAGCTTTGTATGCAGTATTCAAAAAAATATGTATCGAATATTTTGTCAAAATATATGTTTTTGTAAGTCTTACTCGTTCCCTATCTAATGTTTTAACTCCAATATCATATGTCGATTCATGTTAGCCGACTGCAAGCTCTTTTGAGAATAAGGCTTAGATTTTGTTGTTGTGTTGGATATTTTGTTGCGTTGAAACAAAGAACCTACCTTCAACTATATCTGAGAGATTTAAACAGCCAGACTTGTGCATTGCCTGGAGTGTTTGAGTAAGTGACTCTGATAAAGTAGGCTTTTTCTCTTTCAATTTTTCCTGTAAAAAATCAAGAAAAAAACATCATAAAAAAGGAAAGTTACAAGCAAGGTGAAACTGGACTATAAAAGTAATAAAACACAAAGGGGATCAGTTTAGTACTAGATCAAGCAGCTAAATGATCTTTACAACCTCTCATTTATATCGAGTTGGAAAAAAATGTTTCACAAGTTTCTAGCATAACTCTGCTTAAATTGTACTACCTCCGTCCCCCTAAGTTTGGGACAAGAGAAGGTGACACGGTTATTAATAAAAGTGGGTTTATGTGGTTGATATTGAATTGATAGAGTAAGAATAAAGTAAGAATGATTTAGAATCACACAAAATTTACCTAATAAGGTATGGGACATCTTAGTGGGACGGACCGAAAAGGTAAAATGGGACAATCATAGCGGGACGGAGGGAGTACTATGTAATTGATATCGGTGAGAAACGAAAATGACAAGTCAGCTTTGAAACCAAACAACATATTTTTGGATTGGATAGGCGGAGGGATTTAGCTCCCTTCCCCTTGTTCTGGGGTAGAGAAGTGGGAGGGAGCACATCAGGTCTTCAAAAATATTACGGAGAATTATTTAAATAAACTTATGTGTAAATATTACTATGAATAAATACACTCTCCCTTTACTAGTTAGTAGCTCCTGAAGATGTTTCACCGAATCTAAAAGTGAAGATGTATGGGTGGCGAGGTGATAATAAATTTCCATATAAAAAAAGTGGAACAAGTCAAAAGGGCAAGTGCAAAGAGGAAGTAATAATATTTGTTACTAGTACTATTTACTACCCCCTTACCCCACCGAAGGTGGGAGCCTTTGCGGCACTGAGGTAATGATGATGATGATGAATTATGATGATGAGTACTATTTACTACCCTGTGAAGTTATAAGTATTAGTTGTCATTAATATTTATACTTATTTTTTGAAGTCATAACGATTGGTTGTCATTAAATGTACAGAAAATTAGTCTTCTGCTTCCGTCCCAACCCTCCCTTCTAAAGCACACAGTAACATAAATTTCATCCCCCACCCAATATAACCAGATGAAATAATACTAAAATGCATTTCCCTCCATTAAAATATTTCTATCTGTTGAACAAAGCACACCCCAAGATTCCAATTTATGTTCAATATGTAGGCCTTGACACCACATAATGCAATAGAGTCACATGTGGAAACATGTCATTACGTGTTTACGGTAGACATACACTGTACGCATAGACATCAACTATAGAGCTACATGCTTGACTTATAGTCATTTAGTACATCAGTACATCAGCATTACTTGAACTTCCATTTGCCAGCAAAGTTTGTGTCATGACCTTGTCCAATAGGCACACGCGTCCTTCTATTAGAGCAAAGTTTAAGATACGAAAGTAATGTTCTAGTAATAATGAAACAACAATACTACACCTAATTTATCATTTAACACTTAATTTGGTTGATTCATTCTCGGTGGAAAATAAACAACTAATTATGATTAGTGTTGTTTACTTGCACGTACACTTTCAGGATTAATGTTCGCTGTCCATACATCAGTAAAATACCTGTGAAATTTATTACAGGTTGAATCTTTATAGGGCTATAACTATAATCATATCTTAATAGAATATAAAAATTTCATCATCATTATCATTAACCCAGTGCTGCAAAGGCCCCCACCAACGGTGGGGTAAGGGGGGTCGGATGTACGCAGCCTTACCCCTGTACTAAAGCACAGAGAGACTGTTTCCGCATGACCCATAGTGAAAATCACATCGAAAATAACATGAGTGACTGCTGCTTCACAACAAAGAATATGAAAGAATTGCCCAAAGAAAAACCTAGGCAACTAGGCTCAAGAAAAGGGTGAAACTGTGAAAGAATACTGAAAAGAAAAATTAAATTCTAGAATATATCATGTCAATCAGGCAGTCCTATACTGAAGAGTAAACTTCTATTGAACTCAAGCACCGCAATACAGATTAAGGTAAGAAAGTAAAACATGACCAAATAAAATGGAAAATGCAGTGTCCACCACATACAATAAATGGAAAATGCAGTGTCCACAACTGTATAATATAACATTCAATCATGTTTATCACTAATAATAATAATGATGATGAAATCTAATTTGCACAAACTTACCAGTAAAATAGGCAGTAAGAACCGTGAGCTCCCTGAGAAATGGGTTCTTAGTCCTCTAGCAAGATTCCCAATTGCTTGTATGGCTTCAACAGCTACAGCAATGTTCACATCAGTGATAAGCTGCAATTTACAGAAAATGGCACTGTTACATGATGTCATTTACATCACAGTGCTTATAGCAAGGTACATAAAGAAAAAAAAGAAAGTCAAAAACAGAAGAACAACATTGTTGCACCATTTCCAACATATATCTTAGACAATAATCAATAATATGATAGCCGCTATTGCCAATAGTTCACAAGAGAGATTAACAATCAATCCATCAACATGCCTTCTTCAATGTGCGGCAAATTTCTGAAAAATCACCAGGTGCTATTCTCTTTGTCGAAGAAAGCTTTGTTAACTCAGCAACAGCATCCTTTCGTTCTGACCACTTAGCAGCTTTCTATATACAAAAGAAAAGGTACAAAAAAAGAGAACTGTAAGACAAAGATGTGAAAGATATATTTAAGCATGTAATTGGCATACTGAAGTTGTTTAAAAGCACAAAAGGTTGCAAGAGAGCACATACCACCCCTTCCCAAAATCCAGACTTTTCCAGAGGAGTCAAAATATCAACAGGATCTACAAGTTCATATTCATCTATTTCCTGCGGAGCTGACAGGAATTAAAAGAGTTCAGGACTAGAAAATCTAGCAATATACACCCTGTCCCCAATAATAGCTTTCAGAATCATTATTCTACTTTGACCCCAAACGTAATTAATAGATAAACATTCAAAGTTGCATACTGTCAGCCGCTGGTTCTTCAGAAGGGCCAGAGCAAGCTATCTCGGGCACAGCATCCTGTTCTGGCAATTTATCTTGCTCAGATCTGGCAGACATTGAGCAAAACTTAGGGCATCCTCTTTCACATTATTTGAAGATGATGTTTTAAATTCATAAAAGAATTCGAGTTTATTAAAATCTATTTATGTGGAAATACTTTAAAATAAGAATCACGAAAAAATCAGGTTTTTAGAAATCACCAATGGAGATACTGTTATAAAAACATTCATGCACTTCACCTTTGACCTCTCCATGTGAAAAGGAAAAATGTGATCAGAAAATTAAAGGAAGCAGAGATGATACCTTATTTTGCGGGTTGGCTTTGCGGTCCCAGTAACATTAACAAGCTCAGCCTCCAATTCTTTTTTCTTAGTAAAATAAAAAGAATGATAAGATTCCACCAACCCTAACATGAACAAGAAGCAACAAAATGAAAACTAAGGCAAATAACAAACCATTGTGTCACGCATTTTTTCAAAAAGTATGGATTTCACTGGATCTTTCCCAATCCATCGACAGAGTTCCAGTGTTAGGCCCTTAGAACAAGCTCGGACATTCTGATCCTGATGATCAAACAGTTCAGGAAGCATCTTCAATATTCTCTTTGGTGGGATAACCTTTGAGCCAAATTCACTGTTCATTGTCGGGAAGGGTTGTGAGAATTCAAACCACCAAACAAATAAGAGCAAGTAAAAACAGAAGGGCAGATTCCAGTGTACCTCAAGGCCTGAAACATGACATCTACTGCGGGTACAACAGCTTTGGCAACTCTGTTTTTTATTGCTTTCTCCATAGCATCCTACAATGTAGCAGATTGATAAGTAACATAGGGTTTTATTAATAATAATAAAGGGCATATCATCGTCCTTGAAATATTTTCAACTCCCACCAATCTTCTTTTGAGCTGCAAGTTATTCTTACAATAGATTAAAAAACATGGGCACAATGCCACAGTCCCTGTTATCACTAGAGTGGAGCAAGCCCATTTTTTGGCCTTGATAATGCTTCAGCAAAATGAAACTTTCTTGTCAAAGCTAGAAATGGCAAAAGTTAAACTGGGGCAAGTTTCAGAATCACTCTCAGAACAAGAAGCTTATAAATTCAATTGAACCATTGACACAGTTAACTGCAGGCTCAGAAACTTCGCACCATGAAGCTTCTACACAATGAGAGTATTATTAGGAAAAATCATCTTTTGCTTACCAAGAATGATTCAACAGCCTCTAACTCTACCCAAAGCATAAAGATTGCCTGTGCCTTCTCTACTGTCTTTGGTCTCCCCGTCAAGCATTTTGCTACAATTGCATCGCATACTTCTTTAGCGTACCTATCCAACCAAGAGCATTTCAATATAATTCTGATTTCCACTTAAGCTATTCTCGCAGCAATGAAAAACTAATTCATGAACAACCTTCCAGCATCAGCATCAGCTACTTTCAAGTAAGAAATTAGCGCATCAAGTGCCTTCTCTTGAACTGGCGCATTTGAATCGGCCACCATCTTCTTAAAATACGGTCCTAGTACAAAAGTTATCCGAAATTTTCGAAATTTAAGATCAAGGCAACAGTAATCTTACTCACATTACATGTAATAGTTCGTAGATGGACAACATCAAGATCGAAAAACATGAAACCAGATCTAACGGAACGGAAAACCTAAACATACCAAATTCACGTATTCGGGGATCCTTGGGATCGGTGATGGAATCAAACACGGAAGCTAGGTCGATGTTGGCGTCGTTCCGGACCTTCCAATTCTTGTGCAACAACCGGTCATCCCATGGAAGCTTCTTCGCCTCCTTCAACAACTTATCATCCTCCGACATTGCAAAAATCTATCGATACGTATATATCTTCTCAAATCCACACCCAGTACAAATGCCTAAAGATAGTTATCTGTATCCCCTGTAAGCGTATGTATGTGTCCCAAACTATCCTTCGCACCGATTTCTGTTGCAGACAGAATGAAGTGTGGACGGAGTGAGCAGAACGGTGTCGTTTGATCGCTTGATTCTCTGCTTTTCAATCTCAGCCGCTCGCCGGCGAGTTTAGAAATGAGGGTTGAGAGGGTGATCGACGGGGTTTTGAGGGAGGGACCGACCGGGACGCTAATTTTAGTTTTACGTTTTTGATTGATGACCTGACGAACCACTCTCGTGAGAAGAGCGTGAATGCACGTGCTAATGACATGTTGCCGAATACATGCCTAGGCAAACGCGTGGGAATGGTGTTGGGAGCGGGCAAAGCACTCGCAAGTCGCAACGAGTGAACGGATAAGTGCTCATATCGTGAAAATGACTTGAGCAAATTAGCAATTCAAAATACAGGAACGTTTCCCCAAGCTTTTTTTCCCTTACCAAACAGCTCCAACTTTGTTTTTTTATTTTGCTAATCCAAATTTCAAACTTGGTTTGAATGCTTTTAATGGTTTCGGACGTAAGGATTGTGCTTCGAGACCACAAAGGACATTGCTTGCTTGCTTGCAACGAATGTTTTGATGAAGTCATTATATCACTACATTGATAGTGCTTCGAGACCAAAGGATTGTGCTTCAAGACCACAAAGGACATTGCTTGCTTGCTTGCAACGAATGTTTTGTTGAAGCTTTGGTTGTCTGACGTGCGCTCAACCTCTGTGTTGCTTCCGATTGCCTTTGTGTCATTCAACGTGTCCAAGCTATTGGAAGGGATCGCTTGATGTTCGGGCCTGTTATTGCTGACATTAAAGTTTTTGTCAGTATCTTTCTTGTTTATTCTTTTAAGCGTGTGTGCTGAATATGGCAGCACACACTCTAGTTGAGTCTTGTGAATTTGGTTGTGTTGAGGTTTATTCCTTCAACTCCAAAGGCCCAACACCTTTCCTTTGGTTTCCAGCGGAATATGTGGTGCAAGCAAGTAAGAAAGGATAAGTAATAAGAGTAGTAAGGGGATTGTATCTTATTCAATCAACAATAAGAGGTCCATCACAACACACTTCACTACAAATCTGATGAGTCGACCGTCTGTCTGAGCTAAGAGGAGGGGGGATAACTGTAATTGCTAAGGAGTATAAGTTGTCAACTCTTTACAATGAAATAAATGTTACTATTTATACTACCAGGGGTTAGATAATATTAATGAGGAGGAGGACTGTGAGTGTCTAGCTTCCTAACCACCAAATCTACTGCATTAAATGCCAAGGTGTTCGTCTGTGGGGTACCCACGGCACGATGCCGTTGTTCGTCTTTTTTTTCTTGGTCAATGGGGTGTCCCCCGCTCCTAGGCCCGGCCGATCCGCCATCTTGCGGATCGTAGCGGCTGACGCCCTGTCCCCCCGGACAATTTCTTCTTCAACCGCAACGTACTTCTGCGCTCGGGCCAACGCCCACAATAGTTGATCCCCGGGTTCCTCTTCAGATCCCTACATAGGTCTTATGTCATCAAGGAGTTGGTGAAGAGGGTGATGCTTGTGCATTCTGACAGGTCCTCGACCTTCAAAGTATCGTCCCTCCATCGGATCAAGAAGGCTGGGAGGAATTCTCTGTTGCCTTGTCGAACGCTCGTCAGCGAGATGAAGTGTTTTTCTGTGGAACTGGACGTGAACCGCGCCATGAACTGCCTAGACATTTGGTCAAAACTGTCTATGGTCTCATACCTCAATTGCTCGAACCATTTCTGCGCCGGCCCTGGAGGGTGATGAAGAACAACCTGCAAATGGCGTCATCAGATGTGCCAGCATGGTGAACCCACCCCGGAAAGTGAGCAGGCGGGACTTTGGGTCTCCAACCCCATTGTAAACTAGCATGTTGGGCGCCCTGCAGTCTCGTGGGATTCTGTAGCCATGATCCTTGCAGGGAATGAGAAGGTGAGGGCAATCTGAGGTTGTGCTGGACTAGTCTTCGTGCCACCATAGCAGCAACAATCTCATCATGTGTCGTGGTATGTGGCAGGGGCCACAAGACAGATACCCATTGAAGTAACCTCTGCACGGACAGCGTCAGAACCAGACTGCCTCTGGATGAAGCGGGCGTCATGCCCCTCCATGTACTGGAAATGTGGTCCCACGTTGCTCACCACGGGAGTTGGTTCTCTGGCCTAGTGAATTTTGTGTGGCATCACTAGGGTGCGGTCTCGGGCCGCATACTAATGCCATTGTCAGAGTGCCCTGGTCCCTCCTTGGCCTCCCATGTCTTGTGAAGGGGGGTTCCGCCAATCTGCGTATGAACCTAGGTATGAGAGCCCACAGTTTCATCCATCTATTCCTCTGATGGCTGCATGAACCGAACGTGGGAGAGAGGTGTACGCTCGGTCTCCGCCGAGTACACCGTCCGTTCAACATCCAGCTCGTCTGCCATGCGTCGCATGGTTTCCGCCAGCTCCCTCATGATGTGAGGGTCCCTTCTGGCTTCTAAGGGATCAAGTTGGTGACATCCCCACGGGTTCATAAGCTGTTGGACCGCCCTCCGGATGACTGAGAGTGTGACCTCCTGTTGTTTGCCAACTGTTCGGATAGGTCACAAGTACGCTTAGAGTTGTTTCCTGTCATCTTGCTTGCTTATAGGGTTCGTAAAGAGCTGATTTGGTGTGATAGCTTGTTCGGAAACTTTTAGATCAGTTTCCCATAGACGGCGCCGGTGTTGAGCTTTGTTCCTTCAACTCCAAAGGCCCAGCACCTTCTGGTAGGTTCCCTAGATTTTGATGATTAATATGCATTGTTTTGATGATGCCACCCCTTTTTATTATCCCTGTAATAGACTATTATCTCTTGTATTAGTTCCATTTCGTTTATTGTAATGTGCTCATATATTAGTGATAAAGTACTCAAGAAATCTAAGAGTACTAAAAAGAGAAAAAAACGTACCATAAAACAAAAAGAAAAGAATAAAAAAGAAAGGGCACAAAAAAGAGTTAACTGGCATTCATTGAAAAGGAAGCCAATTGAAACACAAGATTTCAGCAGCCAGGTGAAAACTTGGCAGCCCGCTGAAAATCATGTTTTCCAGTTAAAGCATCCGAAATCAAACTCACTCTTCTCTCAGCACAAAAACAATTAAACAAAAGACCAACTTGCAGTCAAAATAACAAATTGATAGAAAGTAAATTTATAAGAGATTTGTTATCACATTATAAATTTATCATGAATTTATTTTACTAAAAGCAAGTATTTGTTATTTGTAAGGAAGCATTAAAACATCACTCGGCCTTTTATACTAAGTTTCTACGCACAAAAGAAACAAAGATAAAACATATTTATCTCTGCATTGAAATGAGGAAACAAGTTGAAGCGGAGATATTGATTTGTGTCACAAGAAGACAAAGACCAACCATGTTGCCTCAGTCAAGTGGAACAAATGCAAGTAGATCAAGCTACGGTCAAGATTGATTTCCTCAGCCAACGGTGGAGATTCAATGATCAGTCTATAAATACAGAAGGAGTGTGGGAATACCAATTGTAGTAAAACGAGAGGAGCCAAGTGGAATAGAAGGGAATCAATTTTTACATGCTCACATCTAGTCAGCTGATTCTCCTTCACCACTTCGGCTGCCAGCCCACTCATCTAATGCTCTTAGATTAGCTAGAATTCATACAAACCTATAAAGCTTAGATTAGTTGGTAGTTTAGATTTACACTCATGTAAACTAGACTAGTGTTAGACATTATGGAGGGCTTTGTGTTCAAACCCAGAAGGTGAGAAAGAACAAGGACATGAGTAACTCCTGGCAAGTCAATGTCATTAGTGAAAAATCTTGGGAGGACTGAGTAGCTTGGAATGGTGTTGAAATTCCTTGTGAAAAACCTCACAATCTACGTATGGGCTAAGGGTACATTGGGCACTAAATGTAGTGGGATATTCATTTAGTGGAAATCCTTCTGAAATATGCTGGAAATGGATGTAGGAGGATTACACCACCTCTGAACCAGGATGCATCTTGTGTCACCTTTTACATTCTGCTCCTAACATACACTTCAGTTCTCACTCACATTCACAACTACAGCAAAACAACTTGGTAACTAAAACTATCCAGTGAACCTTTCCAGGTCACTGTGGATCATCCCTTTGTTTCTGCTCATCAAAGTGATCTATTCCAATAGTTCTAAATCCTTCATACATATGTGTTTTGTCTATCCTAAACAGCCAAACAATGTTCAAGGTCATAGTTCTTCTCTATGCCTCAAACATTGATAAAGCAGCCAAATCAGCAGCCTGCTCCTGAGGGGTTCAGCAACCAGCTCCCAATTCTGACAGCCAACCCATAAGGATTCAGCAGCCTACTCTTTGAGCCAGCTGATCTTGGCATAACCTTTGCATCCCGTTTCATCCATCTCCTCACAACTAAAGGGGTCATAACCTTTGTTTCTATCAAGTGTCACACTGCTGAGGTCAAGATTTCCGCTGTATGTTTCAATATCTCCCAAAAGATATTGGAACTCATTTTGTTAGAGGAAAAAGGGTTGAAAAATGAAAAGATTTAAAAGTCTATTCACCCCCTAGACTTTCACCTCACATGGGACCCATCACCTTCCCTTGGGGTTTCAAGCGGAGTATGTGGTGCAAGCAAGTAAGAAAGAACAAGTAATAAGAGTAGTAAGTGGGTCGTATCTTATTCAATCAACAATAAGGATGTTTTTACTTGGACTGTAATTTGCTGGTCTGGTCTGATCTGGTCTGGTCTGGTCTGGTCTGGTCTGAACTGGTCTGGTCTGGTCTGGTCTGGTAAGGTCTGGTTTCTTTGTATTTTAATAACTATCCAAGTCTGGTCTGGTCTGGTCTGGTCTGGTCTGGTCTGGTCTGGACTGGTCTGGTCTGGTCTGGTCTGGTCTGGGACAAATTACAGTCCAAGTAAAAACATCCTAAGAGGTCCGTTACAACACACTTCGCTACAAACTCGACGGGCCGATCGCCTGTCTGAGCTAAGAGGAGGGGGGTAATTGTTATTGCTAAGGAGTATAAGTTCTCAATAAAATCATGAGACTTGCTATTACCGTCTATATATGCACCCAATAAAATTATGACCTCTTATATTTGCACGCACATCAGCCGTTCTCATCCGTATTGCTATTTGAAGGCAAAGGTTTCAAGAGGTATTCCATTGACATTTTTACAGTTCAATTAATTTATCATCATTGAATTCATAATTTACTTTCTGTGAAGCATTTGTTACCAAAACCTCATCCCTGAATTATGATGAATGATGATTTATGTTGTTGGATTTTCACTAAAAGTGATATAATGATATGCTATTAACATATCATGATTAACGTATCATGATATGCTATTAACTTAGATTCATGAGGCATACTGTATTCATATCGGTATTCGATCTAAATTTAGTTGAACTAATGGATTATCTTCCTCTCTGACTAGGAAAGTGAATTTCTAGGGAAGTATTTCATATGGAAAGTATATCAAACACCCTCTATGAACCAAAATTTACCCAAGCTACAGCTTTATCACATAACTTGCGGAAAAACTACAGTTTTATCGATTGGGAAGTTTAAATACAATGTGAAGATGGAAAAACTACATCTTTTTCACTTGATAGTGTATCATATTATAAATATTCAATCACCGAGTTGATCATTTTAAAAATTGATTTGGTAGGTTCATATGTAGAGCTTTTATCAAAACAACTGCTACCTTTTGTTTATTTTGAACTCTGTTTTTTTGGTTAAATAACAAAGTGTTGCTGCTTTTTTTTAATCATAATATGAGGAGTGCTACTGATTTTTTTTTTTGTGTGTAGGACATGGCACCAGTTAAGAAAGTCATTTCCGATGTCACACATAATTTGGATGTGCGTGCTGCGTTTCTACTTCGTGTTGCCATAAAATGGACGCCGGCGAGAAACAGATATGAATTAGTATTGATGGACGAAGAGGTGATAAACTACATCTGTTATTTGTTTATAGTGCTTTATTTGACATTTTTAAAAAATAGTTGAAGGATAGTCAAACCTGAACAAATCTCTAAGCTAAATTTCTTAGAGATATCATATCCTACGGTTCCTACCTATATTAAAGTTCTCTTTGTTAGTTTTACTACTTGAATGTTATTATGCTAGCCTTTACTACTTGACTGTTATTGTGCTTTCTCCCATAACATGGTGCATATGCAACTTGAAAAGAAAATGCAATATCTTTATTATTTTAACAGTCCTTCTTGAGTAGCACAGATCCAAGACACCCGCGTCTCTTGATTTTTTTCAAAAAACTGTTAGAACCATTCCATTTTGAGTTTTATCCACATCTCCTATAAAAAGATCCATCTGTATATTTAGGGAAAAGGACCCACCACTTATTATGCAAATATATATCAAAGGACCCATCTGTGTGTTGAAACATCAATATTTGCGTGATGCGTGCAGGTTTGTAGTTTAAAACACATATTGTAATTGACACAGTCATCAATATTAATTATAAGTCATCCACAATGATGTTTATGTCAATGGGGTGCATAACTGATGGAAGCAACTTATTGTCATCCTTAAAGTCCTTATAGCAGCCCCGAATTAATTGATAAAACCTTCCACTTGGTGAATAGTTAATCATTTAGTCAAACTGATTATTGAGAACAAACTTATGTGATAAAGCTGTAGTTTTTTTTGTCAGACCTGGAACTCTTAACTTGGAACAATATGATTATAGCAGTCCTCATAGACTCACTCTTTATTTCAATGATTGAAATTTTCTAAGTGCAGAGAATTCAAGTTTTATTAATTATGTTAAAAGTACATATTAACATTAAAACAAACTCCAGCTTTATCACGTAAGTTTTTATCTCAAGGGTTGAGATTTTCTAAGATATATTTCTTTTTCTGCTCTTCTTCACTACTTTCTTGATTTAAAAAAAACTATAGCTTTATCACATACGTTTGTTCTCAATGATAATTTACCTTTTCAGTCATTGAAAGCTATTATATAATTTGTTTATTATTGGCACCTATTTCATATTTAGGGTAAATTCATCCAAGCCACGATTCCGCTCCACTTGATTCCATAGCTTGAAGATAAATTCGAAGAGGGAAAATTGTATGCAATAAAGAACTTTGAAGTAAAAGAGAATCAGGGCAATTGGAGGCCAACTCCCCATCCATATCGTTTGTACTTCACAGATAATACAAAAATCTCTTTCCAAGAAGATAAAAAGCATGACTACTTCAGGCAAAGCGTCTATAAAATCACAGAGTTTTCTGATATTATTAATGGCCCCGATGTAGTGGGTGCTAATTTGTTGGGTATGTATTAGTCACAACAATTGTATTAGTACATCTTTACAATTTTCATATAATCTGCACTTAACAATTTGATTGTTTTTGTAGATGTCATGGGTGCATACAATCCGGATGATGCTCCATTCAAACCAGATGACTTAAGTAAATCTTGGTGTAGATTTCAGATAACCAATCTACAGTTAATAGAATTTTAATTACTCAATATATAATTTAACAAGCATATATATTTTTATTGTTCTTTAATCATTAGTTTATAATTTACATCCAGGAACATTAAATTTTGGTGCACATTGTGGGGCGATCATTCTGCTCAATTTTTTAGGTTCTTAGAAGTTCCCAGGCAAAATCTTGTTATCGTGCTCCTGCAATTGGGACGAATAAACAAGCGTTTTGGTAGTTCTGATGAGCGATTTTTCTATATTCAAATGTCTTAAATATATTCTACATTTTTAAGGAAATGACCATCATGATTTAATGCAGCCGGTGATACAAAGGGTGTGTCTTCAAGATTACATTTCACAAAATTGTTGTTGGATGATCACATTCGTGATATTGAAGAGTTTCGAGAGCGGTATATATTATTTTTAATAGAATTTGCAATACATATTTACAATTGCATTCAAATTAGACTTTGAATTATTTCGATAACGATAATTTTGAACCGGTTTCTTTCTTGAAGCTATATGATGATGATGCAACAACAAACGCCATCCACTAGCGCGTTTCAGGCGCATCTAATGCATCCGCATCCACTTCTAATGATTCTGGTTTCACTAGAACGCTTTCAGAGCTATCCATTACGAAAGAGGTAAATACTAAAATTTAAGTCTATATAATTTTTAAATCATATTAAAAATTATTTAAATTTAGGCAAAGCGTTATGTACTTAATTTATCAATTTCATTATTCTTAATTAGATGAATTTCTCTTAAAGTTTTACGTTATGATTATTGGTATATATCATTTGCAAATGTGACAGGTGCGTGGTTGTTGGTTCTATGCTGAGATATATTCAATAATTTCATCATGGGGTTGGGCTTACCTTGCATGCAGCGAGATAAAATGTTTTAAGAAGTTGAATGAAGATTATGTTTGTGAAAAGTGTGGGATACATAGACCTAATGGCATCTGGCGATATACATTGAACTCAAAGTCAGGCACGGAAAGCATTTTGCAGATGTCATGTTTTGGGATGATGTGGCATGCTAACTGCTTGGAAAGGTTACTGGGGATTTTAGTGAACATTCAGATGCGATAAAATATAATATTTATTTCATTTATTGTACATTTCTATATCTATATGAAATTTTGTTAGTATGTAACATCTCAATATGCACTAAAAGTAATATTAAAAATCTGAAAATTGTCCAATGGTACTGCATGGTTGTGGAAGTAGACCATAAATTAAGTCCATTTTTACTTGTGATGTTAATTTGTCTGTTATTTATAACTTTAACATTTTATATTTTAATTTGTAGGATAATCGTAGAACAAAAAGTTGTCCTGAGGCAATAAATGAATTGGTTGGACAAGAGTATCTTTTCAAAATTAACCGTGCAGATTCGGTTCCGGGCAGTGCTGGAAAAGTATACGTCATAAGTATGGTTTCACAAAACAAGGAAAAAATAGATGAGATAAAAAATGCAACAACTGAAGAATCAATTAGTGAGGGAATATATAGCTATTAATACATGAATGAATATATTACTTTCCTATTTTTCCAATTTCCATTCAAAATAATCACTTAAAATAAACAAGCTTACAATTCTGATGAAGATCTCGAATTGCTATTTGAAACTGGACCGACTACAGTAGATTCAAATGTGGTATGCTTCTACCTTTTCACCGCAGTAGCTTAAATTTGATGTTTTCGATATTCTGTTAATCATACGTAGTACACACATTCAGGATGTGATAAAAAGGTTTGAAGGTTGACTGTTGAAAATCTTTTACACTTGGTAAATAATATCTTTTTTTTTTGGCAAAATTGTATAATAGTTTATTGAACTTTTGTTACTTTTCAATCAACAATCTAAAGGCGTTCACAGTTCAGGGATACTCTATATTACGTTTGTTACTAAATTTACGCAATAATACAAGAGGGATCCAAGAATCCAGAGTGAATTACATATAAAAATTTACATCAAAAGATGAAAAAATAAATTGTCCTAGATAAATCCTCCCCCGATTCATGTATATTTAAGAAGTGAATAAGTTTATTAGGTAGCGGATGCAACAGAATTTCTTTAAGCTTTCTTTGAGGTTTTCTTTATATTTGATTTCTCCAGATAATTAGACGTACTCTCTCATTTAAAAACTTTTCTGATTTTATTTAGGACAAAAAACTTAATTACTTTTCTCTAAAGAGTGTAACTTATCATAGGGGTATGTGAAACTTATTTATGGCCTATACTTATGTATGATTGATAATATATTTTAGAGTATTAGTGATTTTGAATTGTAAAGGAAGTTTTGCATAATGTTCGAGGTTTATGATAAGCAATTAACACATGATTGTGAACTGATGTTTTTTTTTTTGGGACTGTTTACTTGAAATATTCATTTGGCCATGCCCATTAAGGGTTGAATTTCAAACCAAGTCATCCATTCTGTATATTGTCAATTGCCCACATTCATGTTATGTTAGTTTATAAATTGATGGAATTAGATTAAGTTTTGAACTAAATGATTGACGGACACACTAAGTAAAGTTTTTTCTAGAGTACTAATTTGTTGTTTCTCCAGCAGGATCTAAACCATGATTATATCTGAACTTTAATGTTATTCTAGAGTTCGAAAAGTGTTTTAGATTGCTAGATTTTTTGTTTTGTTTTTTGAGCATATAAAGCAAGTGAGTTGTTATACATTGAGAAAGTTCAGACCACTATTAAATGTGCATTCCAATTTATTTTCATACCACTATGTTTGTTTCGCGAGTTCTTATACAGTGAGATGAGAATGTTATTAACCTGCCTCTACCCAGTAATCCATTATGTGTAATGTCAATTGCCTACATTCATGTTATTTCAATTTTTTTTTTGCAGATTACTTCCGACACCGAAAAGGATGTGGTCGTTACTCCAAATTCAACTTTACAACGTCGAAAATTAGGAGAAGGAACATTAAAGATGTTTTTACTTGGACTGTAATTTGTTCCAGACCAGATCAGACCAGACTTGGATAGTTATAAAAATACAAAGAAACCAGACTTTACCAGACCAGACCAGTTCAGACCAGACCAGACCAGACCAGCAAATTACAGTCCAAGTAAAAACATCCTAACTCCTAATGACAACGGCTCAACACAAGGATCATCTAATAAGAAATTAAAGTCGGTGAAAATTGAAAAGACATGACAATTTTCAATTTTTCTTTTGAGGAGAACTCTTTGCTTGCTTTTTCATTTTTAGCTAATATATGACTTTGCTTTGCTTTGATGTTTTGTTTACCTATTACACGTTTTGGATTTAAATCGTTGATTAAATTTTGATTCATAATAATGTGTGCTTCGATGACTACAATCTTTTGGTCAAAATATTTTGTGTATTCTCTAATGTTTTGTGTCCCAACCAAAATCTCACCATAATATATATAGTTATTTTTAGCAATGTTAACGCTGTTTAAATTTGATTGAAAACAAAGGAAGAGTGTGTCAATTATGGGATGGATGATTGCATATCAAAACAAATGTATGAAGCATAACTTTTTTCAGCAATGTTAAGGTTCGTATTGTATTGATAACAAATGAAGAGTGTCAATTCTGGGACGTATGATTGCATACGTATATCGTTATTAATTCACAAATGATAAAATAGTGACATAAATCTCACATAAGTGATCATCCTTTATTCTGTATCCCTTATTCTTTAATTATGTACAACGATTTAGCATGATTTTATAGTGGGGAATCAGTATATAATAATTCCAAGGTATTAGGCATATTAGCATATACTGATGGACTCAACTGGTTCCGGGCCCGGGTCGGACCTAGGCCCGACCGGGCAAAAAAAAATTCTGTGAGACCCGGGACCGGCCCGAAAGTAGACCGGTGCCGGTCTGAGCCCGGGCTGGGCCGAGTCAGGTTCGGTGATGATTTTTTTTTTGTTTTCTTGATTATTTTTATCCTCTACCCCCCCACCCATCCCACAAACCCATCTGAAAGACCCATTCCAGCCCATTTAAACCCAGCCCAAAGCCCCAAACCAACAAAAAAAATGAAAGGCCCGAATCGGGCCCGGAACCGGCCGGGCCGGTTCTCACTTACCTAAGTCCGTACCCGACCCCGATTACCCACCCAAACCGGACTTAGACCCGGAACCGGTACCCGGTTCCCGGGCCGGGCCCGCACAGTACTGGGTCGGGCCGGGCCCGCACAGTACCGGGGCAGTTGGTCCGAACCGGGTCCAAGCATATAGGCTTATCACATACGTAGTGCATACCTTTCTTTTATCAATTCCAACCTTTAGATGATATATGGTGCTCCTTGAGATTTTTGTGTAATATGCGATGAATGAGATTTAGGATGTTTTCTTTTGGACGGTTTTCAATCCCAGACCAGATCAGATCAGACTAGACCAACAAATTTAAGTAAAAAAACATCCCTAAACAGAAAGAACCAAATTTTGTTTACCCCTCCAAAGAGGGTGAACATCACCCCCACCCTATTGGGATGCCACACGGATGACAATTCTTTTAAATTTTGCAATTGTTTAACTTTATCATTTTCGCTTTAAATTTTTCACAAAATGAAATAACATTTAACCTTTTTATGATCTCTCATGTGATATCAATATTGTATATGTAACATTAAAAAACAAAATTGGCCAAAAATAGATTTAATAAAAAAGAGTTTCTTTTTAAAAATTTTTAAAAGAAAAACATAATTTTAATGCCAAACGACATGAGTTGAAGGGTTGGGTGATGTCCACACTCCTTAGAGGGGATGAACAAAATCGGACTCTTAAACAGATCATATCATATCAGACCAAATTTAAATATATCAGATCGGACTTGGATAGTCATAAATACATAGAATTCAGAAGTTTACGAAACTAGACCAATTAAAACCACATCATACATGACTTAAATAACCAGATCAGATCAGAACACACCAAATTTTTTTATTCCAATTAAAACATCTAAATTAAGATACAAATTTTTTAATATTAATAACTACGATTATTGCGTATGCAATAAAATATGGTGACAACAAAGGCCTGAAATTATAACAGGGCCGAAACCTTTGCAGCCCTAAATCTATACAATTATGTTTCTTTGTTAGTAGTACGAAGTATACATTCCATATACTCCATAAGTCCATATACTCCTCCAATCCTCCTTGCGGCTGCTTCCTTTATTCTGCAAGTCACGGCCGAAGTACGGATATACAACCTTCTGTGTCTCTCTTCTCTTTTGCAAATCTGCTCAAGTCACAATCACCTTTTTGTCTTCAAGTTAACAAATCCAGGTACGTAGTTATTCATTCATTTTGTTTGTTAGATAGTATATTAATATTTTATTTATTTATTTATTGAAGGAGACTTCCATGTGAACAAAGCAGAGCGAGACGTTGTCGTTCAAACAAAGTCAGGAGCTTTTCAATTCATGACAGAGTTAAACCCTTCATTTCTGAGATTGCAATACCCCTTATTATTCCCGTACGGTCAAGATGGATACAGAGAGGATGTTAGATTGACTCGTGCGAATGATGAGACAGAGTGAGGAAGGAAGCATGTCACACAGAAAGGCTCCAGGACCGGAATAATGATACATCTTTCATATTGCGATCAAAACGCCTATTTCAACAATTTCTGGTGGACGGATATACAATGATGGAATCGACTCGATTGCAATTTATTCGCCAACGTAAGAAGGAATTAAGAAGTGACTTATACAGTGGCTTGACTAATGCAGTTGGGCGGGGCGAGACTAATGCAAGAAGGGTGGGTCAATCGATTGTGCTACCTAATTCCTTCACATGGAGCGCACGTTATATGATGCAGAATTATCAAGATGCGATGGCAATATGTAGATGGGCAGGGTATCCAAACAGTTATTCATAACATTCACATGTAATCCTAAATGGTCAGAGATTATGTGCTTCGTTAGTGACAGAGGTTTGAATTCAGAAGACAGGCCGGACATCCTTTGTAGGATATTTAAAATGAAGTTGGACCTACTAATAAAAGATTTGAAGCAAAATAAGATATTTGGTGATGTCAAAGCGGGTAATAATTATAACCTTTTACATATTACTATTTTCAATTCACTACAACTAACTTAGCTTTTAAATGTAAACATGTATTACTTCTAACAATTTCGATATTAGTTTTTTTTTCAATTAAAATAAGTATTAGACTTTTCAATTTGATCTAAATTGCATGGTAAGAGTATATTTTTTAATACTTAATTTTTATGTATCCCAATATTTATTTATTTTTCAACGCAACTGTTATAGCAGTTTATAAAATCAAACTACATTATAAAAAAATATACATGTTAATATTTGATAGGTTTCATTTATGATTGGCATTTAACAAAATATTTTCTCGATGCAGTTGTCTACACTATCGAATTTCAGAAGTGTGGTTTGCCTCATGCCCATATAGTCTTGTGGGTAAATCAGAAAGGCAAGAGAATATCACCCTCATAGATTGATGAGATTATATCAGCGGAGATACCTGATGAGGAGTCTGACCCGGATTATTACAATGCAGTCAAAGAACTTACGATGCACGGTCCTTGCGGTCCAGCAAACAAGTCAGCACCATGCATGGAGAAAAATGTTTGCACAAAACAATTTCCGAAACGTTTTGTTCAGCAAACAACCATTGATGGGGATGGCTATCCAGTTTATAGACGACGACCTGATGGGAGAAGTGTCACAAAGAATGGGGTTGATCTGGACAATAGATATGTGGTTGCACATAATCGTACATTGCTGTTGAAATATGGTGCACACATAAATGTTGAGTGGTGTAACCAAACAAGGTCGGTCAAATATCTTTTCAAGTACATAAATAAGGGTGACTACCGTATCACAATTGAATTTTCTGAAGCAATGGATGGCTCCAAAGAGAATCAAGTTGACGAGATTAAAATGTACTACGATTGTCGCTACATCTCGGCATGTGAGGCTGCATGGAGAATATTTGGGTATCCTATCCATTATCAGGATGTGTCATTGGAACGTCTCAGTTTTCATTTGCCAGACGAGCAACCAGTATATTACCACCCGGATGAACCGGTTGAAACTGTTCTTGGAAAATGCACAATTCAGGACAAAAAAATCTTGGCTTGGATGAAGGCAAATGAAAAACATCCAGAGGCACGAGAGTTGACATAAGTTGAATTTCCAACTAAGTTTACCTGGAAACAAACAACCAAGGAGTGGGTGCCAAGGAAAAAGGGCTTTTCAATTGGTCGTGTGCTTTTTGTTCGTCCCGGAGCAGGAGAAAAGATCTATTTGAGGACGCTACTAAATGTTGTTAAGGGTGCTACATCCTTTGAAGACTTGCGCAGTTATAATGGGACATTATTTCCCAGCTTTAGGGATGCTTGCTATGCCCGTGGGTTGCTAAAAGATGATAAGGAATATATTGATGGGAGCACTGAGGCAAGTCATTGGGCATCATCATATGCACTGCGTAATTTGTTTGTTACTCTTCTGCTGTCAGATGTGTTATCAAAACCACAATTGGTATGGGAGAAGTGCTGACAATACTTTTCAGAGGATATACTTTATAACATTAGAAGGAATCTCAATGATCTTGGTATGTAACTAAATTAACTGATTCATTTCTGACTAAGTTTCCGTGAATGAATTTTTATCATATTATAAATATTTATAATAAAATATATGTATATACAGTACCAAATTTAATTTATATTTTATTATTATAATATGATTTTAGTCTATTAGGATGTAAATTTTGACATATTTTTTGTATAGATTGCAATTAACACTATTTTCATACATTAAATATGAAAATTATTCTATCATGTTCTATATTTTGTTTTGATGCATTAAAAGGAATGAATTAGTATGGAACGCATATGTTATTTATTAGATGATTATGGATTGTTCAAATAAATACTTAAATGAATTAAAATATTTATTTCAATGAGATATAATATGACTAATTGATTTAATTATAACTAAGTCTCCATGCATGAGTTTATATCATATTACAAATGCAAATAATGAAATATATGTATATAGAGCATCAATTGAGCACAATTGGAGTGAAAAAGTATTGCTTGGTCGAGATCGAGAAGCTGTTGAGGAAAAGGTGCAGATCACTACGAGATTTTGTGGGAATGCCAATGCCACCTGAATCCGATATTCCTTCCATTGAAGACACCATAATTCATGAAGAGTTGACGTATGACAAATCTGTTATGGCCGAGACTCATGTAAAATTATTGAAAAACATGAATGAAGAACAACGAAGTGTCTACGATAAAATTATGGAGTCTATTGACTGGATGAGTGGAGGTGTCTTCTTTTTGTATGGTCACGGTGGCACTGGAAAAACATATGTGCGGAAGACTTTATCGGCAACAATAAGATCACGAGGTCAAATAGTGTTGACCGTGGCATCGAGTAGGATTGCATCACTTCTTCTTCCCGGAGGACGTACTGCGCACTCAAGGTTTGCTATTCCACTCACTCCTACTGAAGACTCAACCTGCAATATAAAGTGTGGTAGCCCTTTGGCTAAATTGATTCAAACGGCCAAGTTGATTATCTGGGATGAAGCTCCTATGATACATATGTATGATTTGCCCACAACGAACTTAATTACTATCTATTCCATTAAATTACAAAGCAATTTATTAAAACAAAAAAGTAGCAATGATATTTTTATTATATGTAATATTATTAGTTTGGTTATTATATTATTTTTTATCATCATCAACATCATGAACTTCTTCTTAAATTACTATTATAAATACAATTATTAGTAGAATTATTTAGTCTAGCTTATCTTATATTCTTCTAATTCTTGATATTAGTTATTTAATTTTAAACTGTCATTCATAAAATTTAAAAAAAAAAATGTACCAAAAACATCATAAATTATTACATATTTTTGATTTAGTCATGTTAACTTATACTCAATTTTTAGACTTTAGTTACCACGAATCCACGACACTATATTGTTGTAACTTTTTTTGATGTTTTTTTTAAAAGCAATATTTTTGAAATAACTACATCTCTTAAGAGATTATATTTAATCATCATAATTGATGCGTTTAAATGGGTCTTAATACTATAAATCTAATGTATTATCGTTACCTTTTTTATATAAATTTCAACGGGCATTGCTTTGAAGCTTTAGATAGAAGTATGAGAGATATACTTTCTTGATGTCATGATGGAAATCCAAAATTACCATTTGGTGGGAAAAACAGTTGTTTTTTGTGGAGACTTTAGACAAGTGTTGCATGTCATTCCTAAGGGAACAAAACATGATATTGTTCATGCATCTTTGAATGCATCACATTTGTGGCAGTATTGTACGGTGTTGAAGTTAACAAAAAACATGAGACTCAAGAACTTCACAAATGAATTGGCCAATCCGAGTATTTTGAAGCTTTTTGCCGATTGGATACTGCAAATCGGTGATGGTGTTCTGGGAGGGAGCGATGATGGCGAAGCAGAAATTGATATACCAAAAAACTTTCATGTTCCAGTAATGTCTGATCTCATTGAATTAATTGTCAACACTACTTATCTAGTTTTTTTTAAGAACATGAACAACATCTCATATCTTGAAGGGAGAGCGATTCTTGCACCGACAATTGATGAGGTAGACAGGATCAATGATTTCATGTTGCTACATAACAGCTCAGAGGAAAAGACCTATTTCAGTTCTGATTCAGCGTGTTCCTCTACCTCAGACAATGAGCTCCTTCAAGAAATCCATTCTCCCGAGTTCTTTAACGGAATGAAATGTTTTGGTGTTCCAAGTCACAAGTTGAAGCTAAAAGTTGGTGTACCAATGATGCTCATGAGGAATATAGATCACTCGGTCGACTTATGTAATGGTACCCGACTTTTAGTGACAAAACTTAGTGAACATATTATTGAGGCATATATGATGTCTGGAACTAATGCAGGTGAGAAGTTTCTGATTCCCAGGATTAGTCTAACCCCATCAGATGTGAGGCTCCCTTTCACATTTATGCGTAGGCAATTCCCCTTGATGGTTAACTATGCGATGACGATGAACAAGAGTCAAGGACAATCTTTAGAAAATGTGGGTGTTTTTCTACGACGTCCTGTTTTTACACATGAACAGTTATATGTTGCAGTTTCAAGGGTGACAAGTCCGTCTGGCTTGATGTTCGTGATATGCGGCGACGAGGGAAATCAGAAAAAAAACCGCCCAATTTTTGTTTCATTTGTGGAATTATAGGCTATTTTGATAAGTTCTGCCAATTGAAATATGAGGATAACCTGGTATTGGAAAAAACTTACAGGGTAAATCTGAGAGCTGGCGGAGGGGGGAAGACTAGTTCTACAGGAAGGAACAAGTAGCTTGTGGAAGGGTCTTCTAGTGCAGCTCTGAGTTTTTCACACAAGGAGGATACCAAGACAGGAGGTGGAATAGGAGGGCAAGGTTGGAGGGAGTCCACGATAGGTACGGGCGACAACACGACTAAAGAGGGGAGTTTGAAAGTACCGAGGAAGTGTTAGGGGAACAAAAGCGCAAGAGGATATGGGATGCACAAGAACATGAAGAGCCAGGCAGGGATAACATGGGTTTAGACAAGCCCAAAAACGGGGAGGAGGCGGGTTGCGACATTTAAGCCCGTCGAAGCATCAGAACCAGTTAGTAGGCTTGAGTACGCAATTGGTGGTGGTGCTCCGGAAGACGAAGCGGGTTTTTTATTTTTTTGCTTTGTTGTTTATTCATGCTTTCGAGTACTCGATTTACTTTCAGTTTTGTTTTTTCTTGTGTTGTAAGATTGTGAGTTTGGATTTGGGTGACGAGAGGTCTGCTTTAACTGTGTTTGGCTCAGTTGCGCCCAATAATGGATCAACGAGTTATATTGTTTCTTTTGGAGGTGATTAACTTTGAGTCTGTTTCGAGAGTCGGCGGTTGCCATCGGTCTTCTTGTCCTTTTACCCATATATGAATGTTGTGATATCAATATAAACATCTTTCCAAAAAAAAAACTCCAAACAAATATAAAGTGACTTTAGGTAATTGTATTCAAATTTTAGCTTGTTTGAACTGCTTCAAAATATTCAAATTTAATTTTCCGCATAGAATGTGTGAAGTTTAACACATACATTTTTACACTTAATCTAGATTGATTTTTAAACATATTTGTGCATGACAACTTAAGTTAATTCTAAATACATGTTTGATTCATTCCATGTTTGATTCTTATTATTAACATAATTTTGAATAAAACATAGAAATTATGTGATTAAGATGTTGATGGATATATATTATCGTGGACCGGGGTACCCGAAATGATGTATTTCTTGTATTAGACCTAGCCCGTTTTGTGTATCGGCCCAATGACATTTTGTACGCGCAAATGTCTTGTTTATATTTGATGTCTGTTATATTTGACTTAGCCCGCATTCCTTAGATCGGCCCAGAGCATTTCGTAAGCCCATGTGACCCTCATATTTACATCCTTTGTCTTGTAAGAAGAACTCTAAGACCTAATTCATTCCTACTACAAACTTTATCTATCTAGTTTTTTCATTCTCTCGATCCTTTCTCTAGATCTAGGTATTACAGATCATCATATGTATTTAAGTACGATATCATTATATTTTTGTTCAACGAATATTTTGTTATTTATAATTGATTTTACATTATTTATGTTCTTAATATGGTTGTTGTCTATGATATGTGTGAGATAGTGAATGCCGTGCGGCCGCCTCTATTTGAGAGGCTTCCAGGTGGAATTTTGTTACGAAATTTTGTGAGCATATTTTTCAAGAGCGTGTATTTCTCTCCTTAGATCATATTATCATATGATCCCTACTACACACACACATAACTGACTTCCAGGTTGGGTTTGTTAGGACTTTTTCTGGTGTCCAATCTAGTTAGATGTCTTTGTATTTGTGTAGTTGTTAGTTAAATGTGTAAATGGGCCACAAGAGCCATATCAGCCCATTAGGCCTTTTGTAAGCCATAAGTTAGCCTCCTTCTCCTATAAAAGGAAGCTAACTTATGAGGAAAAAAAATGACAAGGCATTAGAGTATAGAGGCTGAATAGAGAGAATAGTTTCCAGCTGCTCTCTCTCTCTCTAGAGGGAGAGCAGCGGCCATTATACGATGTACCAGATTTCCGTTCAATCTATCTGCTTCTTTCACTGTTCTATGATTTTATGATTGTTAGAAATAGGGATCTACAGGGTTTTAAGTTGAAACTTTGTAAACATAATTTAGACTTTATGAAAAACATGCTCACGAAATGCCATCAAAAAATTTCACTTAGGTAAATGGAGGTAGCCACACGGCGGATTCTGTCAGACCGGCCTGAAATGATAATTCTTCTCTCTGTGTGTAAATTGGGCACACTTCTAATGAGAATCATGCTTAACGTAAGACCTTCAGTTTGCTATGCTTGAAGCTGAGCTCAGATGACGTTTTCTGGACAGCCTCAGACCTCTCAAGCATACTCACATTGGTATGATTGGGAGTTGTGTTTTGGAGTGGGGAGAGTTAGGAGGGTTTATGACATCTCTTATCTCGTTTGTGAGTTTAGAAAATTGGAATGAATTGTTTTGGAGGGAGTTCTTGTGACCCCTCAAACCCCTTCAAATTTTCAACTTTCAAGTTCTCCCAACTAGATGATTTTGAAAGATAAATATTTTATTGATAAATTTAATTTAATTACGAACAAATATATATGTAACTATTTAAATTCTCCATAATTTTAAATTTATTTTAATTGTAATTCCTCTTTAACCCCTCTCTAATCATATTTGCAACTCCCAAACAAGAAAAAAATTTCTTCTCCTTCCCTTCCCCTTACCCTTTTCCCACCACACTCTCAAACACACCCTGAGAGTGTGGTGAATGTGAGAAGACTTTTTTCCCACATGAGATAACTTTTTTCCTCCAAATTGGGTGAGCTGAATGTTGAGTTTGGTTGGGAGATTTCAGAGGAGAGGGAAAGGGAGGATTGATTTTTTATTTTATAGGTTTATCTAAATTTGTTACTGTTAGGCTACAAATAACTATATAATTAGTTAGATCATGTATTGTTATATACTATTTTGTCTTCACTTTATTTCAATTTTTCTAAATCTAAAAATTATTTAAAATTTAAATGTGATCCCTACCCCTCCCCAAATCTCCCAACCAAATTGGCCCTAAAAGTTGAGCATTTACAAGATATCAAAAGAATACAAAAGCCTTCCAAAAGCCCTAATCGAAAACTTAATTGTACAAATATGACTAAAACATAAATCATTCACAAATAGAGCAAAAAATTAACTTTCTACGCTAAATACCCTTAATGTAATAAATAAATTAATTAATTGTTCCCTAGTTCCATTGGGCAATCAGGACAGTCTGGCAGCGGAGCTCCGATGAGACTCCCAACATGAAACTGATAGAAAACGCGTTCTGGAAATTTTGACCGAATTCCGGCAGCGACAACAGCCAAGACAGCTAGGCGATGGCCGTTGGCCTGCATAGGTGGCTGGAGGCCGACGATGTTGGCCTGCGGGACGGCAGTCGACGATGATGACTGGGCCGAGCAATCCAAAAGCTACAGAGATATATTAATCTAAACACACATGATTAGTTCTATTTAGCGATCTGAAAACAAGGTAGTTATATCTGTGATTTTTAAACATCTTTTGATCTTGTTTAAATAATTAACTCTTTTAAGTAACCAAACACCTTGTGGTTCTAACATCAGTGTGACACTCTAATTAAGTAACCAAAAGTGAAAGTACTGCCACAATGGTTAGGTATACATGTTTTCTAATTTTTCTATCTCCACTTTTCAAATTTTTTAGAAAAACCGAACATACTTGGTACGGACACTACGGAAGTACGAATTACTAATCAACTCAGACCGACCTAATTCCAGACCCTTCAACCTAAAAAACCACACTGATCTATGGGGTGTTTGGAACTAATTCTGTTTCCGCTTCTTTTTTAAAGCAGAAGTAAAATCAGAATCAGTTTTCAGAATCTGGTATCCCCGCTTCTAAAAAAACTAATTCTGGAAGTAAATTAGAGCACCAAAAAACCAAATCAGTTTACTAATCCCATTCGAAGGACTGGCCTCCGATCGCATCCATCGCGCATCCGTGTACTCTTCCTCCAGCATTCCCCTTCACAAAACACACACTTTCCCCAATTATCAAAACCTGTTACTTCCCTCCCATTCTCCTCTTCACTCGACGATCTTCTTACCTACTTATCCTCTCTATAGGTCTTTGTTCAAGCGCATCCAAGGATATCTCCGAAAACCAGACAAGGTAATCTTTGATCTTTATGTAGTTTCACACAGTTTATTTGAAGCTATATTTTTAATTCTTACTTTGCTTTTGTCATGAAGGCAACAAAAATTCCGCCTTCCACCAACTGAGAAGTATTTTCCGATTCGCTTTACATCTTGCATTTTGTAATGCCTTCTCGAATTTGCTGACTTTGTTGGGTTTATAAATTAAAATATAAGTACTTAGCTGTACATGTGCAGTGAAGATGAACTGTTAGAAATACTTAAAAACACAGGCATAAAATGAGTGGAATGATGAATTGTAGCAAAGAAATGGTTGATGTTAAAAGGCAAAACATCTAATGCCTATAATGTGTAGATGTTTCAATATAAGGGTAAAGGGCAAAACATTTATATATTTTGTTTAATTTATAAAATAGGCCAATTGACTACAACTATATAAATATAGCTTAGAATTTTTCTAAAACATACTACGTAGTTTATATCCTGGATGTGTAGGCTCTTGAATTCCACTAGTTAAAATACCTCTGTTTCAAGTTTTGCTCTCCCAGGTTTATGTTATATTAGTGGACTGACAAATGCATATTTATTGACAGGTAAAAAAATAAGGGTCCTGAAAGTCCGTCCGTAAATTTGTCTCTAGTGATGGCGTCATCTTCTTCTCATTTGCGCCGTGGTAAGAGAGATGCCACTTTTAATTGTCAGATTCTCATCCCTTGCTCTTGCCGGTATTTAAATTGTATTTGGATGGAGGGCTTTGGAGTTGGAATCAAATGAGAATGCGACCTAATGTGAAAAATGATAAGGAATCTTGTCCATTTAAATTTGAGAATTGTACATTATTTGAAACAGAAAAACGTTTTGCAATGGATTAGAAAACAAGGTGGCATTTTTGTTAATAGGTCAAACTTCTTCTCCCACGGAAACTTTGCATTGTCTTAACCAGAAATGTGCAACTCCATGAACCAGTGACGGGAACCAGATTTGGAAATGGAAAATAGCGTAGATTGATACGAAGTAATAAAATGGAAAATACAACTGAGACTCTTCGAGAGGCCTCACTCCCCCAATTCCCAACCCAATCCCAAATTTCTGCCTGCCTTTTCTCCTCCCCCCATTCTTATACTAAAACAAAAGGGCCGGCCCAACTCATGACTTACTCGGCCCAAAACCCTTATTCTTATACTATCACAATTATTTACTATAATTCTATTATTAAAATTATTACACCAATATGTCTGGTTTCTATCATATCTCCCCCTTAGACAACCATCTTGTCCTCAAGATGGGTGATAGGAAATAACTTTGACCATCATCTTCATCATTGCACCTCGTCCTTCCCAGTACCTCGCTGTTTTCTGTTCAACTTTCAGACATATTTCCTCATCTTTTCTATTGCTTGGACCCTCGCACTTTGATCTGTTTCTTTCAATATCAACCTCTTCCCAGAGCTTTGTCAGTGCCATTAAGGAGTCCTGACTCCTGAGTCAGAGTTGATACTTCTTCAGGAGGTGAGAAATACATCGATCACAGTCCACCAGCAAATAGCAGTATCCACTCACATGGTATGCATTGTCATCACCCCAACTGCCTTCTAGTTTTTCATCAACTTTGATTACCTTAACTGGTGCTTGTTCTATAATGTTCTGCTTCATCATGAAAAACCCTTGATCTTCTTTAGGCTCTTTGGCTGATAAGCATAAATATATGCTCTTTCTCCTGTTTGCTTAATCCAAACAGTTGGGGCAGCAAACTCTGAGGTACAACCTACTTCTGCTCCCCAAAGGTCAGTTACAAGGAACCCATCTTTCCCTTTCAATCACTTGTCAATCTGTAAGGGCCTCACAACATTGCTGCCCTCAGATTTTAGAGTATCACAACATTCCCCCCTTCCAGTTATAATAGAGCCAATAGCTCTTGCAGCAACAGAATTCACTTCAGGAATAGGATCTTGAGGAACTCCAGCAGGAGCATCATCAGCACTGTTAGACCAATCCTTACCCGGTTGAATAAGATAATCGTCCTTATCAGGTTCCAGAACTGATGGTGCAACCGGCATCAGCTCAGTGGTCAGTGTATGCGGCTGATTTACTGGTGATCCATTTTCTGATTCATGGTGGTCCATGGCTCTGTGTTAGGAATATACTAGTATAAGGAGCTGGTAGAGTCGGTTAGACTAGTTTGTTAGACTTGTTATCATACAACTGTATTCGGTTATTGCCAGTGTCTATAAATACTCTTGTAACCTTCTCTCTATCAATAAGATTGATTCATTTCCATTATCTTCAATATTTCTCTCTTAGAGAGGCCTCACTCTCCCAATTCCCAACCCAATCCCAAATTTCTTAGAGAAACTGAAAATACAACTGAGACTCTTAGAGAGGCCTCACTCTCCCAATTCCCAACCCAATCCCAAATTTCTGCCTGCCTTTTCTCCTTCCCTCCCTCCCATTCTTATACTAAAACAAAAGGGCCGACCCAACTGATGACTTACTTGGCCCAAAACCCTTATTTTTTTACTATCACAATTATTTACTATAATTCTATTATCATAATTGTTATACTAGTATGTCTGGTTCCTATCAACTAGATTATGCATTGTTTCGGATAATTATCTCAGAAATAACCATTCTCACCGGACACAGACCTTATGTGTGTTTGTATATCTATATTATTATATGTATAGACTTTTAAGGTATAACTCAATAGGTGATCATATAAAATTTGAATCACCATGTATTTGCATCCCTTTGGGGAGATAAAATTGGAATCACCATATATTCGTTTTAGAATTATAGTATTGATCAAGATATAAACTACACCCTCCAAAGCCCCCCCTCCAAAAAAAAAAATAATAAAAAAAGAGTATAAGAAAACCTTAATCCCTCTCTATCCAAGCTCATCCTTTTGAAACTTCGAGACCTGTTTTTAGTGCATCTTTATGGTTCGTAATTAGCTGCACATTGATTCAAGTATCATGGTTCATCAAATACATGAATATGAAATTTACAAAGTAGTTTCTGCGAACTAAAGAGGCATCCAAACATATTTCCTCATGTTGCTTCTTTCTCTTCTTAGTTTTTACTGGTTATCTGCACGTTGATTACTTATGGTTTTATTATTGCATGTTTGGTATACCTACTTTAGTAGGCTGTTCACTGTTGGGTGACCTTTTGAACAACTCAGCTGGGTTCATGCGAGTATCAAATGAGATTATATCCAATGGTTTGTACACACAGGTTCGTCTTCCGTACTGTGATATGATTTTTGGGGTTTTGCATGTTCATTGTTACTGTTGATAACCATTAATTACAAATGGCATGATACCATTTCACCTTTTATTTGATATTATTGGACTGTCATATGATTTTTTATTTATTTTTATTTTTACATTTGACCTTTTACTAAATACTTGTTAGAAATTTAAGATCAGAGTACTAGCTCTTTCACGATACTGTAAATGGATTTTAAAGAACAAAGAATTACAATCACTATATATTAATAAGAAATTGATCTAAATAGGACTAAAACATGGTTAAAATTCCAAACTAGGACTACATGTTTTAAATTCCCTAAATAGGACCACCGATTACCATTTTACCCTTCACATCATTACGATTCAAGAACCCTCCAGAGACACATAGCTCATCGGGCCGCACCAGAAGCTCCATAACTGTAAGCTTGCGATTGACACCCCTCCGCTCTCCTCTGCTCTGCAAGAACCTCCAGGGCCGCACCCTTCTGCTCACGCCGGAATCTCCATAGTCGCACGGCTGCACCTTTTTTCATCTGCAATTTCCCAGGTAACCTTCTCCTCCTAATCTTTCTACTCCCACCTACTTCCCTCATCTTCTCCTTCTCCCCCCTCTTTCTTCTCCTTCTTCCTCCCCTCTTTCTGCTCCTCTGTTTTCTTTTGTCTCTTCTATTTTGTGAACTTCGAATTTTGAATGAAATTTGGATCTAAAAATATCAGAAAAAAGCTAGGTTTCATCGAATAAACACAAAAGCATTTGAATTTGATTTTTATTATTTTGTTAATTTTGATTAATTTCAAACCTGAGAAAATGTCATTTTGGGATTTTAATCATATCTATTCAGCAAAATGACACTTTTATAATTTGAGAATGTCAAAATTATTGGTTATATTTGAAAAAACTGTCATGTTTGTGGCAGTATATTTTATCTGAATGACAATCTAGAAATGACATATGTCCATAAGAAAATGGCATTCTTATGGCATTTTATGTCATTTTTATGGCTTATCTGAGAATGACTTAATTACTTGTTATTAGAAATGACATGTTTTTTTATATGTTTTCCAAATGATGTTAGAAATTTAGAATTTTCATCCTTAAATTGCCATTATTTTTCATCTAAAAAATTCACATTTTTAATAACTGAGAATGTCATGTTTTTTATACGAAACTTCCATCGTCATGTCACTGTTCTTGACATTCTCATTGGGGATCTGCAAAACATATGAAACTTGGGGATTTTGCAATGGCCAATGCAGAACTTGTCTGGCGGCGGCGGCCTCGTCAAAGTGCTGTGGCGGAGGTGGACATGTTGAATGGATGGCAATGCAGTAATTTTTTAGACCTGAAGTGTTGGTTTCAGCGATGCCAAAACCCGTCTAAACCCGTCTGGGAAACGCACACCTAGGAGAATTTTAAGTTTTATTTCATTAAGGGTAGTTTTGTCCAATTAGCTCTTTTTAGTCCTATTTTTGTTCAATAAAACATAGTAGTCCTATTTTTGCAATTCTACCTAGTTTTAGTCCTATTTAGAGAATTCTCTCTATATTAATTTGTAGTTTAAGTAAACCAATTGTCCACTGATGTTTCATCAAGGACACTGGACACCTTAAAAACTTGTGAATATGTGGCACTTATGTGCAACACCTAATAAGTTGGATTTGATTTCCTGATAGGCAGAAGCAAACAAAAGTTAGAGCACATCAATAGGGGTGTGCGTGTTGGGTTTGGGTTTAACCCAAGACCTAAAGTGGAACCCATTAAAATTTTGGGTGCAAATTGTTAGGGTTCAAAAACTGATCATAAAAGCTTCAGGTTATTCAGATTGGTTCTTGTTGGATTTGGATTCACTCATTCACCAAACTCAAGATTTTGGTAAAATTTAATATTTGTGAAGTAAGTTGAAACAAATTGAGTAAATAACGACAAAATGATATGAAAAATATCTTCAAAACCCATGATTGTACATCAATGTATGTAGTCTCTGTCTGACAGCAAGTATATCGTCATATAAAATGAAAAGAAAAAACAAAAACAACTGTGATTAACCATTGCATTAAACTGTTTGTTTATAATTTATAATGTCTCTAGTTTTCTGCACTTTTGGATAACTGTGGGCGAACTTTTAGTTTCTCTTCTCCTCTTTCAGCAACAAAGGACCTTTATACAAATGAGGACCAAGCTTAAAGTAGTTGACAATTCGGGTGCAAAAAAAGTGATGTGCATACAGGCACTGAAGGGAAAGAAAGGGGCGCGATTGGGTGACACCATAGTTTGCTCAGTCAAGGAAGCTCAGGCTGGGGGTAAAGTGAAGAAAGGAGAAGTCCACTATGGTGTGGTTGTTCGTGCTGCAATGCCAAGAGGCCGATGTGACGGGAGTGAGATCAAGTTTGATGATAATGCTGTGGTTCTTATCAATAAGCATGGTGAGCCGATAGGGACCCGAGTTTCTGGCCCGGTTCCACATGAGCTTAGGAGGAAGAAGCACCTGAAGATTCTTAGCCTTGCTGAGCATATTGCTTGACCTGAGGAGGTCATGCGTTGTCTGCTCTTTCTGCCCACACACCCTTTTTGGCTCCAGTGCTTGTTTCAATTTCCACAGGATGGCTTTTTGGGTATTTTTGGTTTTCGAATTAAAATGATTCACAATCAAACACATTTTATTAAGGATTGGGTTATGCTAAATGCATTGTTTGTTGTGGTTTGACTTGCAAGATAACTAAGTAGAAAGTCTGTAAAATTGCATGAAGGATCATAATGCATGAAATTTTTAAAGATTACTTTGAGTATTGCAAAGTTGAGTCTGATATGGTCTGAATCGAAATGTGAACAGCCAGTGCTGAGAATCGAAAAAAGAACTGGATCTATGTACAAAGGATCTGGTTAAGGCTCTTATCTTTTAGGGACCAGAAATGTAATAGTTTTATATAAAAGGTGGAATCGGAATCATAATTGGGTATATCTGGTACGATTCTCAGATTGCTACTGTACCAGTTGTCATATTGGATCCAAACTGATTTCATACGGGATAATTCTAAATACAGCCCACTTTTTACTAAATAAATCCCCTAATTAAATTAAATGTCTATTATATCCTTATCGTGCCCCAATCCTCTCCTTTCTACTGGACAGCTACCGGATAGGGGTGGACTCGGGCTGGTTCGGGCCTGGGCCCGGCCGGGCCTCGGGCCAGAAAACTAGGGCCCGGGCCCGAACCGCCGGTGGGCGGTTCCGGTTCCGGTTCCGGGCCAAACCGTGCCGGGCCGGGCCGGGCCGGGCCAACCGGTCTAATTTTTTTTTTTTTTGGTTCTCCTTTTTAACCCCCTACCCCTCCCCCTCAACCCCAAACCACCCAAAACCACCTCAAATGGCCCAAAATACCTAATCCAACCCAAAACTTAAAAAAAATTCAAAAAAAAAAAAAAATAAAATCCGGCCCGAACCGGGCCCGAACCGGCCGGGCCGGTTCACCAAAATCAGGGCCCGAGCCCGGACCGCCATCCCACCGGGCCGGGTGGACCGAACCGGTGCATGAACCGGTTGACCGGGCCGGTCCGGGCCCGCACAGTAGCGGGCTGGTCCGGTTCCGGGCCGGTTGGCCCGGCCCGAGTCCACCCCTACTACCGGATTTTGGTGGTAATCCGCCTGGACAGCTGAATGTTTGGTTGCTTTGGAAAATCCGCAGGTGACATGCTCTGAGGCGAATGGTTACTTGCACAAGGTTATGGAGGAAAAACGGAGGCCCATGTCATCAGAAAATGAGGGATGGCTAAGGCTGGCCGCCACGGGGCGGCTAAATGTGCTATGAGCCTATGGTGACCGGTGGACGACAACTCTCCCTTCGATAAGTTTCCTACAAATCTGGCTCTCGGACTCGCCCGATATGATTGGAGCCGACGGGGACATTCACGGAAGGTCGGAACAAGCTTCCCGTAACGCAGTTTTAACTGAAGTTTTGAGGTCGTTCCCGGACGTCATTCTTGAAGAAGGAAACTGTCGGCATTCTGTTGAAGTTGCTGGGTTGTTTGATCGAAAAGGAGGGGATTGGTTGCTTGATGATGTCTGCAAAAGATCTTTAGTGGTGAGTTGCGAGTTGGGGCTGATTTGTAGAAGAGTTTCTCGGCTGTGCACAGTTCTGTATAGCAGGAACCGACGCTGAAGCACCTGAGAGTTTTTTTTTTGGTTTTTTTTTGTTTGTGCCAGAGTAAGAGTATGGTGTTGATGGTGTCTGATCGTTGCTGCAGTTTCCGTCCAATCACAGCGGCAACTTTCTTGCTTAAGCAACAACCTTTTTGTGAAGCTATTCCCGGACGTCGTTCTTGAAGATCCGGCATCACAAAGAAAGAGAGCATTGGGGCAATAATAGGGATATAGATATATAATAGACATTTAATTTAATTAGAGGCGGCATTTAGTAAAAAGTGGACTATATTTATAATTACCCTTTCATACACTACTCTCATTAAATCAATGTAAGAATCTATTAATGCGGTCTTGTTTTGGAGGAACTAAAGGCAGATCGAATTTGTACTAGTTCTGATCTGAAATTCTTTTTCTTGTTTAGTTTCCAGTCAAATAACCCGTATGTCCAATGAGACAAAGTACAATGCACTTTCTTCTTTGATCTGTATTTAAATGTACACGACACTTTCAATTTTTGAGATTTTTTTCATTTAAAAATACAGAACTATGAGAAAATTTTAAACTTTGTCCAAAAGGCTAATGTTTCTAACATTTGAATGGGGATGGAGTATAATGCATTCTCTAAAATATGTAGTATCCAATTCATGGCTAGCCGCTTCAATGAAAATATGGTATATTCAAGTTTGTCTTAAGAAAAAAAATATCTTGAAATAATTATTAATGGAGAGTATAATTTCGTATGTAATATTAACTCTCTTGTGACCACTTTTCAAACCCGTGCGATGCACCAGTGATTAACAATATTCTAAAATATGTACTAATATTAGTGATGGACCCGGGCCGATTCGGGCCTGGGCCCAGCCGGGCTTTTTTTTGGGAAGGGAGAACCGGAACCGGCCCGGGTAGGCAGCGGTTCCGGGCCGGCCCGGTTCATGTAATTTTTTTTCTTTTGCTTTTCTAATTAACCCCCAACCCCCACCCCCAAACCCCCCAAAACACCTAGCCCAACCCGGAAGAAACCAAAAGAATTGAAAAAAAAAAAAAGAAATAAGCCCGGCCCGGCCCGGCCGGGCCGGTTCCACTTTTAGGAGGCCCGAGCCCGCCCCCTTTTAATCCCAGTTCGGGTGGCCCGGACCGGTCCTATGACCGGGTTCCGGGCCGGGCCCAAACAGTACCGGTTCCGGGCCGGATGGCCCAGACCGGTCCTATGACCAGGTTCCGGGGCGGGCCGGGCCCTAACAGTACCGGTTCCGGGCCGGGTGGCCCAACCCGAGTCCATTACTAACTAATATTGAATCAATATAATTCTAATGCCTATTTTAAAAGTAACTCAAACAATTTCTTTTCATGTTTATACTATTTACTTATATGCACAATATAATTTTTTTTGTTCTATAATGTTAAATTAGTTTTAATAATAACACTTTTTTTTAAAAAATCTATAAAAGAATAAATAAAACTAAAAAACCACGTGGATTTATATTTCTTCAATAATAAATAATTTTTCTTATAAGAAACCAAATAAAAGTATTAATTCTCTTAAGAAAATATACAATAAAGATGCTAGTGTATAAAAATATAAGTTGTAATGGTTAAAATAATTGATTTTTTTTCCTCGTTTATAAAGTGGTGTTGATATTATCTTATGAGAAAATTATTATCTTATCCGCATGATAAAATAAAGGAAATTCACAAGAATAATCTCAATTTGAGTGATTTGCTTGAAATAATTCAAAGTATCAAATATCAATTATATCAAAATAGTCCCAACTATTGAATTTTTTTCTCAAAATACTCCACATACTCATAAATATTACTCAGTATAAGTTATTTACGGTTAATTATAAGTCACCGGAGTATTTTGAGAATATTTTTTAATAGTTGAAATTATTTTGAGATAATTAATACTTTGGATTATTTCAAGCAGATTACTTATAGTTGAGATTATTCTTGTCCATTATTTCTAAAATAAAAAGGATTCAATTATTTTATTTTAATGTTTTGAAAGACATACGGAGTATTCATTTTATTTTCGAGTTTAGAGGTCAGATTTCAGAATGGGTAATATTGCAATAAGGAAAATTGTCCTGAATAGGAGTAAATGAGGTTTGAAATTCCAATAGGATTATCGCGCTGTTCTTCCTGAAATAAGAGTTATTACTGTCATGTATGGGAAATACTGTCATGATTGAAAAAAAGTGTCATTAATTATAATAAATACTGTCATGTTAAATGCACTGTACTGCAATTATTTGACAGTCACGCCTACAAAATGACAATAAATACTATCATGTTAGTCCCATTTCGGAAATAAAAACATAGTGATCATATTTTGAAATTCTAAACTACATTTACTTCTATTTTGATTTTTGAGAAATTGTAATAATTCGAAGGTTTATTTGACCTTTTATTTTTGGAGAAAATAAATTAAATACCCTGAACTTTAGGTAAGTGTGATATGCCCACCCCAAACTTGTATGTGTTAGTTAAATACCCCAGTCTTTAGTTAATATGAGAGACCAATACCCTTCACTAATTAAATGTATTTAATTTGGGTTTATTCATATCCATGTGGCTTATATTTGTATCTGTGAAGCATTCACACGGTGTTTCTTTTCTCCTTCGTTCACCAATCCTTTTGTCGGAATCTCACCGCCGCCGTCTCATTTCCGGTGGAATTTCCCTTCACTTGCTTATGTTGTTTTAGAATTACCGCCGTAGTGATTTGAAGCAGGGTGTAACATAAAAATTCATTCTTGGAGCTAAATTGAAGGTAAAATGCAGATAAAGAAGACATTTTTGCATCTGGGTGTGCTTAAATTGGTGCAATGTGTAGGCTATGTGAACCATCCATTTAAGGTTGAATTTAATGGGATACAATGAAAAGAGAATGAGAAAGCCTGGAGTTCCAAATGCAGAATGTTTCTTCAGATTTACCTTGTTCAACAAGGGATATGTGGCAGAGACTCATGGATAGAAGCTAGAGTAACTCATGGTGAGTTAGAGAAGGGGAAATCAAATTGATTTTGGGTCTTTCATTGGGAGGAAGATTCGGATGAAAAAAACCCATGAATCTCGCTAGATCTTCTTCTACAGTCGCATTTATTTTCAATATAAAACAAGGACACGCCGCTGGAGAGTCCCTATGAAGATAGAATCAAATATGAGATTGAGGGACATCTTCCCTGCAAGTGGGGATGAAGGAGTGGATGAATTAAATTAAAGGAGCGACCATTTACATCAACTTATCAAAGACTAGGGTACCAATTTCACATGTTAGCTAAAGAAGGGGATATTTAAATAACTTAGACTAGTTTAGGGTGCTGATATCACACCTACAAAAAAGTATTTAAATTATTTTTTCCTTTAATTTTTTGTTTCTCATGTCACATCACATCCTGATTCCCTGTGTGGGCTCTTATTCACGTTTATTTTGTTCTTGCTCTTCGACCATTCTTACATCTCAAACTCCCTCATTCCAAAACCTTCATCATCTCTCAAAGTATCCCATTCCCTCTCATCTGTCCGATCTATCTCCCCAAAGAAGTCTCCTCTTCCCTCTCGGTTTGCCTCACAACATCGAAAACACTGATTTCGTTGGACACTAGTTGTGTTTGAAGGAAGCAAGACCCTATCAATCATAAGATTTCACTTTATTTGGTAATATGCAATGAATTGTCTTGCAGTTTCGTTAGGTATTTCAAAACCCTAGTTGGGGGGGGGGGGGGGGGGGGACTTGTAGCCGTGAGGGTGTATTTGTGGTATATAGTGCTGGGAAGATATTATCCACGGAGGTTGTATTACTACTCTCCTCCTGCGCCACAGACAGCTAACTATTTATTCAACACTGTTCAGTAGAGTGAAATCAAGGTGTGAAAGAAAGGCAGAACTTCCTGAAATAGCCAGTTTCATACATTTAATAACTAGGCTACGGTTAACAGTTAATTGTGGAATAATATACTTGATGATTTTCCCGAAGCAATTAATTTATTAATGATCAGGAGCTCATTTAATGAGTTATTTGGTTTTTGGGATGAGTAAAGCCAATTGACCTATCCTTTATTTCATACTGTATAATTTAGTAAGTTTTTTTTTTATATTTTAAATTCTCTAAAATATTCTGCAATGGTTAATATTTAACTAGCCCTAAGGGCTGTGGTTAGCGAGACCTATTATCTTCCAAGGAGAATGTAATGCGTACCAGACCGGGTGTGTTTAGCCTTGTGCTTATACTATATTTTAATTTTATTTAATACTTTCGTTTTGGGATGTTGGAATATTAATGCAACATGGTTTTCGTAGACAAAGTTCAAACCTACACTAATGCCACATCGTTTCCATAGATAGTGCAAATTTTATGCGAAATTAACTGATTATAGTCTTGTATTTATAAACAAACATTGATGCTAAGTCAGTGAATTCATGTTTGAACTGACACATTATATATTGATTACCTATTCTAGGAAATGTCGAAGAAAATAATCACAAGAGAAGAGTGGGAGAAAAAGTTGAATAATGTTAGGATTAGAAAAGAGGACATGAATAAACTAGTGATGAACTTCCTAGTCACCGAAGGTTTTGTGGAAGCTGCAGAGAAGTTCAGGCTGGAATCAGGAACAGAACGTATCCTTGTACATCTTTACAAAATTATATGGCTCGTGTGTACATTTAAGAATTTGTTCTTTCCTTATGTGAATAATTAGCTGACATAGATCTTGCCACCATTACCGATCGGATGGCAGTTAAGAAAGCAGTACAATGTGGTAATGTTGAGGATGCAATCGAAAAGGTTAATGATTTAAACCCTGAGGTACGTCTCTCTCTCTCTACTTCTTGCTGTCTTTTTTCTTGCCAGGGACTTGGAGGTGCATGTTTGATTGAGTTGCAACTTGCAAAAGTTGTGTAAGGCACCTAGAACTAACAGGGGCTCAACTGGCACCCAACTTCTCTAGAATCTATTCAGTTTAGCTGTCTAGGGGTTCTTAGCCAAATTTCAGCAGGACTATATGGCCTTTTAGGTTAGATGAGAGAAAAAAGTCTTGTTTTTCTTAGTAACTAATAATCTGGGCTGAGCTGAAAGTTATGTCATTTTTTTTTTTGCAAACTGTCATCCTCTCTTTAATTTTTCTCAAGAGTCAAGACGTGTACCTTTAAATAGCTAAATGGACAATGGTCACTTGGTCAGATGCCCAGATAGTTAGTTAACTACATCATCACTGCATAGTCACTTAAAGAGAACGTACCCGAGGAAATTTTGCTACTAAAATTGAGTAGAAATAAGCAAGTACTATTAATACCTTGGTGTAAATGAATAATAACACCTGGTGTCTTTTAATTTATTGGCAGTAATTAGCAATGAGATATTGAGATGTATTGAAAGTGAGCTAACGTTCATCCTTACACATCCTATTGAACTGAACATCTGGAGGTAGTTAATGTCTAAATCCGCATTATGTACAACACTTCCAAGTTCCAAATACATTTTCCAATATTATAGTTGGCAGGGAATACTATCTCGAATCTCTGGTAATTCAGCTGGAGTTGGCCCTATCCCCTCGTCCGATAGAACTTCGATTGGCATCTTAACGTTTCTAACATTTTAAAGAGAGAAACACTAGATAGTCTGAAGTCTTTAGCTTGAGTGTAGTTGTCTAACCTTGTGTAATCCCCACATTCCTGTATGCTTTGCCCCATAAGTTATAATCTATTCATGCTCCTAAGCGTACTTTCTTCGCGTGCTCAATTCCATGGCCCTCCTTCATCATCCTGGTTAACTCGGGCCAACCCTTTGGTCCGATCGGCCTCGTTCTGTTAACACCATGAATTATAATTTAGAAGTGCACATCTCATAGTACCTGAGACTCTCAGGCTGAGAGGCTTAGATGAATGTCCTTAGGGAGTTGTTGGTTCGTGGATTGTGAGATTATCTTTTGTGATTGGTTTACCGTTTGTGAGTGAGTGCAATACTACGGGAGTATGAGATAACTTAATGGGACATTTGGTAAGTGGGAATAAGGGATTAGAGGGCAGGACACAGAATGGTAGTTGTGGATAAAGAATCACTAAATTAGTCTTGTTTGGTGGGGATTAATAATAATTACATAGTAATAAATTTACTAAACTACCCTTACTAATAATCTTCTCTTAATTAATGATATTTTGCTCATTCTATCCCCCACTTTGCTTCCTCATTTACCTGCCCTCTTTCTCTCATGTATTATTTTACTGGGAATATAGCTTCTCTATTTCCCAACTTTGTCCCTCATTTTTCTCTCATTCGCACATGACAGATAAATAAGGGATTATGTTCATTTGGGATTACAACTGCCAAACCCACCTACAACTCTGACCAATTTTTCTTTAAGATGTTTGGTTCACAGAATGTGATATCATATTTGTTGTCAAATTGTCCAAGGATAAACTTGAAATTGTCTTAAAGGTCACTGAGTTTTCCATCATTTGCAATGGAGCCAATGGTTCACTATTCTTTGGCTTGAGAATATGATGGAATAAAGCAAAATAGCTCACTAAGCTTTCTGCGCTTCTTTGTTATGAAGCAGTAGTCAGTCCATGCAATTTTCGACGCGATTTTCACCTTGGGTCATCCGGAAACAGTCTCTGTGTGCTTTAGTACAGAGGTAAGGTTGCGTACATCCGACCCCCCCTTACCCCACCATAGGTGGGAGACTTTGCGGCACCGGTTTAATGATGATGATGATGTCTTAAAGGTCACTGAGGCAATATTATAATACCTAAGATAATTGAGTTAATAAATATTTTCCTCTTTGTTCATACAAAAACTGAACATGGTTGTGATGTTACATTACTGATGTAAGTGAAATATCTGATATGGAATCTGATTACCTGAACCAAGCTGAGGTAATGAGGTTATATCACATTACCTCAATTACATTACTATTTTCTGTTGCTGAGGTAATTTGGTTTAACTTTTCCCCAGTAGAACTGTGTCATCCTAAACAATTTCGTGCAACATGAACGTTTGGAATTAAAGATTGTTTGCATGATAGAAGGGAAGCTTTGGTGCACCAGTTCCGGTGTTAGTGTGTAACTGAGAGGTCACAGGTTCAAGTCATGGGAGCAGCCTCTTGTCAAAATGACAAGGGAAGGCTTGCCCCCTATACACCTCTTGGTGTGACCCTTCCACGGACCCTCGCTTTGCGGGGACGTCAGTGTGCACCGGCCTGCCCCTCTATAGATTGTTTTCATGATACTGCAGCTTTAAGTTTACTTTCAGTAAAGCACTGCATTATGTCATGCTTTTTCTTTTAATCATCAACAATGACTGAAATTATCTGATAGTGATGTTCAATGGAATTGATGCTTTGGTGTTGCGCGTTGTTAAGTTCAACTTAGTTTATCATTTTTTGCAGCAGTTATATTTGTGGTATCTGTTTCTTTTATGTCAGTATTTTGAATTTGAGTATTATGATATGCAAATTTTGTACCACTGTATCACTTTGTGTGTGAGAGAAATGCAACTGATCCCCTTCCTGTACTACTGTGAAATTCCTATAGAATTAGTGGCATTTGCTTATAGAGTATTTTTACATGGTCTGATGCAGATACTGGATACAAATCCCCAGCTTTTTTTTCATCTCCAGAAACAAAGGTTCATTGAGATGATAAGGAATGGGAAGGTGGAGGAGGCTTTAGATTTTGCTCAGGAGGAACTTGCTCCAAGGGGAGAAGAAAATGTAATAAGTTTAGACTATTATGATTTTTGTATTACAAAAATGACAATCTTTGAGTAAAAGAATCCGTTGAAATCATCATTCTGAAAGCAGACTCTATTCCTTACACTCTAATATACTGGATTCGTTATATAATCTTTTGGATTTACAAATGGGCAAACTTGGTATTTTATTTCTTATCAAACCTGACTAACAAAAAATAATGTTTTTTTGGCAGCAAGGGTTTTTGGAGGAGCTGGAGAGGACAGTCACATTGCTGGCATTTGAAGATGTTACAAACTGCCCTTTGGGAGATCTTTTAGATATATCACAACGTATGAGGACAGCAAGTGAGGTGAATGCTGCAATTCTCACCAGCCAAAGCCATGAAAAAGGTTAGTATTTGATAGGGATCTACCTATATTAGGAAGTGGGCCTAATAAACTGTTAGGAATTGGGCCTATTAGAACAAGAATAATAATGAGTCTATTAGATTAGTATAAATAGAAGGAGCTGGGAGATGTAACGGCGGTTATTGATTTGTAAGGATTTGGGGGCCTTCGGCCATTGTTGCCTTTACTGAATAAAGTTGCCTTTGAGATTCTTGATTCAATTCTGTGATCTGTTAAGACTAGAATTGCAGGTTTTCTTAACATTGGTATCAGAGAGTTAGGATCGCTGGTGTGGAAACTCTGTCGCTAAAAGAAGTCTGTCGCAGATGGAGAAGAATCAGGAAAAGATCGAACAAAATCAATAATCCTTCGATGATTGGGCTGCGGAGATGTGGAGTAGAATAAACAAGACCGGTCACCAACCTCACTGGCGAACTAGAGACCGAGCGCGAATTGTTTCGTCTGGTTCGCACTCACAAAAGGTTTCGCGCGGAAAAATGGAGAAGACCGCGGAAAAGGTGGAGCGCCTAAAAATAGTGAAGGAGAAGCATACGAAGAGCAAAGAAAAGGTAGAAAGGGATGGGGCGAAGGAAAGAAGGACCAGATTGGAGGAGTCGCGAACTGTTTCGCACTCGCGAAAGGATTGGCGCGGAAAATTGGGGAAGCTCGCAGAAAAGGTTGAGAGCGGAAAAGTGGAGAAAGAGAAGCACTCAACCCTAGAAAAGGAAAAGCGCTCAAACATGGAGAAGGAGAAGCGTGCGAAGAGCAAGGAGATGAGGACTGAGTTGGATGAAGTGCGCACCAAGCTGCGGCCACAACGTCACCGGCGAGGACGATCGAGGAAGGTACGTCGCTGTATAAATTCGAAAAGCCAAGGTTCATTGCAGTTGCCAAATTCTTCTGGTCCTCTGGCTTCGACTCTAACTGAAAACCCCAGTTCAAACTCTCTAACTGAGTTCACAGAATCGCAGCAGGAGTTGGTTAATCAGCAGCAATCGTCCACGGAAGATTCATACACCTATAGCGAAGAGGAACGCTATGAGAAATCTTTAGTTAATCTTGGACATGAAGCTGGAGCAATTACTCATTTTCTCAAGTACGAGCCCATCAAGAATTTCCAGGATCTCATTCCGGGTGTCTTCACAGATGCAGTAACAGAAGTTAAAAAAGTTTGGGGGCTGTCAACAGTGGGTTTTATTGTGCTAGATGGAGGTGTAGGTTGTGACATACCGTCTCATATGGCAATTGCTGGAACAGAGAGCAAGATTTTCTGGAAAAGAGGTGAGCAATGGAAAAGGTGTAACATGGTTCACAAAATTACTTATAGAAGAATGATGGAGAAGTCTGTTATTGATGCTGACAGACAGAAGCAAGAAATTAGGGGTGAAGGTGATGTGTCATTCCAGGGTGCCTTATCAAAACAGTTGGGGAAGAATGACCCACAGATTAGTGCAAGTGAAGGTTCATTCTTCACTCTCTCATATGTCAAACCTAGGATAGCAGTTAAGGGGGGCAGTTTGATACTTCATGCAAATTGGGACTCCTCTAATTATGGACTGAAATGGGCTGATGAGTTTATTTTTGAATATCAGCTGGATAAAATCAGTATGGCCCTGGATCCTACTACTCAGACTAATGTTAAGGGGTTGGAAACTGAAGCTAGGTTTCAACCTTACAAAATGATCTTAGGCTCCAATGATGTACTTGGTGAAGGAGCTGACTTTGTATTACCAGCCTCAAAGTGTTGCTTGGTTTATGTGTTGCTGCATAGTAGCAAAGATTGTACCATTTTGAAAAGGGTAAAATAAATAATATACCCTGAACTTTGCCTTAGTGTGAGTTCCCCACCCCGAACTTGTCCTAGTTTAAAAAATACCCCCAACTTTATTTATTTAAATTTTTTGTACCATATTTTAATTAACAAATAATATTTCTCAAATTATAATATGTTAATTAGATTTAGTTGTCAAAAAAAGATTAATTAACATATTTTTTGTACTTAAATTAGAGATTTTGAAGTTATTTAATCAATTCGAAAAGCACACATTAATTTGGGAATCACACATCTTTTTTTGCCAACTAAATCTAATAAAAATATTACAATTTGAGAAATATTATTTGTTTATTAAAATATGGTACAAAAATATTAAATAAATAAAGTTGGGGGTATTTTTTAAACTATGACAAGTTTGGGGTGGGGAGCTCACACCAAGGCAAAGTTCGGGGTATATTATTTATTTTCCCCTTTTGAAAATGGACTCTACTTTTGGGAAATATGCAGTAGCAGAGAGCTTTTGGTGGGGAATTTCTATGAAAGTTGTGGGGTGGCATGAGGTTGGGTGTACTCAAATTACAGCAGTGGATGACATTGTTTTACTGAAAAGCATGATAGAACCACAGAAATTTGATGTCAAGCCTAACTCAAAAGGAGAAAAGTCAAATGCAGTTGAGCAGGTTAAAAAGGATGAGAATTTTGATGTTCAGGACATGAATATACATTCTGCTGCTGTTGTAAGGGATATACCTCAGGAAAGAATGAAAATAATTGTGGCTATTGAAGGCCTGAAGACTAAGGAAGAGAAAGATACTTCACCAGAAACATTCTATGCTGCAGAAACATCTCAGAGTTGTGAAGATCTAATACTGAAGCTCTTAGCTCGGAAACCAGTGAGATATTGGGAAGGTAGAAGCGCAAGGAAGAAGAAGGAGCAGAAGATCTTGGCTGGCTCCTACCGCCCACCTTGAGGGCAAGGTGGATGTTTAGGGAGGGAGTATTGATAGGGATCTACCTGTATTAGGAAGTGGGCCTAATAAACTGTTAGGAATTGGGCCTATTAGAACAGGAATAATAATGAGTCTATTAGATTAGTATAAATAGAAGGAGCTGGGAGATGTAAAGGCGGTTATTGATTTGCAAGGATTTGGGGGCCTTCGGCCATTGTTGCCTTTACTGAATAAAGTTGCCTTTGAGATTCTTGATTCCATTCTGTGATCTGTTAAGACTAGAATTGCAGGTTTTCTTAACAGTATTTTACTTAATTTAACTATTATTTGGCCGTGTGTGCTATAGTCTATAGACAGATCCAACATTTGACTCTTGAGCATGTGAACTTTTGCCCAATTGCCAAATATTGTAGACAAGAAAGTGGTCCATTAGTTGATACTTGAGCTTGTAACAATGTTGAATTTATTTGCAGGAGGAGCTCTATATAACATGGTAAAATCTTTAGAAGCAATTGAATTAGATGATTGAACAAAATAAAAACTCAGAATTAATTAATAGAAGGAAAAAGCTAACAAGTGCCCATATCGTGCTGTTTAAGGAATAAAAAAAGTCGTTTTTTTTTCTTGGAATGCAAAACAAATGCATTAAGAATTTAAGATATGTAAAAGACCTAGCAGCCTAGCCAGACCCGTTAAAACTTAGTTAGCAGCCTAGTGATAGAACTCTCACAGGTCCTTATTGAACTAACTGTAAGAATCAAGAATTCAAGAAACAACAAAATAACATACAAATGACACGATGTTCTTCATGGCATTTCCAATCCAAAACAACAAATTTAATGTTGCTCCAGTAAACTGATGAAACACTTCTCTGATCCATTACATCAACTTTTTCACCAATATGTTCTTCCTTTAATCTACCTATACAAATTACAAATCTTAGTTATACTAACCTATGTTCTGTAGTTGCAATGGTTTGACATTTTGTTTGCTAATGTAAGACTAATTAATTAATTATCAATTTAATTCATTATGTATTAGAAAGTTAGGAAAAGTTGATATATTGAAAGTGCTCATCGAGACAAACTTAGTAACATTCTACCTAATATGATTTGTTTTTATTTATTACTCCCTCCGTCCCACCAGACTTTGTCAACTTTCCTTTTTTGTTTGTCCCAAAAAACTTTACCGCTTTCCTTTTAAAACAATGAATTTGTGGTTTTGTTCATTTCTCTCTCCTCTGCACATACCTCAACCACACGGTTTTTACTGTTCTAATTTCACACCCAACATCAATTTGGCATAGTTGAGTAGGAGGAGTTAGTGGTCATCATTTTCATTTACCCCAGTGCCGCAAAGGCTCTCACCTACGGTGGGGTAAGATGGGGTCAGATGTACGCAGTCTTACCCCTGTACTAAAGCACAGAGAGATGGTTTCCGGATGACCCATAGTGAAAATCGCGTCCAAAATTGCATAACAAAGAAGCGCAAACAGTTTAGTGAGCCATTTTGCTTTATTCCATCATATTCTCAAGCCAAAAAACAATGAATATTTGGCTCCATTGCAAATGATGGAATATGGGACGGAGTTAGTAGTAAAGAACTAAAAATATGGTTATAGTTGATATGTAAATAGTGTAAAGTCAAAGTGTAGCGATTTAAAAAGGACGGTGGAAGTATTATGTTTTCCTACTTTAATTATATCTATGTAGCAAATTATATTTTTTGAGAATAATGTAATAAAAGCTTTAAGTTAATGTGCATGTAAAAGTACGAATTACTCCATCTGTTCACACTTACTGCTGCAGGTTTTTTCACGGATATCAAGAGTAAATTGTAGGTGTAGTAGACTGTATAAATAGTAAGAAGTGGGGTTGACTGAACAATTACCAGGTTCCTAACATGGGGGAGATGGAAGGGAGTAAAAATTGGTAGGAGAAGATGAAAAAATAAGAATGCCTGTGTCTTATAATGCATTCACAATCGGCAAAGGAGAAAACTGGAGCAAGTATTAGTAAACTTGCATAAAAAAACTGGACCAAGTAAAGTGAGCAGGAGTATGAAAATTATTGGACAATAGAACTGAAGATATTACTCCTTATTGGAGTGTTGTTGAAAAGGGGATGGAAAAGAACTGTTCTATAAAAGAACTTGCAAAACTTTATCCCTTGTTATCTTCTGTTGTTATGTTTTTCTTTCAACTGGATTTAAGAATCAAGTGTAATTTTCGTTGTTTATCAACTAAACTTCTTATGTTTTATAAAAAACTGTCAGATCCCAAGCTTCCAAGCTTGCTGAAGCTGCTAGTATGTGCACAAAACCAACTTGATGAGAAAGTTGCTTATCCTCGCATTAAGGATGTTTCCACAGCCACACTTGAAGACCCATCTGCTTAGGAGTTTAAACATGTATATCTATAATCCAAACAGTACGAGTATGTGTGTCTTTCTGCTGCTCTGGAAATGCTTTGCTCGTGGGGTGGGGGGTGGGGGGGGGGTGGGGGGTGGGGGTTACTTGTCTGGAATCTGGATACTTGACGCTGTTGGGGTTTTAGAATTATTACTTCGGTGGTTGTTAGGTTCTATAATTCTATGGCTTGCTAGATTTATTCCAAGTAACCCATGAGAACTGACGCATAAAATACATAAATAAATCATTTTTTGTGCACCCAATCGTGGCAGTTGAGTGCTTAGATTCTTTATTAATACTACCTCCGACCCTAATAAAACTTCCAAATAGGTTTTGCACACAGTTTAAATAGTCAGATAGTGAGTATTGTGTGGTGGAGAGTTGTGCAGAGAAGAAATAAACATGTAAGAAATGTTGTGAACCACAAATTCTTTCTTAAAAAGGGAAAGTAGAAGTTTTAATTCGGACAGACAAAAAAGGAAAGTTGGAAGTTTATTTAGGGACGGAGGGAGTAATATGGATTATATAATAATCATATAATTAAAGTTGCGATTCAAAGTCCTCTTGTATAATAAATACTTCCTTTTCCGTTCCCTCTTGGGTTGGTACTCGGTAGTATTGAGCTCACTTAAGATCTTCAGGAACTTCAAGATGGATTATAAACTCTATAACATGTTAGGAGATGAATCTAAGGAATGCCTGAATGCTATTTAGACTAGGGATGGACCGTACTTCAGGACGGGACTATGTGGCTTCGGGATCAAGGAATTCAGGCTTGGTACCGGCTGGGGTAAAGCGGGACCGGGTCGGGTCGAGCTGAAACAGTATCGGGTCGGGCTGGGCATTCAATTAAAAATTAGTGAAGCCAGGGCCGGGCCCAAAAAGTTGAGCCCAAAGCCCACCCCTTATAGCCACTAGTAGTGGGCCCCGAGCCGGGTCTATACAGTAATGGGCCGGCCCGGGCCGGACCTAAATAGTACCATGCTCGGGTCGGGCCGATCTGTCTCAGTCCATCCCTAATTTGGACATGAAATCAAGAGTTATAACTTACAATCACTACGCTTTTCAAAAGTTGAACTGTTGAAGTGAAATGGGGTGCAAGGTTAGCAATTTAGCATCATTAAAGTGTGATGACATCATGAATTCATGATATTGGATTAGAAAGAGCCATTAATAAGCGGGGTTATTTAAAATAGTTAACATGTAATGTACCCTTAAAGGCTTAAGGTATAAGTGGAAATGTTGATATTATGGTGTTTTGGGTTATAAGATTGACTTTGTTGCAATGCACTTAGGGGCGCTGGGCTGATTCCGATTTCCGAATGCCTAATGTGTTGGGGTTTTGAAAACTAATGACCGATAATTCTCAAGTTTGGTATATCAACATTTTCGGTATTGTATAAGTTTGTATTTTGAAAGTAACCAATATATTGATATACCGCTATACCGAAAGTTTAATAAAATGATTTCTTTAAAATTATATAAATGACTAGAGATTCAAAAAGGATAAATAGCTTTACATTTTATTTTCAATGTTGTTTCAATCATTTACTTTTTTCATTGAAGACTACTACGTAGTAGTGGTAGTACGGAGTATTATTTTATTTATATTAATGTCACTTAAGTTATTTTCAGGAGATTATGTCGTTTTTAGTATGTGATACATTGAAACATAGCTATAATAATTCTTATTTAAAACTGAATAGGAGGACATCAATAGTTTATTATTAGTGTTTCATAAATTTATATTAATGGTATTAGTTTATAACTAGTTACACCGGTTTTGTGCATTCCACTTGGTATATAATAATCTGTTAGGTTCATAAGTTCATTTGTCCCATAAAATTTGCCCAAATATCCTAATATAGCCATGAATAACTTGTGTCATTTCAAGTGAATATTTTTATTTTATTTTTTCACGTGCAATTTTACTTGGACCAACCTTTATGGGTCGTAGAAAGTGTATTAAGAATTTAGTGTGACATAAAATTTTACCGATATCATTCTTGTACCATATTGAAATTTTGATATACCAAATACAAAATGTCAAAATTTCAGTAAGCTAATGATATGTATTTTTTGTATACTAAAAATTTGAGTACGGCAAAGGTGATAGATAGTATAAAATAAGCGGTATATTGGACCCAACTGTCCCAACACATAACTTTCAGTTTATTGAGTCGTGCTTCATATACGAGCCATTTAGTTTTTTTTTAAACCATTTTATGATGAATTGTTTATTTACACAGATGTGTACCGACTGTTTTTTCCATATATGATGAATATACAGCCAGTGAGGGATATGAGTTCGTTCTTTTTGAAAAACGTCAACAGGTTATATCCCATGTGGAAATGTTATTGTGGATATTAATGTAGTGTAGCTGAGTAATAATTCTTTCCAACCAAACAACTGCCACCCACCACTCTTGAATGCTTTGACTCCTCTCTTTCCCTCTTCACACTCTCCTAAACTAAACTATCGGTATTTGATTCTACTTTTTAAAGCAGAAACATAAGTTTTTAGAAGTTTATCTCCTCCATCTTCTAAAAAAACTGATTCTAGGAGTAAATTAGAGTACCAGAATCACTTCTGGACTTTTATCCAAACACTCCAATTTCTGTTTTTGCTCCCTGAAGGAGTAGAAGTAGTTTTAAAATCAGATCCAAACACCCCTTATGTGAGACATCCAATCCATATATACGCTACACAAATATTTTCGAATAAATATTACGCCCTCCATTTCGTATATACTTTCTCAGTTCGAAAGTAGGTTTTCAAACATTTGACCACAACATGACATAAATTTAAAATTTGTTTGGTAATACTGATATTAACTTAATAGATTGAACATGTTGGAATTGGTGAAACTCTACCTAAAATGATTGAGTTATAGAAAAATTATACCGAGTATTTAAAACTATATTTTATAAACGAAAACTAGTTAAAATGATTTTCTACAATCATTTCATTAAATTCAACCTGAAAAGTAACTCCAATTTTACTTATTTTGAATATTACACAATCAACGCATGAAATCAAAAGTTAGGATGTTTTCTTTTGGACCGTTTTCAGTCCCAAACCAGACCAGATCAGACCAGACCAGACCAGACCAGATCAGACCAGACCAGACCAGACCAGATCAGACCAGACCAGACTTGACTTCTGTAGTTATAAAATACACAGAGACCAGACGTTTACCAGACCAGACCAGACCAGACCAGCAAATTTCAATCCAAAAGAAAACATCCTTAGATGTTTGGTGAAAAAGTTGACGAATAAGGTGAAAATAGAGATTACCAAAATACCAAGTATGTCCGACTAGATGCTTAAAACATGGCTCACTTTTATATGACCCCAAAATTATAAATATACTCTGATTGTGTAAAGGTTAAGAGCCGTAAAACATAATTGTATATATTGATTGATGTAACTTAATTGCCATACTAACCTTTTCTTTGAGAGATTATTATTTATAAGATGGCTCCCAATTTGTAATTTAAAGAGGTCTCAAAACTCTATTAGGCGGTCCTATGTAGTTTCATAGAAAAATAAGATCAGAAATGGTGCAGTCTATACGCAAGTAACACTTACATTTACATTATTAGACTCAAAATGGTCTTGAAGTCGAGTAATAACTAACAAGTACATATAAAATACATTTGAGATCTTACAGGTAGTACTTTATGTTCACATTTATTGTATTCTAATTTCCACAGCAAAAGTCTACAAATTGATGACCGTGGTGGGGCCCGGTAAGAGGGAGTGATGTGGGAGAACATACATGAGACATCTAGCAAATAATGTTACATAACTTATCCACTTTATTTTTCTCTTACGCAAATACTATCTATAATGGACTGATAATAAGCCAGATCCCCCATAACAAAAAAAATAGGTAGATTGAGATTAGTGAGAGAACATAAATTATTGAGAATATGATGAGAATAATGGATAAATCCAAAAAATGTAATTGTAATAATGGATTCTTGTCAAAATTATTGAGCGTATGATGTGAAGATTTAGAATTGGATGTAGTTTTTCGTTACAAATGAAAAAGAAAGGGTATGATGGAGGGAGTATGTGATAGTAATGCCTAAAAATACGTATATGTTTCACTTCAAGATCAGATAAGAACACAACAGATCAAACATTACTAGTTGTAAAAAACATTTGCATACCATATCAAACTACTTAAGATTAAATTTATACAATTCAGATAGATAAAAAAAAGTTACAATCCATCTACAAACATGTACAATGACGTGCACAAACTGTCGTGTCCAAAGAGTATTTTTCATGTTTTTTTTAAGAAACAAGGGATTTGTTTGATTGGACTAGACTAGTCGAACCTCAAACATGTCATTATGAACCCTATGAATAATGCACTCTACAAAAACATGAAATATTGACAAAAATGTAAAATAATAACTTGTATTAGGTATAAAAATATACGGGAGTACAATGTTTATGTCACAAAAATAATAAAACTACATTCACAATCACTTTAGTCACAATTGAATCCATAAGTTTTATCATGTTCTAAAACACTCATAAAGGCGGCGCCTAGGCTCACCAAGGCGCAAGGCGTGAACAATAAGCCCCGCCTATGCATATGCGTGACCAAAGGCGTGAGTGTTACACAATTGAAACTTTTAACTATCATTTATTAGCAAACCAACGGTACGAAGACACGCTAGAGCACAAGTTTCATTCACAAGGAAAAGAAGAGGATGTCCACGATATATAGAGTGTTGGAACGAGGAGTGCTTCATCTCCTTCCGGTGTGGGATGAAGTTAAAACCCAGTTGGCCAGACAAATAATACTCCGGACCAAGGTTAAAAGTAGTTGTCAACTAGGCTCCGACAAATTCAACATAGTAAATCCTTATTAAGGAGTATATCATTAAATTATTATATTATTATATATATTATAGGGTCATTATTATTATATACGTAGTAATGATAATGATGATAACAAACGATTTCATTATTTTTTTGAACGGACAATTTCATTATTATTTGTACTGTCATTGAACTTTTTTTTATGAACTCTTACTTTTTATATACCAAATTCATATAATAGGTGTCCATTTTAGTAATTCAGAAGTTTATTTTTGTTGGAAAATGTATTACTATTATGTTTTGCATGATATTTTATAATATTGCATTTATATATTTAAAAAAATATCTATAAAATTTAGAAAAATTAGTAAAAAAACTAAAAACGCCTTTCTGCGCCTAATTCCCGCCTAAACTCGCCTAGGCTTCAAAGGCCTAAGGCTCGGACGTGCCGCCTCGTCACGCCTCACGCCTTTTAGAACACTGCTTTATGGAGAATTTTGGTAACATTTTAGAAACAAGCCTATATATAATCCATGTTTGGGCGATTACGATTTTCAATTAATTAATACCCTCTGAGCAAATGCGCTCCACTCTGAATAGATTTGTAATCCAAAGAAAAATCATTTAGTTTTGAATGAAGAAGATGATGAGCTCCAAAGCAGCACTCATCCTCCTTGCTCTCTTCCTCGTCCACACCTCTGCCACCCGATACGCCCCGGACAAGAAGCGCCCCACCGATCAAACCCCTTCCGGCGACGGCGGCGGAGGTCTCGGAGCGTTCTTCGGGCCCGGATCTGGGTTCGGGATTCCTGGACTCGGCGGAGGGTACGGATCCGGATTCGGAGGCCCGGGCGGCGGGAGCGCCAAAGGCGGTGTGATACGGCCGACGGTGGTCTGCAACAAAAAGGGGCCGTGCAAAGGGAAGAAGCTCGCGTGTCCTGCCAGCTGTTTCAAGTCGTACAGCCGAGCCGGAAAGGGTTACGGCGGCGGAGGCGGCGGCGGAGGCTGCTCCTTCGACTGCACCAAGAAATGTGCTGCATCTTGCTACTAATGTTACCGCGCGAGTATGTTAATTACTTACTTATGTACTAATTATTACTACTCGATCGTAATGTAATATTTAAGCTGGTCAGCAGCATATATTATATGCTGAGCGGCCTAATTAATTTCGAATTATTATTACTATAGAGTTGCTGTTTATGTGCGATGAAAGCTTTCTCTCAGTGGCTTTACTGCATGGTAGGGTGCCACTGACAATCAACTTCGATTTTTAATACTCAGTACAAAATTATTTTGAATATGAAAATTATATCAAAATGATGAGAAAAGTTAATATGACAACTTTTTTGGGACGAAAGTAGTACAATATATGACAAATAATTATATTTAATTATTCAAAATTTGTTAATGACAATAATTGTTCAAAATTTGTTATTAACCAAGAAAAGTCAATATATGAGAAACATTTTTTCAGAATGGAGGTAATACTAATATGACGAGTAATTATATGAAGCACGTCAACATACTAAATTGAGACAAAGAAATCATGACCGCCCATTTGTGTTCTTTTTTTCTGTGGCATTGCACATCTGCACATCAATATGTTCAGCGCCTCCATGGAAGGCATTATTTTTAGCTATTGCTGTTGCGGATCTGTTATCACAATAAATAGTCATACACTCGTAGCCAGTAATTTTCAGCAAGTAATTTTTAGCCCGCTGAAGCTTATAATCAACAAGTAATTTTCAGAACCACAAAGCTTGTCTAGCAGTTGTTGTAACTGCTACATACTTTGTTTCAGATGATGACAAAGCCATGTTTCTTGTTTCTTTAAAGTCACAACCGGTCAGTGGTAGGAGAAGCCCGGGTCAATGGCGGATCATGGACATTAACTTTTTTTGAAAGCAAAACTGACCCATTATATTAAATCAAACTCGCAGTACAGCTAGGGAAATTGCAAACCATAAAGTAATTATCCAACACTAACCTCCCTCCAAACCAACCTTACCATAAGCCCACTTGCCTCTTCACTTCTTTATCAAACATAGAGTAGTCCACTCCAAACAGAGCGAGACTAATCGTTGAAAATGTGAGAAATTTGTGGCTATTAGCAGCTGCATCAGCCTGATTGCCTCTCAATAGGAATCTAACAACTAAGAAAAACCAAACTAAGAGCCTACCATTCTTATTTGTCCTAAATAGAACAAAATAGAGATATTTTGACTTTGCACCTCACTTTTTGGGTGATATTGAACTTTACACCGCATTTTCAAAACTCCTAGACTTTACACCATATTTCCCCTAAAATGTCTTTGCCTTTGCACATCATTCAAGATTTTTTCTTCACAAAATGTTGTAAATAGGATGCAAAGTCTAAAAGTTTTGAAAATGGAGTGCAAAGTCCAATAACACCCAAAAAGTGGGGTGTAAACTCAAAATTCCCAACAAAATAAAGACTTGCAAGTAAAACATAGTAAAAATAATCAAACTTCAAGCACCGATCATGGACATTATCTTTGAACGTTCAAATTTATTTTTATAAATTTTAGGTGTTCATATACATATATAAACTTTTGCACTTGCGACCTCATACATGCACTTTTGCACTAGTCATTTTTTGCAATTGGGCATATGTCCGCCATTGTCCCAGGTTAGACCCAGATAAATCCGGGTTTTGGCCGATTCTAGGTAACTGAGCAATCTGGTCCCAGTCCAAACCCAATCATGTTCTATTAATTTTCATTTTCAAAGCTAAAAATTGGCCAGTTCCAGTCCCCAATGGGGTGTAATAGGGACTGGGACATGGGTCGCCTGGTACCCAGTACCTCAGTCCTGCACCCGCCTGGTACCCAGTACCTCAGTCCTGCACCGAGATGGTTTCCCAGTGATCCAGCACAGTGCTGGATCCGGTTCCGGACCGGTCAGTAATCGCCGACCAGGTCCACCCCTAGATATAACGACTAATAGAAAACTAGAAGAAAAGTCGATAATAAGATGTTTGTACAACATATAATGAAGTCTGAGAATGATTTACACAACCCCTTTGTATCAACAACAAAAATGCAGAATTGATAGCTCTATTTGTCTTGTTCTAATGGCACTTCGGTCTAAAGGTTAACAACAAATATGATGAACGAATACTAACATATAAAACGAGCATATATATTGGCCTAACTCGTGTAGTACCTGGTTTCCCCCTCCCCAGTCCTCCCACACCACTAGTTAGCCCCACTTTCATTCGATACAACAAAATGCCCAAAGAATAGATAATTAAAAAGCCGTCCTCAAGACATCTCTAGCGGCCTGATTTCTCATCTCTGCAGGTTTACCGCTACCTCGGAAGTACATGTACACTTGCTGCAAAATGACGCGGCCACTAGATTAAAAAACGAAACTATGGGGGTACTGGATGAGAACATAAACTATGGTGGAATGGAAGAGCTAGATTTGTTCATGACTTCATGTACCTGAATAACCCAGACACTGATCATTGATTCCAGACAAAATAAGCCAAAACCGATGAAGTAGAAAATCTATGAACATACAGAGAAGAGGGGTAAGATAGAAGAAGAAAACAAAAGAAAATAAGCAAGGGGAAATTTCTGTTTTAGTCCCTAAATATGCCACAAGTGTAAAACTCACTTTTCGTCCTCCGATAAGTTGATAACTGACCTCTATTTTTCACTCCGCAAGTTGTCCCCAATGTTTTTTTGGTCCTCTTCTATTGGGATGCCAAGCGTGGGGGGGGGGGGGGGGGGGGGGCTTAAGGCGCTTGGGAGAAATCTTAAGGGGGTTGAATTATCGGAGGACTAAAACTGGAGAGGTTTTAAGAAGCCATACATGACTCCTCTATGGAGTCACATGGTCTATGTGGCATCACCATCACCACACATGTTTTTTGTGGAGATCTCCACAAAATGTGTAGTGATGGTGATGTCTACATATGCCATATGACTCCATAAAAGAAGTCATGTATGACTATAAATTTTTTGCTAAAACTGTAATGATGATTCAACTCGGGGTCTCGGGGACTACAAATCTACAACTCTTTTTCCCAAAATAAAAACAAGCAGAAGTTGATAAGCCTGTTCTCAAAGCTTACCCCAACCAATACTTGCTTGCTTATGAGATCTACAGCAGGCAGGATACCTCTGTTCCAAAAAAATTGTATAAAACAAATTCAGAACAAGGAAATGACATCAGATCAGCCTTGCATTGACGGGAAAACTAGAAGTTAGAGTTTACAACCGTAACATTAATAATCTCATCATCAAATAAGTGACACACTTTGATGATGAAATTTAACTAATAAACCTATTGAGTATATGGTTAGATCCTGAAAGTGTTTGGTACAAGAATAGTTCTAAAGGTCCATTGAGAATGTAGAAAATGCTAGGGAAAGAAATTATGGAGGACCATCAAGAAAAACATTGGTATGCAAAAATACTGTGGAAAATAAAGCATTGGTTCACATTTGACAAATTTACTTTTCATGTTATAATTATATAGATACTACGCAATATAACACATGTAACAAAAACATTATTGATACTTTCTTTCCCTATGGTAAACCCAAATGTAAGAAAATAAGCTCTCTTAACAAATCCTTTCCAGGCATTTTCCCAGCTCCAAACATAGGCTCAGAAAATCTATTTTCTTCTGTTTGGTTTTACATTGGAAAATGCAAAGGAAAATAAGATAGAATGGGTTTTAAAAGTTTTATATTGTTAAAAATTATTTATCTATTTAAATATAATAGAAGTAAATAACTATGTAACTATAAACATAAGCATTATTGAGTTTGAGCCAATTTTCCATTTTCCCCAAAATTTCCTTTCCTTTTAAGTTTCCTTCATATTTCCTAGCAGCAATTGTACATGGAACACCCTTAAGTAATGAGCAAGTAGAAATAGGAATTTACGTTAGAGATTTGCCTCTAAAAACTATTGGAGGAGCAACAGCTGCAAAGATGCAGAAACCAATATGAAGCTGCATAAAGAAATCAATGGTATTAAAATCACATGGCAAGATATATACACAATTACTTTTAGCACAAGAAACTTACCGAGTAAAACATGAAAAACCATCCAAACTTCATTGCACTTTCGGTCCTGCACAAACCATTATATATGAACCACACTAACACATAATGGAAAAACACATTACATAATAAACGACAAATGAAGGAAAGAAATAACTGCACCAGTATAGCTAAAAAAGAATTGCACCACTGTAGCCAAAAAAAATTGAACTAGTCACAACAGCACCATCCAAGCCTTAATCCCAAAAAGAGAAGAAAGATAAGAAGAATAAAAAAGATAACTAGCTGAAAAGATACTTTTATGAGCTTTTTATTAACTGTTAGCTTTTAGTGACCGAAAAGATCTTAAAAATAAAAAGTAGTAGCTGTTTGGTGAAAAGTTGACTGTTTGATTTAATTCTGTTTGGTATACAAGCTGTTAGGCCTAATTAGTACTAAAAGTCACAGGCTTTTCTCAGATGCTACTCCCTGTAGCATCTCAAAAAAGATCTTTTAATTTTTGAAAAGCTCTTAAAAATTGTGATGCCAAACATACAACTAAAAGCTTTTAGAAACTTTTTAAACAGTACAAAAGATAGAAGGCAGAGACTTATGTCTGCCAAACATGCACAAAGTAAGATAAAAAGGATAAGATAAAGATGCATCTAAGATAAAAATAACATTATAACATAAGAACGATAAAAGATAAAAATAACATATGAACATAGAAAGATAAAAAAAATGATAAAGATGCTAAGGACAGTTGTTTTCTTATGTTTGGTGTCAACTTGATAAATGTAAAGGATAATGAAGTACGATTAATGTTTTTAAGTTTTGTAGACATGGTTAGATTTCTTAGTATTAATAAAATATTAAATAAATAAAGAAATGAGTTTGATTCTTTGAAAAATATCACAAATAAAACTGTAGAGTTCAAACGAAAATTTTATTTCCCACACTTTCCCTTTCAAAATTCCCCTTATGTATTCCTCCTTATTTGTTCCCCTGGCATTTTCCAAGTTCCAAATGGACCACAGATGTTTTCTAAAAGTTGAAGTCATTATCATAATAGGCAGAATCACCATATATTGCCACACATTTTTACAAAAATCATTGGGACACGTAGAAGTTAGCTCCACAAAAGAAAATTTACCTACAAGCACGATAGAGTGGACGGTACCACAGCACATAGGCTCCTGGAACCCCTGAAATGAAATAAATGATAGACAGGAACCAGATTTTTACATCTGCAAGGAAAATTATTACTGTTATAAAGCCTAGTCAAAAGCATTGTGGTTAATAGTGTTGACCAACATCAGATGTAATTTAGTCTAACCTCCCTCTTTAATCCATGCAGTAGTGACAGCTATTACATTCCACAAAAGGCAGGCAAAGAGCCCTGTTCAACAGCAGATTTGTAGTATCAGTGAATAATATATACATATATATTCCTTAATAAATAAATAAATAAATAAACCAAGATGCAACATGGGAAGATTGAAAGCTCCAAAACATAAAGATATCATCATCATCATCACCTCAACTCCAACTATGTTGGGTCGATGACATGAAGTGTAGAGTCAAAGAGTTGTCTAAAATTAGTTATTACTATAAAATTCATGCCAAAAAAACAACAATTCTTTTAGCTTTGCCGGTTTGTTAGTAGATACTAAAAAGGTGGCATGTACACAACCTAGCTAAAATGGAAAAGAAAAAGATGACATAATATGAATATTAAATTTAATACATGAAATAAAACATTGCATACCCAACAAGGTTGTAAACGCAATATACTGAAGCCTTTGAAGATGAAGTGGAATTTCATTGGCAATATCATGATGGATTATTGGGAAAAAAGGTGGCCAGTTCTTCTCCTCAATAACAATACCAGCTGCACGCATGTTAAAGCCCTTTCAACTTTTAAATCACTAAATAAATATTTAAAGACTTAGATTGCACATACTTTATCATGTGCAATATCCCATGTTGAGATTGGTGATGTGAATTTTTTTAACATAGGTCATCATCATCATCATCATCACAACCACCACCACCTTTATCTCCCATGTTGGGATTGGTGATGTGAAATTTAGATAGCATTATAAATTCAAGGTACAACCGTACACGGCAGTGGCAAAGTTTTATGTTGGACGTCTTGGACACTATCCATGTTCAACCTTCTTAATAAGGGAAAATGATATACAAATTCAAAAACCAGCATCACATGTTATATGTTTTTCCACTGGCATGGAGAATATCATACGACAAAAATAAGTTGAGATAATTGTTTTCATCAATCCCCATTACAAGACTGATATTGCAAACAACTTTTATTGTATACACTTAATTTATTTTTGTAGAGCCCATTTTATATTTAACAGAAATACATAACCACCACATATGTTTGTACTCTGAAAAGAGATACAAGGATTGTGTAAAATTGTGTGTTTGGCAGTAATGTTTTCTACTTGTTTTTTATTTCAGAAAACAAAAACAAAATTTCAATAATTATTGATCGAAGAATTATTTACTTCAGTGTTTCTGACACATGTAGATTTTTTATTTATAAATATCACATGTTCTCACAATATACAAAACAGTCCAGCTCATGTTTTATGTTTTATAAATTTGAATACAAAATAACAGAAAGCAAAACCAAATATGAATGATTTCAAAGTAGAAACATACAAAGAACAGAAAATGTTATCAAACAAGCCTTAAATTTATTTCTGAAGTTACCAAATAATCCATAGGTTGTGCAGTAGCGCCTCTGATGTCATAAAGATGCATAAGTCTTAGTACCAATTCTCCTCAACCAATTTTCCCCGAGTTTGGTTTATTTTTGTCTACACTGGTTTTATAAGCAAGTCTTGTCTGAACTGGTCTTATCTAGATCTAAATAAGTTGAAGTCTTGAAGAAAACAGGCTCTTGCAATGAAAGTTATATACTATATTTTCTAAAGGCGAGCATTACGCTTTTCAACTCCTACTTTATTTTTTTCATTTTATTTGGTCAAGTACTCACATTTTTTAAGCTTTATATTTAGAATAACACTTCATCTTCTTTACAATGCTCCGATTGTAATCCCAAACCATCTGTTTATATTATTATTGATCATTATGGATTTGATACACATGTCAACTAGAATTTATCTATCCAGAATTATTGATCGGCACATGGAATGATGAAGTAAAAAGTGAGTGGTAGAGGTTTGTACAGAGGAGGGAGAAACAATAAGAACCAAAAACTAGTTGCTCAATAGGGAAAGTGACAAAGTTTTTGGGACGATTGAAAAGGAAATATGGCAATGTCATAAGGGTATGTAACTATGTAACACATAAAGAAGCAAAAACCGCAAAGCAAACCTCGAGCTGCAGCATCTTCTCTCCGCTTTATATCCTGCATGGCAATAATAAACCAAATAATGAGCACATGTTTGACCTCACCATAAAAAGAGTGTAGGTTGTTTTTATCATTTGGAGGACAGAAATAAGTCATTAAGAAATCTAGACAAAAAGAGACAACACATTCAAACCAATGAAACACACATGGGCCAATGAAGCATAGTTCCATAACTGGGCCAATTGTTTAAGATTCGCTAGCACTCATTATGAATAGTGGACAAGTCATCCATCGGCCAATGAAGCATAGTTCCCACCACATTCATGTTTCAGATATTCAATTCATTACAAATTGTGTAGCTTCTTTAGAATAAATTACACACAAAAATAGTGGATCGAAAATGACATCATCGGCATCTTTCTTTTTTGAGCAGTTTTTTAAAATAGCAATTAAGATAAAAAAAAAATATATATGCTAAGAGGCTACAAGGCAGAGATGTGTTATGTGTGTTCAGAGAAGGAAGTTTTCCTATATAAAAAAGATATGATAAATCTTGTTCATATTTCATATTTTCATCAATACGTACATGCTCCCTCTTCTTGAGTTCAGCCTCTTTAGATTGTAGCTCCTTCTCCTTCTTTTTTAAATCCTGTGGTGAGAAACAAAATTCATAGATAAAAACACATTATATAGAGGATACGTACAGCTACATATATCCATCCAAAATCCTTAATGTTCAACTACACACCGTTGTGTTGTCCAATGGGATATCGACAGCGGCATCACTATTATAGAAATCAGCCGGTTCAGGAGGAAGTGGTGAAAGAGCTGAAGGAACACTTCCAGGGTTCTGCAAGTTGAAAAAAACAAAATATGTAGCTAAAATTTTCGACACAGTATGGAAAGAAACTTACGTATGAAAATATCACTATATCAGACATATAAAAGATTATAACTAAAGAAAATGTATATAGTTTTGATAGATGCGAGAGACTAATCACTACTCCCTCCATCCCTAAATAAACTTCCCATTTTCCTTTTCGGTCTGTCCCTTACAAATGTCCCATTTCCTTACTTGGTTAACAAAACAATGCAAAACAGTGCCAAACAGTATCCAAACAGTGTTATTTTCTTAAATTGTGTGAAAGTCAAAAGGGACCTTTTAAATTGGGACGGAGGGAGTATTTAAACAATTGAATATTAGAGGCATTACAAGAACAACACTTGTCAGTTCAGTAAGATAAGAGGTTTTATAATATCCTTATTCCTTATTAGCTCAAATCATCGCCTTTGGCCTTTTAGACCATGTTTGGTTGGAATAACGGGGTCATTCCGTTGGAAATCATTTTTCTGTTTAGCAGAAAACTCATTTTCTTAGTATCCCTTCAAAATACTCTATTCATTTTCTGTTAATTTTACTATTCACTGCATTACCATTTGGAGTAAGAGTAACAAAAAAAGAGTAACAAAGTACTTTTTTGTATTTACATGACCCATCATACCCTTACTAAACAAAAACATGACCCATCATACCCTTACTAAACTCAGAGCAAATGAAGGTTATCACTTAACACAGAAATTGCATTAAAGGTATTTTTACTGTTACACATTAGCAAGCATAAAACTAATGAAAATCATTCAATATCTAAGTAACACAGAAACGTGAAACGAAAAAGGTGTGATGGGGAACGGGAGAAACGTGATTTCTAAAAGATATAGGATACAGAATGTGGGGAGACGTGTAAATACAAAAAAGTACTACCTCTTTCCCTCTAAGATTGGGACAAGGAGTGGTGTGGTTATTTAAAAAAGTGAGATTGTGTGGTTACCTGGTTGGCTGGTTGTTATTGAATTGACAAAGTGTGAATAAAGTAAAATTGAATTACCAAATAAGGTATGAGACAAACTTGGTGGGACAGACGGAAAAGGTAAAATGAGACAAAGATAGAGAAACGTAGGGACTAGGGAGTATAAGGATATATTTAGAAATATTTTTCACATATGTACACATGTTTTTCAATTATATATATGCACGTATTTTTTTTTCACAAAAACCATTTAATAAGAGCCAATAATGAATATATTCTACACGTTCAAAACTTTAAATTTAGAAATCATTATACATTAGTACAATAGTACATAACCAAACATAAAATGCAGTACATACCTTTTGGAACTAAGGCTTGGGTATTGCAATTGTTGTTGTATTGCACTATGAAAATATCACAATGTTGTCACGAAGAAATACCATAAAAGTTCAGTAAATATTTTCAAAAATACACCATTTTCCATCATGGAATCCCATAAACAAGAAAAAGATTGGAAACTCAAGGTTTCTCAAACACTAAATATTTAGGAAAATGGGTTTCTCACTTCTTAATTATGAAAACAATCTTGGAACGTAAATTTGAAGTTTCCAAGTTTTCGACACTTCTTACGACCGAGGTTTCAAAATAGAGAAACATGAGCTGTGCAAAATTTCCATGATGCATGGTAAGATATTGGTGATTTGATGATACTAGATTGTATGGTAACCAGGATTTTGTAGAAGGATCCAAACGACAGAAGTTAAAGATGATCTGAGAAAGTCAGAGAGGAAGAAAAGAGTGGGTCAAAATGGTATACTGATCGAAGTCTGAAGAAGTTTGGGAGAGAGGCGTCGAGTACTTAACACGTTTCTTCGACAATAATTGGAAAAACAACAAAATGCCAACAAATTGGTGGAAGAGTACTCTTACCCCTATTTAAGAACAAGAGTGGCATACAAGAATGTGCCAACTATTGAGGGTGATAGAGCAGTCCAGGTATATCCAAAATTACAGAATTAATAACAAGAACAACTGCACACTTTATTGAAGATCAACAAGAACAATGGCTGAAGCCCCCAAAAGAAAGAGATAAGTCTCTAACTTCCTAGTCCCAAGACACAAGTCTAAACAACCTACTGACCTCTACTAACAACATAATTTAACTTTCAACTAATTAGTCTATTTATTCCTTCTACAATATACTCGGCCATAGTATTTATCTTCTTTATTAGGTACAACTGTATCCCTGTCAGCGGGATTAAGCTTATAAGTAACACCATGAAACTTTGGGAGCAAAGGCTCCGAAGAAGTGTGACGATTTCAGGTTAACCAATTTGATTATATGTCTGGTGGTGGCTCAACAACTGATGGAGAAGTATAGAGACATTAACAAGGATCAACATTGTGTTTTCATTGACTTAGAAAAGGCATATGATAGGCACTTCAAGAAGTTCTTTAGTGGGTCTGTGGGTCTTAACTAAAAAGGCATATCATGTATGTGTATTATGTATGACGATTGTACTACAAGTGTTAGTACTAGTCCTTTCTTATTTGTTATAGTCAAGGGTGTACGTACGGAGTCAATTCAAGACAATATATAGTGGACCATAATATATTATGTTTGCCAACGATATTGTGTCGATGAAATAACAGCTACATATTAACGGTTGTATTACCAAAATGCCATTGTGCGATTCTAGCCTTTAGATCCATTCAACGGATACCAAGATGAGTTTGTAGTTTGTCAATTAGGAGTTTTTATTTGATCCTTCATCCTTCATATATATATATATATATATATATATATATATATATATATATATAGAGAGAGAGAGAGAGAGAGGAATGATCCTGTCCAGCAGCCCCCGGTCCAAACAGTGTCCGAACATGGCCATTTGGGGCACTTCCCGGTGGAATTTTTTGATGAAATTTTTTGAGCATGTTCATCATCAAGTCTAGTTTGTCCATACCAAATTTCAGCTCAAAATTCGATCGGGAAGGCATTCAAATCATTTTTTTGAAGTTGACTGCGTCAAAATGTACATATAAAAACGCAGTCAACTTCAAAAACTGATTTGAATACCTTCCCGGTCAAATTTTGAGCTGAAATTTGGTATGGACAAACTAGACTTGATGAGGAACATGCTCAAAAAATTTCATCAAAAAATTCCACCGGGAAGTGCCCCAAATGGCCATGTTCGGACACTGTTTGGACCGGGGGCTGCTGGACAGGATCATTTCTATATATGTGTGTGTGTGTGTCTATATATGATGTATTAACAGTTAACTGTGAATTAGGGAACTGCCACTTTACATCATGGCATTAGAGCCTTTGACTTCAATTATCCCTCTGATTTCCTTCTCTCATATTCCTTCTAAGTTGCATCAGGACGTTTTGGGGTTCCAGTTTCGCCGTAACTACCTTGTTCAGCTTCCCCACCAAAAAGACCGCTGGAGCCTTTTATTCCGAACTGGAGATTCTGGCATTTATTTGACATACACGCGGCCCACACACGCCACCACTATCTCTCAACTACTGACAGCCATAAAATTTTCTAGCCAATAATCTCTAGATCACCCAAGTTCATGGAGCTTATCCTGGGCCTTGGTTTGGACTTTGGACTTCGGCTACTTTGACTTTAGGTTCTTCAACTCAGGTTCTATCATTCTCTATTTTATCGGTTTTGGTCTGCTATGGGTGATCCTAAATCTGTAGTTTTGTCTGAATTTTTCCAATGACATCCAAAATCACACAACATAAATTGAATGGTTTTAATTACTTTGAATTGACTTTTGAGTAAGACCATTGAAAAAAATTGAGGAGTATTGTAATGATAAAGATGATCAAGTAGATACTTAGATACTGAATTACTAACCCCTATGGATGCTAAAGCTAAACTAACTTGGTTAAGAGGTTATGCAAACTGTTTTTTTTACAGATCTGTAATTACCTAGATGTGGAAGTGTTTGGTGACTAGTCATTGTGAAACTGTTAAAGTGCTACTAGAGTATGTGGAATTAATGTACTTCCAGAAAGGAAATGTTACTCGTATATATAATTATATATGATGTTTGCAAAATTGCAAGTCCGTTTACAGAGCAGTAAAATTAGACCCCCGCACATTACTTTATAGAATTCAACAAAACTTATGAAGAACTTAATTAACTCAAGTCATTTAGTCCTTATAAAAAAAACTCATCAACAATCGAGAGAACTTTTTCATCATTTGCAATGGAGCCAAAGATTCATTATTTTTTGGCTTGAGAATATGATGGAATAAAGCAAAATGGCTCACTAAACTGTCTGTGCTTCTTTGTTATGAAGCAGTAGTCAGTCCATGCAATTTTGGACGCGATTTTCACTATGGGTCATCCAGAGAGACTGCGTACATCCGACCCCCCCTTACCCCACCTATGGTGGGGTAAATGAAAATGAAAAAAAGAAAATGAACAATCGAGAGAACAATAGCTATTCCATTCCACTAGTGTAGGTCTTTTGGTGGTCTTCCATCAGAATTTAAAGATATATTCAAGCTAGGTCTCATGTTCTTTCTCACTTCATTGGTTGATACTCATATGCAGTTATGCTATTCTTTATTCCGAACATACACTATTAGGTTAAAGATATACTTCCCCCGTACACGTCTTGAACAAATATGGATCAAAATGATGCAAACTTACAGTTGTGTAAAATGCACCTCCACTAAAAGTGGTCGTTCCTGTTGATTTTCCCCTAGCTCCTTGATCCTAGCAGTAGCAACATTAGAAGAAGATATAAGTCATACTTCAAAAGTACAATAGAGATTTTTTATACTACGAATGTAATAGTGCACTTAAACGCACATGAGAAGAAGATCCACGACTAGGAAATGTTAGCACAGAGCCACAGACTCAAATATTCAAACACCACTAACTCTGAATCAGTTTTTAGAACAAACAGGACTACTCAGTGGGCAAAGAGAAAAAACTAGGTGATAAGGTGGCTAACCCTGACTCCCTGAGGGAGAAGCATAAGAACTTATAGTCAACATAACGAGAAGCATATGATAGATCAGGTGAATCGGCCGCATTGCATATATAATGTAGTTATATAGAAATCAAATCTAGATCGGGTTTCCACCCCATCTCGTCTCAAAACCAGGATATGTAAATTAAAAAAAAAAAAAATAGTACTAGGTTCAGATTCGGATTACTAGTTACATGAACAGGTATATATTTAGTGAATGAAAATGCACAGGAAAGTAAGTCAACAAGTACAGAATCGTTGAAGTTAAATTGGGATTTTGAGCTTTAGGACAGACGATCATACACATGCGAGTATAGAGGGAGGCAGGGAGGGAGCTTACAGCAAAAGGGTTAACATCTTCCTCAAACGGGTTGCCGTCAAAACGGCCGGCCATTTCAGCACAGTAGGCTACTCTTGAGGAGTAAGAGAATGTAAGATCTGGACAGTGAAAACGCAGGTGGAAACGGATGCTTACGGATTAAGGAACGCTTGGAAGGTTATTACAACGAAATCGGTAAAAAAATTCTAGAGAGAATCACTGGTTTTGGTCGGCTCTGCACATCCTGAAGAATTTTGAACTCGGTCACGTCAACTATGGGGACTGGGCGGTCAATTTCACTCATTATTCATACTTCCTCCGTCCTTAAATAAGTGCAACTTTGACCATTATTAATATATATATATTAATATATATATATAACTTCCTATTAGTAAAAAATTAAAAAAAATAGATTTTAAAATTTTACAATGAGACAAATTTAGTAAATTTTTTTTCAAAAATATATATTAATACATCAATAAATAAAATGTAGTCAAAGTAGAACATGTGAATAATGTAAAATTTCGTATGTTGCACTTATTTAAGAACGGAGGTAGTATAAGGCTAACCGCAATCCAGCCCCGTCAATAAATCAAATTTCCCATCTTTTTATACGTATTTACTCAATCAATCCGGTTTTCACTGCAATCCAGTTCCGTCAATATATTCACCCCGCAAAGTTTTTAAAATTAAAATATTACTTTTATTATTATACATTAATATTTTTTCAATTTAACTTTTTTACGAATAATCATGATTTGAAAAGTCAAACATTCTGATGTAAAAATACATAAATTTGGTATTTAATTTTTTAATGTTATTTCGGGCTTATTTTAGAAAAAATAGGTGAAAATGCAAAAAAATACTTATATATACAATATTGGTGTCATTTGAAAGATAATAAAAAATTATGAATTTCGGTATATTTTTTATAAAAATTAAAATATAAATAAAGGAATTATTACACTTTTTTAAAAAGTGAGATTTAAACTTTTAGGCCCAGTGCTTTTTTCATGCAGTCAACTAGAAGCCTTTGTTTGTTCTCTTCCATTCGTACTCGGTGGATAAGCCTACAGGAATCCCTCCCCATGGGTGCCATACATCCACTTGACACCCCAAAATACATGGGTTGTAGAGAATTTTAGGATGAAAAGTTTAAAATTGGGTTATTGACTCCTGGATTGCAGGTAGCCTAAGAACCTATGTCTAAAACTCTGTTATCTTTCTTTTTTTGGGACGTTCCAAAAGATTTTGTCACTTTCCTTTTTAATCAATTATTTTGTGATATCTGTTATTTCTCTCTCCTCTGCACAAAACTCAACTACACAGTTTTTATTTTACTATTCTTCGTGTCAGTCAACTTTGACAAAGTTTCAATGGATAGAGGGGCATAGGTTGTATTTGCTAATACCAAAATCGGGTATATTCATGGTCGGATTCTTATGAAATTTATGAATTTTCGATGAATTGACTGGATTGGATGATTCTGTTGATTCATGAAAAAATTATATTTAAAATATACTACCTTTATTCCTTAAAACTTTGCCAAGTTTGACCGGCACGAGGATTAATAAAGTAAAAACTGTGTGATTCAGTTTTGTGCAGAGGTGAGAGAATTAACTGGAACCACAAATTCTTTATTTAAAAGGGAAAGTGACAAAGTTAGTGGGACATCCAAAAAAGGAAAGTTGACAAAGTTTTAAGAGACGAAGGGAGTATATTATTAATAAAATAAAGAAAAATATATGAAAAAATAGCTAAAATGGTCATCTACAACAACTCTGGAGATTTTTACGTACTTCAAATGGAGGAGAGTGATAAACATTAAGCCCCTGTTTTATTGGGGAGACCATTTTTAAAAACCGCTAACTCAAAAATTGATGTTTCTAGCGGATTTTTAACTATGGAATTTGATGGAAAGAAAATAGAATATAACATTTATAATTCTATTAAACATCACTCCCCATTTGAAGAAAAAATTGAATCAATCTTTGATGTTCGGGAAGGACTAAATCAACCACCATTCATCAAACCTCTTGAAAATAAGTTAAAACCACCTGAACTTGAGCTGATAACAAAAATAAAAAAACGGTCTTGCTGGAAAAGGGCAAAATATAAAATTGAAACATGGCCGAACGGGGCCTTGAAGAAGGAGAAAAGGGATATTCATGATCCCACATAAAACTGAAAAATAAAATAAAAATAATGTCGTGCCACGACGTAAAATAAGGCGCTTCTTGGGAGGCAACCCAAGCTAAGGTACACAATTTTCATTTTGTGTGTTTGAATGTCGACTTTGAGAGAATAGGGGGACAATTCTCCAAAGAAAACGGAAGATAAGCAGGCTTTCAAAGCTCAGGGAAACATCCAATCGGGCATAATCACCCGTCCGCTTGGATCCGAGCTAAGAAAAATGGACCAAACAAAATTCCAGGGTCATGTACCTGATCGGGTAGCACCCCTACTCGGTCGGGTACAAGCTAAAAAAGGGAAAGATTGAGGATCGAGTACCCTATACTCGAACGATTCAAAGAACGAAAAATGGTCGAATACCCGATCGGGTAGCACCCCTACTCGATCGGGTACTCGACCCCTGGATCCAATTTGAAATTCCGACGCCATACCCGATCGAGTATATTTATATACTCGATCGAGTATATTTCTAAAAAATCCTACGACGAGGAAAATCCGATCGAGTATACCCCATACTCGATCGGGGGCACAACCCTGGTACCATTTTTGAAAAAAAAAACTATACCCGATCGGGTATATTAATATACTCGATCGAGTATATTTATGGAAAAAGCTACGGCGAAGAAAATTCGATCGAGTACGGGGTATACTCGATCGAAGCCGATCCCAGAACAAGAACAAAACTAAGCATACCCGATCGAGTAATCGGGGTACCCGATCGGGTACACGAGTTTTAAACCCAAAATTAAAGCCAAAATCAGTTCATCTTCCCCAAATATCCTACCCCAAACTCGAACTCTCTCTCTAAGAACTCCATTTTCGAACCTTATTTCTTCCATAACTCAACCAAAACTCAACCAAATTCCATCAAACCACCACCAAAACACTCCCCTCACTCTCCTTTACAACCTCATACCAATCAACCCCACCTTCTCTCCCTATTTTCAGAAAACCGAAACCCTACCCCCCAAATCCCAAGTCCGAATCCAAGCTTCCAATTTGCTCATCAATGGCACCAAAGAGGAACCAACCGGAGAGCTCTAACACAAGGGGACCTATTTGAGGCTATGAGGATGTTCATTTCAGACCGGGGGATCATCGCAAGCGATTCGTGGCTATACTAAAAAGGGAAGTCATTCCCTCTCGCTTTTTATGCCATGATGCTCTTACTTCTCTAGGCTTGTTGGATGGTATGAGAGAGCTATTTGATGAATTGCATATGGCCTTGCTTTTTAATTTGCAATACAATTGTGTTGAGAGGGTCATCTATGAATTTTTGAGTTCGGTCAAGTTTGTGACGGATGAGACCCACTTTCATGATGATAAACTCTCGTTTCGGTTGATGAACACCGAACATTCTATAACGAGACATGATTTTGTCGAGCATTTCGGGCTCCGATTGCCACATGAGAGGGAAATCCCGAACAATACTATGGATGCATATAACTTATGGGACAAAATGACCGGAGAACGGAATTTTAGCACGTCCCAACTATACATTAGTCACGTGCAACATCCCCATCTCCGGATTTTCCTAAAGTTTATGTGCAACTCCTTGCTTGGCCGACCCAACAACCACCACACTCGAATAGGGGATGTAGCCATACTCGCTCTTGCTCTCTTCCGAAATCCCGTTGAGTTCAACATTTGCAACTTAATTTGGGATCATTTAGAGAAGGCTACCACGAGGGGGGGGGGGGGGGGGGGACATTGTCCTAGGGGGGGGTCATCATGCATTTGGCCTCCAAATTTGGTTATGTAGATCATGCACCAATTTCCAAAGATTCATTGATGCATATTGGATGGTTATCCAATGCGGGCTTGATCTCTTTGGGTAATAAAGACCACATTGGAACCCAACGCTATAAATGGCACGTGAAGTACCCCGAACCCATCAAATACTTTCCTCTCCCATGCGACGAATTACCTAAACTTAGGTATAAATTGGAGCCCTTCGACATTCCACACTACCTCCTCCCTAACAACATCCCACCACACCTCCGACCTCAAGCCAACCAAGTCGAGCAACAACCCGACCACCAACTGGAGCAAACCGAGCACCAAGAGGGACATGAACATGCCCCACATCACATCCCCGATCCTCCTCAAAACCCACCACCGCAAGACTTTTTCCAACAACTCTTGGCGGGTCAACAATCTCTCCTAACCGGGTTTCAAAACATGGGCCTAGAGTACACAAAGATGGGAGGGCAATTTACCCAACTTCAAGAAGAGATAGGCCACTACCGGGAGGAACAACGGGAAAGAGACTGGCAATTTGATGAATTCCGGGCGGAGCAACAAGCGGCATTTCAAAGGATGGAGGAACAACGAGTGGCCGACATGCAACAGTATGAAGAAGACTACCGGAGGATGTATGGGCCCACATATTCCTACATGTCCCACCTAGCCGGTTTTTCATCTATGACTTCACCACCACCGACACCTTCTTGGTATAACCCCTCCGATTGGGGTAGTTTTGGTGGATCTAGTTCCGGCGGTGGAGGGTACGATGGCGGGGACATGACTATGGGAGAGGGAGGCGGTGATGATGTCCATGGGAGCGGCTTTGGAGGAGGCTTTTATGGCGGTCCCGGAGGGCACTAGGGATAGTGCCATGCATCAAGTGTGGGGGAGGAAGATTCATCTCTTTGTATGTTACATTCCCTTTGTTTTTACCTTATGCTAAGCATTACTTTCTTGTACTAGTTGTACACACAAAAAAAAACAAAAAATCAATAAATAAAAGAAATGAAATGCTAGTTAGGTTGAAAACCCAAAAAAGGGCAATCTAAGCAAGAAGGACTTACAAAAATATATGATGAGTGAGTGGTGAGGAAAGAAAAAGAAAAGAGATGCTAGGATGAAAACCTGAAAAGGCTCCTAGGCAAAATGAGAGATATGAGAGAAAAATTTGTTTTTGCAGGACATCATCTTTTGGAGGAGGAGGAGAAGGAGAAGGAGGAGGAGGAGGAGGAGGAGGAGGAGGAGGCCCTTAAATCCAAGGAAATGTTGTTTTGTAAACCCATTTACAATACTCGGTGGTCTTAGTTTCTTATTTCTTGCTATCTTTGAACTTGTGATCTTTTGATAAACATTGTATAAACATTTGGTTTTACTCGAGATCGAGTAAAAAACTAAGTGTGGGGGAGTTGACATTCATGTAATTTCCATGTTTATGTTTGTGTTTTTAATTAGTTTAGATTGATTGTTACTTTGGAAATTACACACTTTTGGTGTAATAGTTTAGTTTGTAAAAATATTTGTAATTTGTTTAGATTAGGTTTATTCTTGGCTCAAACAGGTCCAAGATCACTCTAGGGACCATTGGTGAACATCACAAATGGAAGGAAGGTGCAAAAATCTCAAGACAAATTAAAGATTCAGATTTTTTGTGTTGTACCCGGTCGGGTATGACCTATACCCGATCGGGTAAGTCGCTGAAAAATCAAATCGGATCAACCCGGGAACAAGGCCATGCAGGGGAGATTTTGACCACGATCGAATGTAATACCTGATCGGGTGGCCGACATACCCGATCGGGTATGTCCCAGTTTTTTATACTTCCGCGAAGCAACCGAGTACCCGATCGAGTGCCCTTACAGCCCGATCGGGTACACGACCCTGCAAACCTAAAAGGCCTATAAATACACCCCATTTCCTCCTCATTAATTCACCAATTCACATATACTTCTAAGCTCGGTTTAGAACGGCCGCTAGAAGTACAATTGCTTGTAGAATAAATTAAGAGAGATCTAGTTTATTCTAGGACACATTCACACACACTTAATCGTTCGCTAAGAGATTAGTAGCGATTAAGGGGCCGTAAGCTCGCTCGTCTTGGCAATAATTTAGGATCCTGTCACACGAGAGATCAGCCTGGTCCCCTAAATTATTGTACTCTACGCCGCGAGAGCGGTAAGAACTTAGTAATGATTTGCTAGACTCAAATAAATTAATTTCATGTATTAAGCCTGATCTGCCAGAAATCTGGTTACCCCGGGATCAATCCATGTTCCCTTCGTCATTAATTAGAGAGAAACTAATCTTTTATTTTTATCGCTCATTCGCATTAGTTTAATTTTCCAGCAACCAATCATATCTCGCACGACGCATTTATTTTATTTATTTTTAATCCTTGAATTTAATTAATTCTTGATTCCCTTTTGTCCGTCCCTGTGGGGATGTTACTCGTACTTACACCATTATATTACAATCTATTTTAAGTGCAAGAAAACTCACATCAGTTTTTGGCGCCGTTGCCGGGGCTACTCAAATTATTGTGTATAAAATGTTACTTCCTCTGTCCCGTTAAAATTGTCACATTTTCCTTTTTCAAGAAGTCCCACTAAGATTCTCTCATACCGAATCTGGTAAAGTTTGTGTGGCTCTGAATTACTTCTCCTCCTCCTCCTCCTCCTCCTCCTCCTCCTCCTCCTCTTCTTCTTCTTCTTCTTAGCATGTTGAAGCTTAATGATTTGTAAGTTGTGAGTTATTTTTTTGATCATCTTCCTCGAATATTAATTAACTCCTATTCATATTTCATATTAATATTTTGAGCATTACTTAAAGGATCAACTAGTTCTGTTTCATATATTAATTATTACTAGAATCGATCGACGAATACGTTTGTTAATCGTTCGGTCCTTTCATGGTAGTAAACTTGGATTATTAATGCATGCGTCTCATGGTTAATAATCTAAGAGGAAATAATTATATTGATTAAACCAATAAACCACTTGTGTTGAGGTTATCAATCTCAATCGTTTTCATCTTAGTTTTATTGCTACTATTGATAACCGTTATATTTACTTGTATTTAACATAAGTACTTATAAGTATTTGTTGAGGAAAAGAAGAGAAATTGGATAAATACCTTCAGAATGAGAGCTAAATCATACAACATTGTGATGAACGTTTTTTGAGACCAAGAGTATGACGTTCTGCCCATAATTTGAGTATAACTTATTGTAGAGAATTCCAAATATTTCGATTCAAAGTTCATGTGAATACTAACTCAATAATCGACAAATGTTGTGAAGACATCATGGCGAGAATATGAAAGGATCGAGACCCAATCAACCAATAAACTCAGATGTTGCTGATGGGATTTCAAGATACATACCTCTCAGTGTTTTATCCATATCTTTTGGTTAGATGAATAAAATCACGTCATTAAAGTTTTGGTGGATAGAAGACTTCATCATATACAACTTTGGTGAAGGAATCATGTCCAAATTAGTAGCGGAACATCCCCAAAATCCCGGGACAAAAACCGACACCTTTTGATCCATAAAAGAGAAAGAGAAAGGAAGTATAGTTTTTGGCGTAGCAACCGGAGCCGGTCAGGTGGGTTTTTCGAGCAAAATGAGCCTGTTTTGAACCGATACCGGTCGGGATATAACCGGCGCCGGTTGGGTCGATTTCCTGCTATTCTGCTAAAACACAACGACGTGCAAGCTTATTTTTTACGGGAAAACTTCAACTTCCTCATTTTTATTCAATATTGCTTCCATACCTGATTGTTGGGCTCGAATAGACTAAAAGATGCCATTCTTTAGCCTATATAAAGCTCTCAATTCATCATTCAATCACATTCCATTCCATACTTTAATTCATAGCTTTTATATTTTGTTCTTGCTATTTTTCTTCAAGTTCTCGAGGAGGAAAGTTCATCCTCCAAAATCATTGGTGTTTAGGTAATATTTCCTTTGTAATTTAATGTTCCATTACATTTCAATATTTTATTGTGATTAATATGAGCATTAGAGACTAATTTCTTAGCTAATACTAGGGATGAACCTCTATGCCCATTAGGTGTTTGATAAAAGTTCTAAACCAATAAATTGCGATTTATCCTTTATATTTTGATTGTTTATGACTATGGTGTACAACATAGAAGTATGTTAAATTTAGTTTATGCTTGCAATTAACGTTGAAGTCTAAACTATGAACATTAAAGGATAAACATATATAGTACCGAGAATAGAAATATATCTGGTCTTATATGATACGGGTGTGATGTCTTGATATTCAACAGGGTTTTTGGTAGATGAATGTAAGCCGTAACGGGACTTACACGTAACGAAAACCACGCTCTCGCTGCCTTAACCGGATTTGAGAATATATTAGCGACATCGTATTCATAATTATTGGGAAATAACTATTATTAAATAACTATTAAAGCATTTAGGTGAATCCCGATTGCCTTAGTAATTCTCATTCTAGTTTAAACCAATTTCAAGGGGGAGTGTTGAAATATATTGAATAGTCATCTTCCAACTAACTATTCATGATCAGGAACATTTATCATCATTGTTAATATAAATTATGATTTCTAGATGGTAATTGTATGGCTCACAATTAGCCCCTAATCTAGACATGATTACATTTTCTCCTACAAATAGGAGCATTCTCCTTCATTGTAAATACACCATTACAACACTATTATCACTCTCAATAACATAATCTATCACTAAGTGTTCATACTATACTTTCTCTCCCTGATCTTCTGCTTATTTCCTTCCATATTATAACATTAATAACATTATTTCTCACTAACTCTATATATAATGTCATAATGACCCTACCATAGAAAGCTTAATACATTGATTACATTTATGAGTTAAAATTTATGATATATAGCGACAATCCGACCAAATAACGACCAAATAAACAATCTAGTAGGGGTGGACTCGAGTCGGGCCGCCCGGCCCAGAATCGGCCCGGACCGGTACCCGGTCTTGGGGCCGGTTCGGGCCAACCGGAACCACCCAACAACCGGTTCGGGATCGGGCCTTGAAAATGTTGAGCCGGCCTGGCCGGTTCGGACCCGATTCGGGCCAAATTTGTTTTTTTTTTCAATTTTTTTTGGTTTCTACTGGGTAGGGCTGGGTGTTTGGGGGGTGGGGGTGGGGGTGAAGGGGGGGGGGGTCGGGGGTAATTAGAAAAACAAAAGAAAAAAAATTGAAGCAGAAACCGGCCCGGAACCGCCGGTCACCTGGGCCGGTTGCGGTTCCCTACTTCCCAAACAAAAGCCCGGCCGGGCCAAGGCCCGAACCGGAACCGGTCCGGGTCCATCCCTACAATCTAGTCGGAAAATATTATATTTATAATAAGAGTGATATACCTTGTACAATGCACGTGTGAAAATTTGTACTAGAAAATATTTGTATGCAACCAACACAAACTATTAAAAACTTGATCGCCGTGTGCAACCCACAAGTGAAAATACTAGAATAATTTCCCATAACTTCAATTTTAATGTTATGTAATGAATGAATGAATTATTGACAAATTTTTATGTGTGCAAAATGTGCATTGCTCGAGTGAAAATGTAGATATATGAAATGATATGTACAAAGAAGTATTTCAAAACCTTTAGCATCCTATGTAATAACCGTTCTCTAAATAAGAATTGTATTTCAAAATCACTATGAATTGGTTATGAATACAAATTTTTATATTGTTGTCATAAATATGGTTATTAGTGTCTTTACAATTCCGAGAATCATTAATAGCAAGGGTGTTGTCATCAACAAAACACATACTGCAAAAAGCAGACAATTTGTACAACATCATAGGAATTAATTCAAAAATATGAAGGAAAAAATAGCCTACTGCTTTTAACATTATCTCAATTGGAGCCATGTCATATCCTGGAGTTGTCTCTACCGAAGACTAGTGTTGTTGCCCAATTCACAGCTACATAAAACCGGTTTCTCCAGCTGATAACTCGTGTCAAATAAGCGGATCGCCATATGAACCAACTCACGAAGCCTGCCATTGAAATACCTTGGGAGTCCTGACAATGGTGAGTTACAAAATAAAGAACAGGTTAGATCGAAACGTTTTTTTAACATGGCAATAATAAATGGGCGGATTGGCATTTAGCGGTAAGCAGTTAGTGGACTATGTTAGTGGGGTGTCAAATGTCAATAACATATTCGATCGGTCGGTTTGACTAGCGGGAATAAATCGGCTGGTTGTAAGAAGATGTTCCGTCCAAAAACATTAGGGCCAAACATCGTTATCACTTATTGCACACACCCCCAATGTTTTATCAGTTTTGTACACCTTTTGTACACCATGTCCGTACACCCCCCAATGTTTTATCAGTTTTGTACACCTTTTGTATACCATGTCCGTGTACGGACAACTTTTAAATTTTTGAGTTTTTTAGACTACTTGTCTGTGTACACCAACAGAATAGGGAGGGACTATAGAATTTTCCGTTTTATAAACCCAGCCTAATTCCACCTGGTGACCAAAAAAACCTATACGAGAGTCCACAAAAGAGTCATATATGGCTCTTTCATTTTTTTATGAATGTACTTTGTTCTCTATTTTTGTAATATGATTGGGATAACAATGATCCTAGCTCCACCAAGTTGTTATTTGTTTTGAAGTAAATGATTAAAAATCAAAGAAAATAATAATAATAATATTAACATATATATTGAAAATATCGATACATGAAATTCGCACTGAACCATAGTTTTTAATCTAAGCAGAAAGACATTTTTCATAAGCCTCAAGTGTGTGTATGTGTGTACGTATCACACACACTATGTGCCCACAAGAGTTTTGGCCCCAAATTTTATACTACTTACGTTCCGTCCCAAAAAAGGGTCATATTTGGTCAAGGTACAGCCATACAACTGATACAAGTGTACAACTTTCAAAACTTTGACAAGGTACTACACTCTAACATGTCATGGGATCCTACTTGCTTCATTTCGTTTGTTTTCCCCTTTAGCTTCATACACCCATACAGACGCTGTTTGTAACTACGTGTTTTATAAAATAGCTGTTTATGAAAGAAGGCTTTATTTCTGGAAAAGAAGCTTTTCAAACTATGAAGTTATGCCCCCAGTAGACCACTGCCTGGTGACTGGTGCATTTTAGAAGGTATTGTCACGTGACGACTTCAGCAACTTCTGCGTGACAGCTTGCCATAATAACAAATCCAGTTTTGTTCATATGGCCAAAATACTATTTCGAGCATCATATTTTGCAGTAAAGATTGGGATTACTATAAATGTGAATACCTTGGACTGGCGCAAGTCAACCAGAGCCTTGTAACGCCCTACAGAAGCCATACTTCCAAGATGATTGTAGACGAAAGGGTCTCCCAGCTTTAAATCTTTTGCAGATAAGGCTTTTCCCCCAGTTTTCTTTCCGATCCTGTTAAACACCTCCACAAGGTACTTTCCTTGTCTTTCTGCAACCTGTTCCAACACGTAACAGACACTCACACATATATAATGTGTAAACTAACAAATGGTTTCTCAAATACAGATAATGTGAAACTTAGATGAAGCTTAGGAAGTAATCTCAGTAGACACCTGAGCAAGAGCTGGTAGGACTGGTCTCCCGGTCTTCTCCAGAAAACCGGCACAATCACCAAGAGCAAACACATCATCTACCTCAGGGACCCGCAACCATTCATCTACACCAATTCTGAAATGTGAAAACGTTAGTTTTTATTTAAGTTGCACGTTTATGTTCATTTAAAAAGTTGAAGAAATCTATTTAGAAGATGGTTGAGGGGCATTGTATACCTTCCTCCAGGGGACTTTGGGAGATGTAGCGATTTTACAAATTGGGATGGGCCAACTCCGGTAGACCAAACTAGGAGCCCAAATGGAACTTCACTTCCATCACTCAGAACTATTTTCTTAGGGTGTACCTCTTTCACAATGCCACGTACCAAGCGGACCCCGACCTAACGTTAAAAAAAATTATCCCAGGTTCAAAATGAGTACAGAAATAAATAACAGGACATATTTAGAGCTATTTGGTAAGGGTTACTTTGCTAAAATGGTTACCCAATGATTTTTGTTAACGCCTTTGGGACAACTTTTCAAATAAGTACTCTAAAATGCCCCCATTTTGGAATGAGGATTTCTTATTCGGTAAGATGATTTTTATTTCAATAGAAGCATACAAAATATAGCTCTTGAAATCTAGCAAATGTGCTATTACATGTTCGAAAAGTAATCCCAAACGAGATCCAAGCAAGACATGTCTACTTATTCAGCTTTGAAATGCCTTATAAGCAGCTTTTCGCTAACACACGTATATATTAAGATGAAATTGACAACCATACAGAACCTTAAACCACAAAGAGACAAGAGAGTTAAATATACCTTGGTCAGGTGTTTTGTTGCGTATTCTCTCAATCCAACATCAAATGAGGATAAAATCTCATTTGCCTAATCATTTACACAACAACAAAAGAGTGAATGAAAGTTTTTTGCGTGTTAAGGTTCCAAACTAACTTCTTATGTACACCCTAGAAACTACAAGTATACCTCGATAAGCGTAACACGGATGTAGTTTTTTACATGAGTGTATCGTTGACGAACATCTCTCATTATAAAATCACTCAACTCGCCACTGAATTCAACACCCGTGGGGCCACCTCCAATAACAACGCAGTGCAACAATTGTTCCCTCTCTTCTTCGGATACACCTGTGGTTATGCATTAAAACTCATTTCAGCATTAAATGATCAAAGTCTAAATTTAATAAGCATTTGATATACCTAAGTTGTTTAGCCAGACTCAAACAAGTGTTACTTTAAGTACTTTCTAAAATGTGAGTTCAGATATCATGTAAGTAACTTGTTGGCAAGAATCATAGTAAGAACGAAGTTACTAGGAGTATTAATTCTTTTATTTGGAATATGAGGGGAAAACAATGGAATCTTGTGGTTTAAGACAAAAATGTCCTTTTACATTAGCAAATCTCATGGGCCATGGGCCCTTGTAACTAACCGGCTGTAAACATCAATGGTCAATGTTTGTGTTTTCACCCAGAAGATAATGATACGAAACTTGCATAAAGAAATAAGGATGACCTGGATTTTCAGAGAGCATGAGGTTCAAGAGAAGCCTTTTCCTGATCTCTTGTGCATGATTTACTTCACGAAGGAAAAATGCGTGTTCCTTCACTCCCTTTATACCAAATGTCAAGGGTTCAGCCCCAGAAGCAATCACAAGTTTGTCATATGCAACTTTAAACCGGTAAGGCTCCAGACTCTGTCCACCGTTACCAATTGTCTCACAGAGCACCTATTGAAAAACACTCATTTTATCATCACCGCCTTAATCCAAAGTAAGTGACTTAAATATCCTAAATTTGATTCAGAAACATATACGCTCTGTTGGTAGCAAGCTCTGACTTGCTTATATTGCTTTTAAAGAAATAAGCAGAATAACCACCTTTTGACTAACTTTTCTGCCCAAAAGCCCATTTTGATTCAGCTTCCAAAATGCCAAAAGTGAATTTGAAACAGAAAAACAGCTTTTCAGTTTTGACAAGCTATTTGATTTACTTTTTTAATTCAGAAAGCAATGTAACTGAAAGTGCTTCAGGAAAACACAACTTGTTGATGCTTTTAACTTTTCCGAACACACTTGGGGAAAACTTCAACTACTTATATTGCCCAAGCAACTTATTACTTAACTGAATGGACTTTTGAAATCCTACATCCAAACACGAATCTTGTAGATACTAGTTCACTTAAACCACAAAATGTAATTTTAGCCAATGCTTTTGACATAAAAAAAAATCAGCAGAACCAGCCATGTCTGCGGAATAACACTCGCCATATGGGATCAAAATAACACTTCCTAAATTAAAATTGAACTCCATCTGTCCCAAATTAAATGCCATTTTAGCGATGAAATAAAATTATCTTAAAATACTTGTCATTTTCAGGAAATCAATGCAGAATTGACCATATTGACTCTTCTCCATTAAATGCTTTTATGCTTTGATAAAAAAAATGTATTTAATGTTAACCTTTTTAGGCGTAGAACTAACAGAATGGTCTTTTTGGAATGTTTCTTAATATGTGAAAACTTTTTTAAAATGAAAATTAATTTAGGACAGACAGGAGTATTTAATAACAACACTAGTAGCAATCGCTAAAACTTGCCTCATGTTTTTCGGTGTCAACACCAGTGCAGTTGGCAAGAAAGAAATAGGAATTTGGGTCCTTTGCCAATGCTGTTTGTATCTGACCGACCGGTTCAGCTACTGTCCGGAACTCGAGGGTCCCAACACACGTCGATGCAAGCAAAGGTGTGAAGACCATATGGTTCCTAGGTGAGATGCAAACAACATCATACACACTTGTGTCGAGCCCTTTAAGAAACCTACAGGCTGCCCAACCCGAACCGAGCACCACCACCCTCGGCTTCTCACCCGGCTTTGTAGCTTCTAATGTGGGATACTTTGGGCTTTCTTGCTCAGAATCAGATAGCTCAGCCCTTTGTGCTTGTGAATGAGAAAAACGGTATCGAGGCATAAACCTCATTGTGCCTATGCTCTTGAGACTTGTTTGGTTCACCTTTTTAGTAGTTGAGAGATGATCGAGATTGCCGATTGAGGTAGCATTTCCAAAGGTTGGTAAAGGGGTTGTTTGTGCAGGTAGTATACAATTGTCGGTTGCATGAATGCCAAGAGTGCCTCCCGAGCGCCTTAGGCCATTCCTTGCAATCCTTGCCAATGCCATACTCTTCAGGAAGAAATTGTATTGTCTCTATAAAAAAGTTCCCCTGTTGAAAAAGAAAATCAGTACTAGTTATTCAATCTACACGTCTAGCTCATAAGAACAAAGAGATTGACTTGTGTAAATTGGCCCTATGGCCCTTTCAATAACAATAAATAGGATGCATCACAAAACAAATAGGAAACCGTCGGGATGACGTATTAACCCCTTCATGAAAAAACAAAAGCACATTTTGAAACAAAAATATACCCATTTCTCCAAAGTAACAGTTATTTTGAATCCGAGGAAGTAAAATATAACAAACGAATTATTGGAATACTTGAACTTAATTACATGTGAAGCAGAGAAAGGCAACCTAAAATCGGGATAATGAAAAGGGAAGCGAAAGCACTACAAATACGTTAATCCCTGTCCTGTAGCGAGCTTCCATAAAGGTAGTCAGGTAGATAAATAAACAAAGAAGTAGTTACGATCAGTTACAGAATTAAAGTCAATCCCAATATATACATTCATCTCAAATGCAAACAAAACCATTAAAATACCAATAATGTCGCGCAAAACTTAGGATCGTTGAAAATACGTATGAAAAAATCGAGATTTGAGCGTTTTGAAGATCAATTCAGATAGCACAATGAAACAAAGATAACAGGAATTATAAGAATAGAGAGGGCATACATTTCGTGAAAGGTTCAAAAAGAGGTACCTTGTTGGGATAGTTATTATTGAAAAAATGGCAGAGAAGGAAGATCGGCGCGGTGTTAGAAAGGGGAATGCCCGGTCTTCGGAGCTCTGTCTGTTCTTTCTCTTCTTCTCGAGCGAAAATTTAGCACTTACTCCGTATTTTGTATGTGGAAAATTTGAAAGACTGAACTTTGGGGTACAAGAAAGAAAGTGAGCAACTCTCATAATAATACTCCGTATTCATCATCATCAATATAAATGTGGGCGCGCGGTGCCTCAGCCGTGAACGTCAAAATCCGAAATTTGAAAAAACAATTGCGAGTACCCAATATTTCTCATTTTGCAAAATACTACCTCCATTCTTAAAAATTCTTCCCGGTTTGACCCTATTAAGAAAGTGGAATAAAGTGGAAATATGTGGTTGTGTTTGTGTGAGAAAAAGGTAAAATGAATGTGAGCCACACAAGTTATCCAAAAAGGGAAAGTGGGAAGAATTTTTGGGAACGGCCAAAAAGGAAAGTGAGAAGTATTTTTGGGAACGGAGGGAGTACATTTCCTTTCATACTTTCTCAAATTTGATTTCACTAACATTTCATTTTTCCACTTTACCCCTTTATTTATTATTTCACTCTTTATTTTTGTTGATGAAGTTTTCTTTTTATACTTTTTGAATGTTAGAATTATAAAACAACCATTTTATTCTTTATTTTCTTAAACCCCACACCAAAATCACATGCATCTTATATAATGGGATGAAAGTAGTAATTTATTACCTCGGTCCCAATTTGGATTTTGCCAGCTTCAAATTAGGTGAGAAATAAGAAAAATAAACATTATGTGGTTGATGTTGTCTAGAGGAAAGAAAATAAACAGAATCACAAATTAGTTGTTTTAATTAGATTTCAACAAAAATTTTGGGATAACCAAAAAAAGAAATTGACAAAGTCCAATAGGAAGGAGATAGTATGTTTTGATCTAAATCTGATTGAGTTTGGTCTAATTGGGTCATCTTGTCTGAGATCGAAACAAATTTAATATTATCGACAATTTCCTTCAGAAAAAACTTTTATGTTAAAAGTACCTGATTACTTTTATTTCCTCTCTCAATTTTTTTTGTACTCCTCCGTCCCGCAAAATTCTTCCAAGTTTGACTTGACATGGAGATAAAGAAAGTGTAATAAAGTGGAAATGTGTGGTTGTGTAAGGAAAAGATGAAATAAATGTGAACCATACAAATTGTCCAAAAATGGCAAGTGGGAAGAATTTTGTGGGACGGCCCAAAAAGGAAAGTGGGTAGAATTTTGCGGGACGGGGGAGTAATTTTTATCGTTATCTTTTATTTCCAGCATTTTTAACTTTAGTAGGGGTTGGTTTGCAACTCCTTTTAAAAAAGCACTTCTCAGCTTTTGGTTTTAAAAAAGCACTTATTTTTCCAAACAGTACAACTTTTATTTTTCTCGGCTTCCGCATCAAAAGTGCTTTTACTTTTTCTATTACACAAAAAGCACTTATTTTACCAAACACTACCCACTTTTACTTTTCAAAATCACTTTTTTCTCAAACACTATCAACTTTTATTTAATCATTTCTCCTTATTTCATTAGAAAAAACATTTTTTAAAAAGTAGTTGCAAACAGACCCTAAAACCCTGATGCATGTCGCATTTTAATTCGAAAGGAGTACTATGTACGAAGTACATAGTATATCTCATCCTTTTTAGAAGTTCACAAAAATATACTCCGTAGTTTTAAGGAAACAATTGCATCTTTGGTATTATCGCTTTGTTTTTGTAGTAACTAAAGTCATACGTACTATTTTCTAATAGGCATTAGCCGCATTATGAATCAAAATAGTTTTATACTCCCGTATTAAAGAAGGGATATAAAAAAAGGATACACCCATTCCTGAGGGGCCCCACCACCGACAGGACAACTAGCTGAGAGGATGTAAATTAAATTTTGATCTCACTTTAATGGAAACAAATTGAAGCTTCATACCAAGAAAGGGATATAAGGTGATGTGTTATGGAGATATGTCCAATTTTGTGCACAAGCTAGAAAGAGAGTCTTTAAGGGAGTGTTTGCAATCACTTAAAAAAAAGCACTTTTCAGCTTTTGGCTTAAAAAAGCACTTATTTACCAAACACTACCAATTTTTACTTTTTTCTCGGCTTGCGTGTGAAAAGTGTTTTTCCCCTTTCTATTACACAAAAAGCACTTATTTTACCAAACACTATCAACTTTTACTTTTCAAAATCACTTTTTTCTCAAACACTATCAACTTTTCTTACTAATCACTTTTTCCTTACATCTCCAAAAGTGCTTTTTTTAAGCAGAAGCAGTTGCAAACACTCCCTAATTTGAGCATGAATCAGCTATGGAGGTTGGTTGGTAAAAGGTTGGGTGAGAGGTGAGGAAGCTGATGCGATGGATTAGTGATGGCAATGGGACCGAGTCTGATTTTGTTCACCCCCACTAAGGAGGGTGAACATCACCCTCACCCTTTAATGCATGCCATTTGGCATTACATTTCTTTTTTTCCTTAAATTTATTATAACTTTTTAATTTCTACTCTAATTTCCACAAAAAAAATATATCAGATTTAATAACTATTTATGATCTTTCCAATGATATCCATATTGCATACAAAAAAAATTAAACAAAAAATCGTTTTTTTTCTTAAGTCTATTTTTTACGGGATTTTTTTTTTAAATTTTACATATGTAATATTGATACCATATGAAAGATCATAAAAAATTAAAAATATTGATATATTTTTTGAAAAAATTGAACCAAAAATGAAAAAATTATAACAATTGCCAAATTTTAAAGAATTGCCATGCCACGTGGCAGCCTAATAGGGTGGGGGTGATGTTCACTCTCGTTTGAGGGGGTGAACAAAATTGTTCTCAATGGGACCGAGAAGGATTCCGACGGTCCAAAAACCTGCGAGTTAGTTAGTCACGTTTTACTTGGTTGGTTAGTTGCCAAAATGTTGGAGCCGTCTATTGCGATTCCGAATATTCTACTCAGATACCTAGCTTTCTTCACTCCATCTTTCTTGGGGACGGACAATGCATGTTACCCATATATTGCGTACGACTGTTTTATTGTTGAAAAGAAAAAGGGCATGCACAATTTAAGTAAGGCCCACCCCAACTGGGCTTCCAAGTTCCAACTGCACCGTCAATGGGCAACCCGATCAAGTCTATTGTCTATTTAGGAGGCGAATTGATTTTATTTTTGTTTGCTTTTTAAAAGCAGAAGCAGGTGTCAGAATCAGTTTTTCAGAAGTTAGTCTATTCCATCTTCTAAAAAATTGTTTTTAAAAGCAATTTAGAGCATGTAGTAATATTTCTATACATTCACTCAAACACTCCAATACCTGCTTCAGGTCCCCGAATGAGCAGAAGCACTTTCCAAAAATAGATCCAAACACCCCCTTACATGTGCAATAATAAGATTAAAGTAAAATAATGTGTCAATTGTGTATTTGACGTGACAACTTAAAGGGTTAAACAAGCCTGAACGTGATCAAATTATTTAATTCACCATCTCAACCGTTATCATTCAATTTGTAAGTCTAATAAAATTCAACAAATCATAGTTCGGATTATTATAATCAAATACATAGATATTCTTTTTTAATTGGCTAAACAGGTAGCCGATCATGTGGGATCATTATTGGAAGAAGGCTCCTAAAGCTGAGATTATTTTAGAACCCGTTTGGTGACCCTGCTTTTCGACTAATCAAGCTTATCAGTCAATTTTTTCACCAAACACGTAATTTTTGATTCTGCACGCTGAATATGTAATAATATGAAAAAGTAAAGTTGAAGTTACATTTCTGGCTGTATCGGGTTGGAGTTACTGTAGAGGATCATTTTAGTTGGTTTATCCTATAATTTTTTCTTTATTTTATTAATAAAATATATTTTAAATATTTTTTATAGATCAACAGAATCAGTCAATCTAGCCACTTAAGCTAGAACTTCATAAAATTTTTACAAGTCAATCAATACAGCCAATTTGAATATTACCAAATAGACTCTAATAATTTGGATTACTACGAGCAGACAAACAATATTTAGATTATTGTTATTATAATTTTCTACATTTTAATACTGCCATATAAGAAATTAAAAAATGCTCAAAGCAAATGTAAAATGTGGACAAAGATAAAAGTACAACTAATTATCTTTTATTCCCATATATACGGAGTAGAACTTTTATAGTGATAATACGGAGTAATAAAATACTTGATAAGTTGATAGTATAACAGTAACACGTTTTCTTTTGGGTGTGAAACTGTGAATGAGTACACACTACAAAAAAAACATGCTTGTAGTCACGGATTTTAGTCACGCATTTTGTCCATGACTAGCTTAGTCACGGACTAGTCATGGACTTTAAAAAAAATTAGTCACGGATTTGTCCGTGGCTACGGCCGTGACTAACCAAATCCGTGACTAACACCGTGACTAAAGTCCTCCGGTAGCCCCAACTCAGTCGCCGGCGTGTCCGTTTTTATTACGGCACCTTAGTCACGGATACGTCCGTGACTACTAAAAAAAATTAATTTTCAAACGCTCCAAATTTATTTTGCAACGGTATCTTGTATGGATGAAATTAGTCACGGAAAAATCCGTGACTAGGCCCGTGACTAAAAAACGAATAATAATATTCCCACACGTAATTCACACGGAATGGCTTAGTCACAGAAATATCCGTAACTAAGTCTGTGACTAGTTTTTTTATATATGCATGCCCAGTTCATTCAACAAAACCACACCAATTCATTCCTAGTATATAAAATACAATATCTGTTTGAAAGATCGAAGGATGTAGAAGGATGTAGTCCATCTTATGTCATTTTCCCTGTTTATGCAGATAAGATATGTTATTTGAATTCTTTTTATTTAGAATTAGTTGGTTCAATTTAAATAATTAAAACTATTAAATTAGTGAGGTTGTTAATTAATTAACAGTATATTTAACTATAAATATAGTGATGTCATAAAATCAGTTAAATTTTTAGGTTTATAAAATAATTTAATTAAAATTAGTTAGCTAAGCGTAGGTTTAACTTAGCTAGACGTTGGTTTAAAGGTAGTGATGCATTAAATAAAATTAAGTAAAATTAGTTAGCCAAACGTAGGTTTTAACTAATTAAGTTAAATTAATTAGTTAAGTTAGTGTAGCTTTTGATAATATTAGTTAAATTTAAATATTAGTTAGTTGAAATGTGTATAAAAAAGGTTAGTAATTAATTAACGAAATGAATTAGTTAAAATTAGTTAAACGTAGGATTAATTTAGATGTAGTGTTAAATTACTTAAATTTTTTATAATATTAGTTAAATTTAAGTATTAGTTAATTCAAATGGGTATATATATATGCTCAAATTATTAGATTTTATTATTAACAATTAATGTTAATGCCTAAATTAGGATTTGTAATGGGTTAAGTTTTGATTAAAACATTACTTAGATTTTGTGAATTGTTATTGTGAATTATTTGAAGTTCATTTAGTTTAGAATTGTTTATTGTGTATTATTAATTAGATTTTGATAATTTTAGTATTGTGAATTTCATTTAATTTAGTAAATTGTTTATTGTGTATTATTAATTAGATTTTGAAATTTTTTGTATTGTGAATTAATGTCATTAACGTATTGTTTGTAGTTTAATAATATTCATTGGACGTTAGTTAGTTTTAGTGAAATTTAATAAATAAATGTTCCTAAACATATCAAATTATTGTTAATGCTTATGAATTACTGTCATTAACGTAATAATTTAGTGTATTTAGTGTTAAAACCCTAATATTGATTATTTAGTGTTAATGAATAAATATTTATCTGATTGTAGTGCATTGAAATTTAGTAAAATTGAATGTCACATTCTAATGTAGTGTCATCTAATGCGTTAATGTCAATATTAGTTCACCCTAATATTACTTAGGGTTAGTGCATTTAACCCTAATATTAGTGTTAAAACCCTAATATTGAATATTAGTTCTAACCCTAATATGACAGTCAATATTAGGGTTTTAACACTACATGTCAATTTAATGTCAGAATGTTGACATTAAATGATTAATGTCATTAACGCATTAGTAGTTCTAGTTAATTAATAATATTAATTGAATGTTATCTAATTGTAGTGCATTGAAATTTAGTAAAATTGAATATATTAATGCTCCTACGTATGAATTAGTGAAAATATTTAACATAACAAATTGTTGATAATGTTTATGATTTAAAGTTTTTAACCTATATATTTTTTATTATTATAATATTCAGTATTCAGGCATAATGTAGGCAAAATAGAAGTTGGATGTATGATAAAAAATGCGGTATTGTACGGAATGCAATCAAATTTCCTCGAGGGATGTGCGGAGTTTATTAAATTTGCACTTGAACACCCGGATTATATGAGTGGTGACAAAATCAGATATTCATGTTTAAAGTGTATAAATCTCAAATTTAAAGACCCAGAAGAGGTTGGGTGGGATTTGTACGCGGACGGTTTCGTTCCCAATTATTATAATTGGGTGACAAAATTTAAAAATTTGAACCCTAAAAATTTGGCGGTCTGTTCAAAATTTTAAAACTTAGTCACGAATATGACCGTGACTAATATTAAAAACCAAAAAAAAAAAATAGTCACGGATAAACGCCGTGACTAACTCGCCGGCGTGGTTATTCCGGTCACAAATTAGTCACGGACCGCGTCCGTGACTACGCGTCGTCACGGAAAAAACGACTGTGACTAGAGTTAGTCACACCCATTTAGTCACAGATTTAGTCACGGAAAAAATCCGTGACTAGCAGAGTTAGTCACGGATTTTTGACACTACGGTCCGTGACTAAATCCGTGACTAACACCCTATTTTTTTGTAGTGTGTATAACCTTTTATGGCCTCATACTAACAAAAATGTATTACCAAATAATTAAGGATGATTTTGCTTGAACTAAAATTTGGTGATCTGGTCTAGTCTGTTGTCTTTTAAGTCTGATCTGGGACAGAAAACAATCCAGATAAAAACATCTTAAATGTACATTGAAGATAACAATGTGTGCCATGAAATTTCGCATGGCCTGATGATATATTTTAAGAAGAGGAACATATATATATGCATTGCAATTTCCCCAACAACCTAATGACATTCTCGTTAAGACGTAAACAAGTGAAACTTTCTAAAAAACACTAATTTAAGAGCTCAAAATAATCTCTCCAACGAGATATAAAATGCTTGAAACCGAAGGCCGGTTTCATGAAGTAGTTATTAGGCATTTCAATTGTTGTTCCCTAGGGAAACCCAATCTATATATGACTGCATTTGCAACAAGTGCAGCTTCACTCCTCCCGGTTCTCCCCCCCTGTTATCTTCATAGTTGTGCAACTGATGGGTGTGAAGTGAAAATGGAGTTGAGAAGGGCAGCCAAACGGACCCCGCTTTGAGATAACCTCTTTTCCACAACCGGCAGCCTTGAGAGAAAATATTCATCTGCTTAAAAACAATGTAGTGAAAGACTCGTAAGAACATAGCAATGAAATATAATTCTTTTTAAGAAGTATATATACATGCAGACATGCAGTTTCTGCAGGAAAACAAATATATGTGTTTTTGAGGAATTTGAGAAGAAATACAGACGGAAAAACATTAGGTGTTTATGGGGCATTTTGTTAAAGCTGGAAAATGGAATCACTGAAATTCTGCTTGGATGAAGAACCAACATGTTGTAGTCTTTTTTTTTTTTGTTATTTTTTCGAACAAAATGACTTGTTACAAAGTTATTTTTTCCCCTTAATCATTTTTGCACAGAAACACTTACAAAATATATAGCATTTGATCGAACAATTATCGAAACACATATTTGAAACAACACCATTCTCATACCAAAAAGTCTGTTCTGAAAACGTACGAGTTTTGAAACCTGGAAGCACCTTTCAAAACACTTACCCAAACACACCTCATTAACACAAGGACATGTGGTCTCTTGTGGATGTCGAATTTTTTTGTGGCGCTCTCAAATAATTTCTTGAAACAGGTGGTAAAACAAGAGTAAATTAAGGAACACAAATACACAATGGCCTCAAATGTTCATTTAAAGAGAACAAGAAACGAAAAAGAATGCACCTCCCAAAGTGCTCCCAGGCGTGGCATTTCTGTAGGCAAATTTGCAGGCTAAACTAATACTTTCTGAGGCATACCTGCCATACATAGCAAACATCAAAGTTATATTGATCCATGACTGGTATACTTAACTACAAAAATGTAGATTGGTGATTCGAGATAAAAAATTAAAGGAATGAAAATTTAGCATATAATATACATACGGGTCTGGACAGACGGACTCATTGCAACTTTCCAGCAAATGAACATCAACGGGCCATTCATTCTATCAGCAACACGCATTTAAAAAAACCGGGAGGATATTATAGAAAGGAATATCAATTATCAAGCTACTTAGTTGCCTATATTTAATAAAAAAAGATAAACAAAAAATTGCAGAGTATACTTCATGCTTAATGCATTTCAGGCATTAAAATTCTGTAAAGGAGAAATGAACTGAAACAAACCGTGATATTGTTTTGAAGAGCTAGAATCATCAGTGTAAGATTAGAGTCATAGATGTTCTTTACCGCAGTTTCGATGATATTAGTATCCCATACCTGGATCGAAAAGCATATCAAGATATTATTATTAAAGTAAAATAAATAATTTTATGTAGACTCTAAGGACATAGAAGATTGATGCTAGACACTTGTAACTACTCACATGGTGCAAATTAGTCTTCCTCCGGTACCACCGGACAATTATTGAGTTTCCCCCTTCATCTCCAAGGAACCCTACGTGAAGAGGCTGCAAGAAAAAAAAGAATTTCATGTATAACTACTAGAGAAGAAAATAGGAAGGAAAATATGGGGGAAAACTGGAAACAAGGATAGAAAATGTGGGAGAAAACAAAAGATAGGCTACAACTCAACAAATTAGTTTTATATATATTCATTTTTATTTGTTTATGTCTATTATATGAAGACTAACAAATCTAAATATATGTAAACAATCTAGAAAAATTAATAGCATTTCATTTTCCTTCTCTATTGTAAAATCAAACATAAGAAATATCTTCCTTTACACTGGTTCCCTTTTCCCTAGAATTTCTGGGATCCAAGAATATCCTTAGTACCACATGGCTACAGCATTAGTCGACTAGATAACAATATCCCGAGTCTTTCTTGTTAAAAAGATTACAAACCTGATGGACATCACCAACAAAATGTGATAAGAACATGAGTGCTTCTGTCAAATTGTCTATAGCAAGAAAAATTAGTCTAAAGATGCAGTATTTAACTATGATACAATAGGAATTGATTCTTACAATTTGTTTTTGAGTTTGAATTATTGTAACCAAAAAGCTGCTCAGTGTAGTTGTGAATTGCTGCAGTAACACACCTCTCCTTATGCCTCTTAGTGTCATGGCAATCCCCTTTGAGAAAGATAAAGATAATAATCTATTAAAAATACTTTAATAAACAGTTTGTTTACCCCCAGTCCCACCCCACATCTTTCCCAAACTCCTAGTTTAGCCTTGATCTCAAAGCCGGCCTAAACTAGAAATCATTTCATTTTTCTTAACATTCTCCAAGGTAACACCAAACACAAGAAAACAACATTATTTACCATCCTTACATTCCCTAAGTATTTCTGTGATCCAAACATAGCATTTGGGTCTGCTTAGATCTCGGGAAATTATGGAAAGGAGACGGAGAGGAAACATAGAAAAATTAGAAGGAAACAATATGTGGGGAAAAAATAAAAGGTATGCTTAAACTCAATAAAGTTATTTTAGATATTTGTTGATACCCATATACCTTGTCAAAGTCTATTATAGAGTATGTCAAGACAAAATCTTAATATATGTAAGAAGAAAAAAAGAAATACGGAGTAATAATATTTCGTTTTCCTTTGCATTTCTGAGGGCTACCCAAACATACCCTATAAGTTCTGGGAAAAATGACTGATACAGCTTGTAGTCTATCAATAGAGAAGGAAACCTTACTGGAAAATTTGTAGTTGCATAAAAAATCAGGTGTGTCAACATAATGTAGACTCTTGCTCCAACCGTAGTGTGCATGATAACGAACTAGATCTGCCCAATCACAAACATTAGCAAGTTCTCCTTTAGCTTCATCAGGGAGCAAGTCTTTTACCACTTCGAGAGCCTCTTCAGTTAGATATTCCTAGAACAAACAAATAAATTTTAAAAAAAAAATTATTTCCGGTATTCCAGATGAATTGCTCTAAAATGATCTTTCATGATTACAACGAACAAAACATTTCCCCTTTTTACCTTAACCCCAATGATTTTAGGGTCGGTGAAAAGAAATTTATAATGTCAATTTATTGTGTAAATTAGTTAATATAATTAGCCGATCCCAAAATCTTTTGAGACCAAGACTTGGATGTTGTTGTTGTAGTTAATACAATAAATTCATGCACAAAGCATAGTAGCAAAGTTTTACACTGAAAATAAAGAGGTAAGAATAAAAAACTGTCATCAACATAGGTTTCTCCATTTGCGTGAAAAGTATCCGAACAAATCACCTTACTTCCCTTAAGAATTCATTTGGAACTCGAAAAGTGTAAGGGGAAAGATGTGGGGTGGGGGTAAACAATTGGTTCAAACTCAACATAAATATTTTTTATATTTGTTCAAACTCATTAATTATTGAATTCTGCTCTACAAATACTAGGAAGCATATATGTATGTTACATGTATACCTTTTTGAAATCATTAATCCTATTTCATTTTCCTTTTCATTTCCCATAAATAAACTAACACACAAGAGATTGATTTCCCTTGGGCCTTTTTTTGGCAATGATACGAGCAGGGAATGTTCAAAGAAGGGTTTTGAAAATGGTGTATTTATTTCAATCATACTCTTAATGAGCGGAAGTAATTCATTAAGGGCAGGACAGCAGGACTATAATTTCATACCCACCCCTTGATTCATTTTCCTTAGTTCATTTTATGCATGTATCATTACTTTTTTCCTTTGATTTCCCTGGCTGGGATACAATCATACACCATAATGGAAAAGAGGGGGGATGAAGAAATGATATAATGTAACTTTCCTTAGCCACCTCCCCACTTTCCTATCCCAACTTCCTTATTCAGGCCATCATAGAAACCCAGCAAGTTGAAAGTTTTCTGAAGACGCTTGAATTAGAAAATAAGCTAGCTTTTCCCCCTTTCTTCACGACCAATATCAAGATTATCTCAGTCTACGTTCTTTTATTCCTCCATCTCTAACTATCACCAAAATTGTTGGAGATAAAAAATAATGTGTTTTCTCCAAATAGTAGTATTATATATTTTCTTCTTTCCCTAAATAGAAGTACCACATTGGTCATCTTAAAATCATAGTCACATCTTATAGCATTACCAGGTAGTATGACACTATGGTTTCCGTATGACAGCAGTCACAGCACTTACCGTGATAGGCGCTATTTAAAGAAACATAGTACTCACTACTCATATTTAGGGAAAACGCTTTGTGTTTACTTTATTTAGGACAATTTTTTACATTCTCAAATATATTATATTCTTACCCCTTTATAAAAAAAGACTCAAATTCATCTGTTTGACAATTATACTTTTAGTCATGGTTTCTCCACCTAAAAAATGTACATACAAAAATAATGGATTTAGATAGAGGCAGGAATTGATAGGTAATTGCATAGTTTATTGATGCACGGATTACACAATTTATACAGGGAATTTCTAAGCTATTCAAGGTAAGATTATATATGAAATATATTACAATAAATGCTGAAGATCAGATTTGGTTCTATATGAAATATATCATAATTAATGTTGTAGATCAATTTGATTTGCAGTTCCATCTAGAAAAAAATAGTTTTTATACTATAGTTGTTAATTAAATATGGAGTAATATTTATTAATTCTCTAATTTAATTTTGCTTCATAATTATCAATTGAGAGAAAATAACAATGCAAGCTAATTAATCTGTAACTGAAATATATTCTAACAAAAACTAGTCCTCCATTTCTTATGCTGAAATGCAATCGGGTGAACAGAAATGAAATTGGTACAAAAAGAACTGTAATTTTTTACAGCAATCCTCTATCCTCCTGAAAGTGAATTCACGAGCTAAAAACTAGAACAGAGAGAGAAATGATTGTGCGGAGACCTGGGCGATTTTGCAGATAGCAAAGTGTCCTTGTTTTCCCCAAGCGTTAGTGATTGGGGCCATCAGCAGAAGAACAGCAGCGCTCATTATCCACAACGCATCTGACGCCGCCATCTCTTCGACTTCAAACACCACCCACATGTGGCCAGTACTACTTCTTCATCTATCACATTTTCTTCTCAGTGACGTGGGACACTTATTTTTATTATTATATATTCCACCATTATTGATTTATTTAATTTGAAAAAGGAATATAAAATCCACATTTAATATTATTTTTGTGACAGAAATAAAAATAAGCATATTTAAAAAATTGTTAATGATAAAAAAAATTGTTACACCCTTAATTCATATGTGACCCGCATTATTAAAGACAATAAGTTGATAAAGTACTCAATAAGTGGTCAAGTAGGCTTTTTTTGTTTTGTAAAATGTGTAAAAGTAAGGATTATTAGTATCGATTTCGCTTATTATTAATGTAAACAAATATTACGATATAACTTTATTAAATTTTGTTCGTGCCTATCTAACATGGATACTTCACTAGGGTATCGCATAAACGTATAAGAAACGTTCCTGTATAAGACACTTTATGATACTCGTACCGTGCGTTCTCGGGGTCGTATTTGTAATTTATTAAAAGTTTCCAACTTTTTGGGTAATTATTTTAAAATTTTGGATACACATATCAACTTTATTTTTACATATATAAAAAACCCTAAAGTTTAATTCGCACACAACTAACTAAGTACATGGACTATAAGTAAAATGTGGGATGTTAGTGAAGATGACTTTGGAGCATGGATGATATAAGAGTACTAGTTCAACAACCTCTCAATAGATGAATCGGAATTGGAGGCTGTCTTTTTGTTGAAAACGATGTTATCCCTAAAAATTAGTAGCTCTAGTGAAAATACGTATTAGAACGTTTTGTTTTTTAATAGAGTATTGTTTTCTATTTTCATTATATAAGAATCATGAGTACTTGCACCTACATTTAATTTCAGAATTGTGCGTTTTTAACTCGTTGCTCATTTTAAATTAATGACTATATTTATAATGATCGACTCAATCAGCTTCCGATCCATGCTAAACGGGCCTATTGGATGTTTTTTAGTATTCCTTCATTTAGACAAATTGTACTATTGTAGGAAGGTTTTGGTTCGGTCCCCTTTCTTTTGTATTATTTCATTTATTAATAAGATATGGTAAAGAGTGATTTACCTAAATAGGACTAAAACAAGGTAGAATAGTAAAAATAAGATTGTTATGTTTTATTTTGCAAAAATAGGACTAAAAAGAGATAATCTGACAAAATTTCCCTTAATTAAAAAAGCCCTTGCACCCAACGACTCTGGAATCCATCACAATACATATCTTCCTCCCTGGATTATTGCTTGTGGCCTCGCATCGCAGTTTCGCCGTTGACAGTAGCCATGCACTCATCGGCAACGAGGTAGGTCTTCTCCTTTCTCTTTCTGCTTCTTCCTCTTTTGCTTCTTCCTCTTCTGCTTCTTCTGCTAACCCTCTTCAAATTTCTGGCCCTCTATTCTCTTTTCCTTTAGATACGATTTTTTGGATTTGAATTTTATTTTGGTCCCCTGTTTTCTTCTTCTTTAGATTTTAATTTTTCATTTATTTATTAATTTTGATTAATTTGGAACCTCAAAATGTCATTGCATTTATCAAGATGGCAGTATGTCATGAAAATGGCATTGTTACTCAAAAAGATGACATTTTAAATATGCCACTTTTATGACCTTACATTTATCAAGATGATAGTATGTCATCAAACTGACATTGTTACTAAAACTGACATTTTAAATATGTCATTTTTGTTTCAAAAATGTCACGCGGATGACATTATTACGCTTTGGAGATGTCATTTTCTTCTTGGAACTGTTATCTTGGCAAATGTAATGTCATAAACTTGACATTGTTACAAATCAGTGTTGGATTAAACATCAATTATGACATTTTTCTAAAATTTTAAATATCAAAGCAAAACTGGCATTTTCTCATAGATGTAATGCCATAAAATTGACAGTCATCGAATTACTGATAATTTTATGACATTCTCATATCCCTGCTTTATAAGTATATCTGAAATCCAAAGAACAAGATAAACATAGTACCAGAGAATTGAGGCCGAGAAGAAGGAGGAGGAGGAGGAGGAGGAGGAGGGGGAGGGGGAGGGGGGGAGGGGAGAAGGAGAAGGAGAAGAAGAAGATTACATACCTGACTTGACTGGAAAATCGTAGCAGAGGTCGTTGATGGCGGATCGGAGTAGCGGCACTGCAAGAATCGTCGAAGAGGTGGCGGCCGGCGTCGAGCAAGCAACTGCGATGATAGCAGGTCGAGTTGCGATCGAGCAGAGTCATAGGGGGAAGTCCTTGCAGGTCTGGCGATCGATGCAGAGGGATTGGGGAAAAGGTGATTTAGGGATTGAGGATAAAAATGTAATCTGGAGTCCCATTTAAGCAATTTAAAACTTCAAGTCCTATTTTGGAGTCCCATTTAATCATGTTTTAGTCCCATTTAGTTAATTTCTTAATGGTAAATGCTTCACAGGATTTACCCCATTGATTTTGGTGGTTTGCCTTCCGGATTTAAAAAATGAACTATTTATATTTCGAGATGCACTATAGGAGATAAATTATGAATTCATTTCTGACTATCTTGATGATAAAATGTAATATAAGTATTATATTTAAAAAAAATCTTGTACTTTTAACCCTTATAAATACACCCCATAATTTTTAATATTGACAAATACACCCCATAACTTTTACTACCTCCATCTCACTAAGATTGAGACAAGAGAAAGTAACACGATTATTTAGAAAAGTGAGTTTGTGTGGTTGATATTAAATATTGAAAATAAAATAAGAATGATTTAGAGCCACATAAAATTTACCAAATTTGGCGTGACACAATCTATTTTCCGAAAATGTAAAATTAGAGTGGTAAAAATTAAAAACCTCATTCGCAAGTTCTTGACAGACAATTAGAAGTCCGGCTAAACCAATGAAGGCAGTGGTGATCACGACCCCCGGCGGGCCGGAAGTTCTTAAAATCCAACACGTGGAAGACCCAGAGATCAAAGACGATGAGGTGCTGATCAAAGTGGCAGCCACCGCGCTCAACCGAGCGGACACCCTTCAGCGTCAAGGAAAATACCCACCTCCCAAAGGCGAGTCTCATTACCCTGGTCTCGAGTGTTCCGGCACCATCGAAGCTATCGGCAAAAATGTCAACCAGTGGAAAGTCGGTGACAGGGTGAGTGTATATCCAGACCCCATTACTCACCCCCAATCTTCTAATTTATTACGGCTTCAATTCATGAACTAGCTTAGTTTGAGGATTTTATATTACTCTTTCAGTAATAATCCCTATAAATCATTGGTTTGGTTGGCTTTCCATTCTCCAAGAACTACAACTGGTACTTACTTCTCATTAAAGTCCACCACCAAATAGCCTTACTCTTTATTTCCTAAATAGGTCTGCTTATTCCATTTCTAACATTCCATAGTTAACATTAAATGGCATTCTTTGGCCGCAGTCATCAAGATGTGACAACATTAGGCTGGACTCTGGCTATGGTTGATATTATTTTAAAATTGTATTGTAAAAAACTAAAAACTAAATCAAATACCTAGGAGTATTTTTGTTTATACAGTCAACCTTACTTGTATAGAACAGTCACCCCAATTTAGGGCAAACATATACAGAGTATGTTTTATTAAACTTGGAGATTTGCTGATAACTTTTCACTGTCCCATAAATTTAGTTGTATAACTAATAACTTTGTCTATTTTAAGACTTTTCCCAGCCGCTGACGGTGTGCAAATTTCCACTGTAATATTTACAATATGATGGAAAAGTTCTTAATGTGGATAAATGTATTATTTACAGGGTCTAGTCTACAAATTTTTCTATTCTGTTTTAAGGAATTAAGGAAAGTCTCTCTTTCAGTCTTTTAGGTATTCTGGTGTGTTGCTTATGGTGTGTGAAACCCCCTATGACAGACACTTTATTGGGTCGGGAGTATATTTTTCTGTGTAAATAAATTACTCCGTACATTGTAATATAATGATTACAACATAGAACAATGTTGATTTTTTTTATCAGCCAACCATAAAAAAATCAACCCAAGGGTTCATGGAAATATTAGCAGTTTGAAGGTCTTTACGCCCTCCGCTTTCATCCCAATTCCTTCCCAAGTCCTAAATCATCCAACCAAACCAGGGTTCATGGGAATATTAGGAAGTATCACTGTTGGCTTGTTTTTTTGGCCACTGGTTATGTTATTTGTGACATTTCATTTAAAGCTGATTGGTATTTATTTATCTAGTTATTTTTTACCTCCAAAAACTATGGGATAAGACAACTATCTGATGAAGTATATTTCACAGGTATGTGCTCTTCTTGGTGGTGGAGGCTATGCAGAGAAAGTTGCAGTGCCAGCTAGGCAGGTTTTTCCTGTTCCACCTGGCATTTCTTTGCACGATGCAGCCAGTTTCCCTGAAGTGGCTTGTACGGTTTGGTCAACTGTATTTATGACTAGCCATCTATGCTCCGGGGAAACTTTCTTGGTAACCTAGTCTTATTCTCTCAAAAAGTTCTTTAGGTTTTACTCTTCAACCATCAGTGTTGTTATGCGGCAATCAAAAATTAAATGGAATTTTTGCAGTAAGAACCATTATCTATCATGATATGTAGTATGTAGTACTTCGAAGTTACCATTTACAATTTTAAGATTTCAATAGTTAACTTTAAAAACTAGGATCTTTGTTCACCTTTGGCTTATACTACGTATATGTTTTTTTATTCCTGCAGATCAGCAGATGTAGCGTTTTTTATTTATTTTGTTTTTAGGCTTATGTGTTTCTTATTTTTTTTTATTTATGCAATCTTCTTTATAGTTATTCCTTGCTAATATTCTTTAAAACAATTGACGTGGCCACATAACTCTAGTCTTCCTTCTTTAACTAAATGCATTGATTGAAAGTGAGAATGATGAACTTCGCTTAGCGCTAACTCTCCTATCAGTAGTGCATTGGCCAGAGAAAGTTGATATGGAAAAGCCAGACTAAAGTCTACCAGCCTGGAGTTCTTGTGAGCCACTTTAGTTTTTTCAAAAGCAGGTTGGCGGAGAGGGAGTACAAAAAGATGACGTAAATCGTAGAGATGAATAAACAAAACAAACTTGTACAGAAATTTCAAACAAAAAATGTGATAATTAAGGCAGGAAACACACAATAAGTTTTTCAGTTCAAGACTAGAAAGACAGGTTAATTATCAAATATCAATCAAAGACTTTGAAGATGAATGTTAATAATATAGGACTTGAATGATTGAAAACCATTCATTGAATGCTTAGAATGTCGTGAACTTTGATTTCTTTAAAAAGCCTCGATATTTTATTGTTTTTGTTTGGTATTACCTTTTTGTATTATTTAACATGACAATGTGCAAACGATAAAAAAACATGACAATGTGCAATGGAATTTCAGATACATGGGGGCTCTAGTGGAATTGGTACATTTGCCATTCAAATGGCCAAGTACGTTGGAGTGAAAGTATTTGTCACAGCAGGTCAATTTGTAGAACTGTATTGTTTTTTTTATTAAGTTATAAGTACCCATTAAGGAAACATCTACATAATATATAGGAAGCGAGGAAAAGCTTGCTGCTTGCAAGGATCTTGGAGCAGACGTTTGCATAAATTACAAAACTGAGGACTTTGTCACCCGTGTGAATACAGAAACAGGCGGAAAAGGTAAACAGTAATGCCATAAATATAATAAATTAGCAGTATGAAAAAATATGATATGAGGCTGTAAGGGTAAACATGTACTGTAACTATATTTGTTGTTCGACACAGTTTTCGTAATTGGGTTGGCACACAGCACACTCACTCAGTTGGACCTAATGCACACTGTCTACCAAAAGATTGAATCTAATGAATCTAATGAATCAGCTACTCTAGCTCTCAACCTTATAAACTCATGTCTTTATTTAATATTTCAATGCGTAACCCCTAACAAGCCCTTTGCATTAATCCCGGATTTTGAGTTGCATGTTATGTTGAGTTTGTGGTGAGAATGATATAATTGTGCGGTTTGCAAGGTGTTGATGTTATATTGGATAACATTGGAGGGCCATACTTTCAGAGAAACATTGACAGCCTTAATGTTGATGGGAGGTTATTCATCATTGGCTTCATGGGAGGCACTATTACAGAGGTGAATCTTGCAGGTTTGCTTGCAAGACGCCTCACGGTTCAAGGTACTATCATAAATCCCTACATCTCTTTGTACCTACATGTTCACTGCAGATATTGCACATCCAAACCAAGTTTTTAAACGAAAGTAACTATTTCATCAAGGCCCATGCATTCTTGTTTCAAGGCGGGTTTTATAAATGTCTATTACCTCCATTCGCATGAGGTGGTACAGTTATCAAGAAAAATAGAGTCATGTGATTGATACTATTCTGAATTGGTTGAATTTGCCAAATAGGATAATTTTTTGTTTTATCATACAATTTTCTTTATTTTATTAATAAAACATGTTTTTTCATAACTTAGCAGATTCAATCGTTTCAGGCAGAATGTAAACACTTCCAGTATATTAAGTCAATTTCAGTGTTATCTAACGAGTTTTAAGAATGAAGTAGAACCAACATAAATTAGTGGGACAACCAAAAAGGAAAATTGCCAACATTATAATTTAGAATAGTGGTAGTAATTTACTAAATAAATACTCTGTACATTCTTATCATGAAACACTGTTATTAATCTGGCCCCGATTAAATGCTGACGTCGTACTTCCTCCATTCTTATATAATTGCAACACTTTCCTCTTTTGGCAATTTTAAAATAATTGCAATACTTCCCCTTTTAGTAATAACAAATAACCAAAATGACAATGATACGCTTAAACTCATTTAATTTAATTATGCAACATCATTTCTTCCCTTTCCCAATCCCCAAGCCCTTCTCATCAAGCTTTTTCCTTTCGTCACCTTTTTTTTCTCTTATGTTTAATTTAATTTAATTTGGAGTTCCAGCTAGAAATCCTAAACTGCGACAATGCAAATCTTTTGCTCTGTACTTCCGTCAATCCGATAGGACGATAGAAAATCAGTAATAAGAGCAAGTGTTGGGGGGAGGCTCCAATTACGGATTTAAAGAAATCTAAGAGAGAGGAAAACCAGTTAGATAAGCAATACTATACATAGATGTTTGTAGAAAGAAGTGGCATGAGAGAGAAGTTGTCGGCAGCGAAGAGCAAAAACAGGAACAAGAAAGCTTTATAGAAATTTCTTAAACTTTGTGCCAATTTCGAAGGTCGCTAAGAGTTGTGGTTGGTAAGACTGTTCTAAGCCATAATAGGCATCTCCTGCTTTGACTTATCAGATATAGTATCCTCCATTCAAGTACACATTCCCACATGTTACTATCCTACTTGGTGCTGTTCTCACGTTTAATTCTAACTATTGGCAGGCTCTAATTAAATCTTCCCCACAATCATGAGCAGACATAGAATTTACAGTACACAATATTCTGAGTGTTCGCCTGGGCTTGATTCATCACAAAGATTCGGGGTCTTGGTTGGGTTTGCTGCCGTTGTTTCCGCGATTACCCTGGTTCCTGTTGTTGTCTGTTCCCCCCGAGTTGCAGTTGTTATTGTTGTTGTGGTTGTCACGGCCACCATTGGGTCCTGTTTGGGCCCCCTCCGGCCTTGCTCCTTCTTGGTTTTGCCCTTGATTGGGTCATGTCTGCCTTCTTCGAGATGCACTCACACGATCTGTGTCCCAACCCGTTGCAGTTAAAACACTTTGATAACTTCCTGTCGGAGTTCACTCCTGGGTGGTCCTTGCCACATCTCTTATACTAATAGTGCCCCTCGGCATTCCTCCTCTGGTTTTGACCTTAAACGGTCTTCCTTCATTAGTCATTCCCTTACTTTATAATAAAACATATTTAAAATATTTTTTTTCGTAATTTAGTTGTTTCTTAGATTTTCAGAAATTTCAATAGATTGAGCTGATCAAACCATTTATAGTGTTATCAAATGAGCTTTTAGTTCGACTATAAATTAGTTTTAGGAAAATGACCAAAAAGTCCAATTTTGGTATGACATAAAAGAATTGTCAATGACACAATAAACTGATTTGGCATGTGCTATATTCCAATTTTATTACATTATTCGTCAAATTTAAAGTGTTTAAACAAAGGTTAGTCGAGTTTTAAAAAAATATTAGTCATATTTTTATCTTTTGAAAATAATCATTCATCATCATTATCCCAGTGCCGCAAAGGTTCCCACCTATGGTGGGGTAAGGGGGGGTCAGATGTACGCAGCCTTACCCCTGTACTAACAAGCATAGGGAGACTGTTTTCGGATGACACATGGTGTCGAAAATTGCATGGACTGACTGCTGCTTCATAACAAAGAAGCGCAGACAGTTTAGAGAGCCATTTTGCTTAACAAAGAAGCGCAGACAATTTAGAGAGCAATTTTGCTTTATTCCATCATATTCCCAAGCCAAAAATAGGTAAATTTTGGCTCCATTGCAAATGATGGAAATAGCTTCTGAAAATAATAAATAGTACTAGTAATATTTTTATCATTATTTTCTAAAATTAATTTATCATCAAATTAAAATGTGCTTTCAAAACTACTCCGTATTTATTATAACCTCATAAAGTCATATGTATCAATTCATTCTTTTTTGGCGTATACACATATAATGCATAACTTACCTTTTGTAATTGTTTACTTGTACATTTGTACATAATTGCTTTTGTATGTAAAACTTTTTAAAGGAGATTTGATAGAAAAATGCTCTGAGTCCCTAAAACCAAAATAAAATCACTTCAGTACTCAGAACCAAACATTAAACAAAGTTTAGTCCCTACATTTATGCTTAACTTTCTTTTGTAATGTAGTTTTTAATGTTTGTATGGTGCTTGACACTCTAAAAAGCTCTAAACGTGGCAAACACTGCCGAAGTAAATAAGGCCTTTTACAGGTGGTTTAATGAGAAATTGATGGTATGGCTTTTATTTTCTTTTGTAGCTGCTGGATTAAGGAACAGAAGTGGGGAGAACAAAGCATCAATAGTGAGCGAAGTGGTGAAGAATGTTTGGCCTGCAATCGGCGAAGGAAAGGTCAAACCTGTGGTCTACCAGCATTTCCCCTTGGCCGAGGCAGCAGAGGCTCACCGGCTGATGGAGAGCAGCAATCACATTGGCAAAATTCTCCTCACTGTTTCTTGAACAGCTGCTATCATGTAATGCTACTCTCAAGTCTTAATGTGCGTTCAGTTCTTCATCTTAATAAATAAAAGAGAATCTCTTCTTTCTTTGGACTATTTTCTCACTGTACAAAATGCAATCTGCACTTGTGACAATGTGAACCCAGTCTAGGTCCCACCTAGGGTGTTAATCAATGTTAAGTCACAGAGATTTGGTGTAGAAAATATTATTGATATATTAGAAAATAAGAAGAATACAAGCCGAGACCAATTTTCCCAAATCCCAGCCTCCTTTTCCTGACTCATCTGTTTGCCTTTTATTTCCTTTCTCCAGCCTGTCCAGCTTCCACATTTATTTAGACCACCCTTTCATTTCCTTTCTCCAGCTCAACCTGTTTAGCTTCCACATTTATTTAGGCCATTCCCCCCAAGCTTGATTCCCCCTTTTATTAATAAACCCTCACTTAAATTGTTGGGCCTAGAACCCTATTATTGAACAACATTAAAATACCTAAAAAACTTAATAGACACCAATTATTGGTAGTGCCCAGGTCCTTAACAATCAACCAAGCTGAATTGGATTTCGTCTTGGATTGAGTAGTGCATGATAAAGAAAAAAGAATAGTCGAGTTGGAGTTGTAGTTTGAGTTTTATCTATTTTAAAATTGGTAGATTTTTATAAAAGTGATTTTATTTATTATCAGGTTTAAACACACATGTGCAATCATTAATACTTTATTATACATAAAATCAATATTTTAAAATTCCCGATCTAGTTGTTGCTTTGTAGCCAAGGACATTGGCTGACTCCAGTCCTAACAAATTTTAGTCGGGCCTGAGCCTATTTAGTATTTATGGTTTCGGGTCGGTCTTGTTCTGAAAATATTGTTTTGGACTATTTAGTTCATTGTTGTTTTTTCAAAAGAACATCAATAATGTTCCAAGCGAGTTCAAAAACAAAAAGAACAACAGCAATGCGAAAAAACAACAAAAACATAAAGGCTAAAGGGTCAAATAGGTACATGAACTAACTTAAAGTGTTCAATTAGCCCCTTATATAGGAGATTCTGCCCGGCCGTCGCCAATTGGGGCGGTTCCTGGTGGAATTTTTTGATGAATTTTTTTGAGCATCTTCTTCATTAAGTCTAGTTCACCCATACCAAATTTCAACTAAAAATTCAACCGGGAAAGCAGTCAAATGATTTTTTGAAGATAACTCCTCAGTTAAACAATGCAGTACATTTCGGAAAATCATTTGAGTGCCTTCCCAATTTAATTTTTAGCTGAAATTTGATATGGGTAAACTAGACTTAATGAAGAAGATGCTCAAAAATTTTCATCAAAAAATTCAACCGGGAACCGCCCCAATTGACGACAGCCGCATAACCTCCTATATATGGGTCTAATTGAACACTTTAAGTTAGTTAATGTACCCATTTAACCCTTTAGCCAAACATAAATGAAGCATAAGAGATATTACGTGAAATGTAACATGATAGTGCCATTTTGGTTCAACAACAAATACAAATGAAGATGTTCAAAAGATAACTGACTTACAAAATGTTGCAAAAAGAAGTGATAATGTCAAAAAAATCTGTTATGAGCGTTCATGCCAGAAGCAAAATCCCGTGAGAGAGTTCCGAAAAACCACTCATAATACGCAAAAAAAGCGTGGGAGACCGCTGGGTTCAAAATACGTAAAAGTGTAAAACCAAGAAAGACAAAAAAACATGAAGTGCTGTGATGTCAAAGATTTTTATCCTTCTGACCAATAAAATGAAACATCTTGAACATAAAAATAGAAATCAACAAATCAAAATCTCTATTGAAGATTCAACTTTCTTATATGAGGAAGATATCCAAATAATGATAGAAACATTAATAATTATGAGATATTAATAAATTACATTACTACTGGTATGCTATGAAATTTAAAAGATATTGATATTAATGAGATATATGTTTATGTCATTGTTATGAATGTCATGAATGAAAACAATGGCAATGAGTCAACACCGAGTGATGGGTGTCGACAAAGACATGATTTGCTAAAATCAAACGAAACAATTCAGACAAAATTAAAAAGCGTGAAGTTTTTGGGCCAATTATCCTACGTCAAAAGTGGTAAAATCGGTGGGTTTTAAATTGGTTTTTGTGTGCAAGCGTAATGAGAAAAATGAAATTATAAGATATAAAGCACGGTTTGTTGTCCAATACTTTTCTCAGATGTTGGAAATTGATTATGAGGAAACTTGTTCCCTCGCATGTAGTTGATGCAACTACGTGAAGATTTCATATTGGCATGTTTGTTTTGAAAGATCATAAATGCACCTAATGGATGTATTGACCATATTTTTATGCGGATCACTCGATACAAATATTTATATGAAAATTCCCAAAGAACGTAAAGTGTCTGGATCGAAATGATAATAATATGAAGTAGTGACCTCATTTCAGAGAGCATATTATTTTTTGAGATTTTTTCTTCAAAAATAAAATTTATTTACAAAAATAGAACTATAGTTTTTATGAGTATAGTGTTATGGTCATTAAGTGTATAAAGTGACCACAAATTATTACGGAGTATGACTAAAATCATTGTTATATTCGTTACACTTAAAATTTCACATTTTTATAGACTTCCTTTATTTTAATTATAATTTTGTAGTTATTTTTTTTATCAATTTTAAACTATAGGTTTAATCCCATTCAAAAAAACTTTAGGTTGAATCGTGACAGCTGTACCACAGCTCGTATGTGGTTAAACAAAAATGCACATGTTGAAAAAACTAATTAGCTTATAAAGTTTTTATCCTTTTTTCAATGAAAGCAAAGATATCAACATTCCTGGTACATTTTCTCCGGAACATAAGAGCCTGTTTATTAACAGAGATATTTTCCAGTTTTCAGAAAACTGGAAAACTGGAAAACAGAAAACAGGAAACATGTTTACCAAAGAAAATTGCTGGAAAACTGGAGAAAGGAAAACAGAAAAATGCATTTACCAAATCGTTTTTCAAAACGAAAAAAATGAGACATGTCTCGCTTTTCTTTAATGATTTGGAGAAGTGACTTTTACTAGTTTTCCAAATTCATTACAGTGCCGCTGCAATGAATTTGCATACTTACCCCTGGTGGTGGGTGCGGTCCCGCCCCGATGTTGATTCCATTCTGGTACCTCCATTCTCGTACTTTACCCCTTACCCCTACCCTACCCACCCTACCCCCCGCGTACCCCTTTTCCCTACAATAACCCTACCCCAGCCCCTATCACATGCCCCTACCTTGGCCCCACCCCGATCCAACCTACCCTACCGCCACCCCCCTACCACCTCGACCCCACCCCGACCCACCTTACCCTACCCCACCCCTCGTATATTACCCCTTACCCTTACCTTACCCCTTACCACATGCCCCCACCTTACCGCCATCCTACCCCCACCCTACCCTTCCCTTACCTCGGCACCACCCTGATCCCGGCCCCACCGTATTGCCATCTTACCCCAACTCCCTACCTTACCCCAACGCCCACTACCCCCACCCTTACCCCTAACCCACCCACTACCCCCACCCAACCCCTTACCCCTAGACCTTACCACCCCACCCCGACCATACCCCTTACCCCACCCCACCCCACCACTACAAGTAGGCATTGGGTATGAAGGGTTGTGGGGGAGTATGGGTAGAGCGTAAGATCATGGTAAGGGTAGGGGTAGGGGTCAATGGTGTGGAATTGGGTATAGGGTGTAGGGTGGGGGTACGAGGTATAGGTTTGGGGTATGGATTAGGGGTATGGGTACACATACGAGGTGATCGACCCCACATATTATATTACGGAGTATATATTTGTGTTTATGAGTTGCAAACCAGAGTTGCTGCAGTGGCTCTACAACGAAGGGACGGCACCAGCAACCGATGGACAAGGGGAACAGTTGATCGAGAAACACGTCAGGAAGGCTTGTCGATGATCGGTTCGACTCGTCAGGAAACCAAACGCGGGAGGACTGGTGCGACGGACTGGAGGAGAGGCGCGAGGGTTTGGAGCCATGGCTTGCCCACGTAAAAAATCATACCGATGGTCCGGCCTCATCCTGAACCACCACCAGGGAGCGAACGAGGTGCTAGGGGTCCAGAAATTTATTTTACTTATCTAGTTTTCTCCATGCATGTTTCTTTTTTATTTGGATCTTTTCTCTGTTTTGGTTGTGCTGTGTTATTCTAGCAATAAAACTGTTTTCTCCATGTTTCGTTTTTATTTGGATCTATTGTCCGTTTTGGTTGTGCTGTGTTATTCCAGCAATAAAACTGTAGATCTTAGAATTGGTGACGAGGAGTCTGGTTTGCAAGTCATTGGCTAAGTTAAGCACATAGCAGGATCAACGAATTATATTCCTTCTACGGAGGTGATTAATTTTAAGTCTGGTTCTAGGGTGGACGACAGACAGAAGACTTTTTGTCATTTTGTAACCCACTTACGTTCTGTTATATTAATTTAAGCCAGTTTCGTTCAAAAAAATCCACTTAAATTTGATATGTAACATTTACTATAAAAATATATAGTAGCCTATTTATAAAACAATTTACTCCGTATGTAAAATTTTATCATTTTTAAACTTTTAGAAATTCGAGCAATTATAAATTAATTTTGAACAAACACATGATTGTAAACATTATATAAAACATTATCCTTCATAACGTATAGTTCAAGACTTTAGAGACCCTCCCTAGTTTTGATCCCACATCTCCAACAAAATATATTGGATTAATGGATTATCTTCATCTTCGATATATTTAATAATCCTATACTCCTATAAGGATGCCATATTTTTTCCACAAAACACAAAATATACTGTAGCATTCTCATAATAATTGAGGCAATTATGATATTGCTTATGTGTCCTCTAGGTTTGACTCACCCAGCTATGACTTTAGATAACCTACTATCTAGATTAATTTAATTTACCTTATCTTTAATTAGTCGTTTTACCCGTTATCAGAAGTTAAAATTTGATTTAGTGCTCATTTTCGGCGCGGGTCACGGTTTCTGATTCGGGCATATACTTTTTGTAACTTTTCATGTTTCCAAATTATCCACATGTGTAACTAGTGCCCGACTCTACCCCTGTCATCCTATGTGGGCCTCAATTTTGCCTTTGGAATCAGGCCTTCAAAAACTCGCATCGCATGGATAACTTAATTGATCCAATGATGAGAAATTTGGAACAACGATTAAGGATTGAAATTCACAACGTCATGTGGAGGTTATAGCCCCTGCCTGCTGGACCGAACCTCTGATGTGCACGAGTATAAGATCTACCACCATTGAGACGAATGAGTCATCGTGATTTACTTCACCATCATTCTATCGGGTCGGGGTGAGGGGCTCCTGGGGTGGGAGATTCCACCTTTGGAACAATGGAATCAGGCCTTCTAATTAATTAGACGGACTTGATTGGGATGTTCACTTAAATTTGTTTAAAATTCAAACCAAATCAGGTAATACTTATATTGATTAGATCCAATTCGATTTAAATAAACTAGATCATATCATGTAAGCAAGACTTAATTAGATGAAGAGAAAAAGTTCAATATAAAGCAAAAGTATGTTTGATGAAGCATTCCATGAGTGTTTCGTTAATTAGCCTAGTGCATTAATGAAGAGCATTGTGTGCGTTGCCAACTTTTTGAAGAATTCCGCTTAGATCGATTTCAGAGTATGGTCAAATAACAAAAAGAAATCTGACAACCGTTATCTCGCAAACCAGACTCGGAATTAATCACCGTAGCAAGATAATTCGTTGATCCATAAACGGGAAACCAAAAGCCAACAACGGGTCACCATATTCCTCTCATCCCCCATATCCAAAATCAACGTCTTACAAACTGGAAAATAAACGAAAAAACAAATACCAAAACAGAACCAAACAACATACAATTTGACAGAAAAACACAAACTGAATAAAACGAAATTAAAATAGAATTCACTCATCTTCTTCCAAACCCTAGATTTGCTTGCACTCCACGACGGCGGCTCAGGAAGGGGACGCGCCCACCGTTCATCCGCCACAACCTCAACATCAGCTTTATTCAGATCCAGTTCTTCTTTCTGTGCGCTAATCACCATCGTCTTGTATTTGTCCACAAAGCTTCCCAGACCGAAAAAAGAAAACTCAAATGAATATTCGAAACTCGTTTCCACCTCCATATCCGCCGACGAAGCGGGGCTGCAACGAGAAGAACCTACAGAGAACTCGACCGAGAGATGCCTTGCTTTGCTCTCCTTCAACAACGAACCCTTCTTATTTAATCCCAAATCAAAACGAAATAGAGCTCCGCAACCCACCTTCTTCCAACCAATCCAAACTAAAGAAACTCCAACAAACAAAAAGCACAGTGGCGTGCCTAAGAACCGCCACCGGACAAACCCTAGGCCGACCGATGCGGTGGTTCTAGAGAGAGAAAAAGTCAATAACTATTGGGCGATCGAACTGTTCAATCTATGAAATGAGGAATTGTATACTGCCTGCCTCACATTATGATTTTTCAATTTTCTTTTTTCATCTTTCTCAAAATAATTTTCACTTTCCTTTTACAGTAAAATATTTGTAGTTCATGTCATTTTTCTTTTCACCACATAATTCTCCTCCACACAATATCCACATTCTTAATGTATAGTACATGTAATATTTATTCGAAAGATTATATTGAAACGGATGTCCTAGTTAAAATTGATGAATTAATTCCACTTTTGGTCCTACGAGTTTTGTGCCAATTCCACCTTTAGTACACGTCTTTCACTTTGTCGACTTTTGGTACTTGACTAATGTTTTTTAACCGTTTGTGGTCCTTTTCCGGCAATTTTAACCATCGGAAATAATGCCGGAAGGACCATATATGGGCGAAAACCCAATAGTCATGGATCAAAAGTGGACAATGTGAAAGATGTGGACTAAATGTGGAATTGACCTAAAACTCGTAGAACCAAAAGTGGAATTTATTTAGGAGGAGAAGGGATAAGGTGAACAACACATTCATTTCTTAAAAAGGAAACAAGAAAATCATAAGCGAAACAAATGAATTGTCATTAAAATTCAAAGTGGAAATTAAAGTAAAATATATGGGGACATGGGGTCATGTTAGGGCTAGTCCACTCCAATTGTGTGAGAATTTATCTGGAAAAGAAAAATTACGGAGCTTATACGTAGTACTAAGTACGTTATCTGGAATGTTTATACTAAGTTACTAACCACCCAACCGTGTTTATACCTCCGGTTATAATAAGGAAAATTTATTTCTGAGGTAATGTTTGCTAAAATAAATAAATTAAATACATAGTAGTACTTTCACCTTTTGACTTGAAAAAATTGAACTAGGCAAATAATACCAACTCCTATTTTTTTTTTTTTTTTTGTGAGCATCTCGTATGGCTTAAAGTGTTGCTTGATAACTGATAAGTAGTAAGCACCTCATCCCTCTATGTTTTATTAAGATACATGCAATGTTATGGTTTTCCATGTTAACAAATATGCCCTTCCTTTACCTCACCCCACATCCTCAAACCTCAACCCCGACTCCACCATCCACCACCTACCCCTTGTATAAACCCCTACCCCACTCCACCTTACCCCCACCACCCTACCTTGACTCCAGAGGTAAGGGATCAAGGTTGTGGGTTAGGGTTGGGAGTAAGGGTTGGGATAGGGAAGCGGGTGGGTGGTAGGGGATCGGAGATAAGACTTTTTGGGTAGTAGGTGACGGTAGGGAGTATTAGAGGCGGGTTTAGGGTGGGTAGATTGTAGGTATTTATTGTGGGTATGGTAGGGTGGTAGGGGGTGAGGTAGGGATTTTTGTGGTTGGGGTCCAGGTGGGAGTGGTAGTAAGGAGGGGGTAAAGTTCTTAAAAGCTATAGTCTACATTTTATAGTTAGACCATATTTTAATAGATGTTTTGGTCTTGTAAAGTAAACATAAGTTTATTAAAGAGTGAATTCCTCAAATAGGAGTAAAACATGGGCAAAATGCAAAATTAGGAGTACCATGTTTTGAATAGGAGTAACTTTAGTGTTTAGACAAATATACCCCTACCTAAGCCCCAACAACTTTCATTTATAATTAAAACATAAAAGAAATAACATTAATTAATTCATAATAAAATTGTAAAAAACAAAAAAAAAAACAAAAATATATAATACATAATATACACTCCTTATTAAATAAAATTAATAAAAATAAAAAAATATTAAAATAAAAAAAGATTAAATTAAAAATAAAAAATAAAAAAATAAAAAAAAAATGTAGAAAAATATGCAGACGTCTGCCATCACCTCAACAACCTCCCAACACCACCAGCTCCGACGACCGAAAAAATGCCAACATTTGTCTGAAATGCCATATGATGGCAGTTTTCTAGAAAATATGGCATTTTCAAAGAGTAAAACCGCCATCTTTATGAAATTTCAAAAAATGACAGTTTTTACATAAAATGGCATTTTTTCGCCGATCGGAGGTGGCATTGCTGGGTGATGGCCGAGAATGCGGGAAAGGCCTGCATAATTCTTTTATTTTTAATTTGGTTCATCTATTTTTATTATTTATTTTTAAAGTTTTTTTTTAATTTTAATTGTTTAAATATTTTTTTAAAATATTTTTAGAATTTTTATATTTTAATAGGATCAAATAAGTCATATTTTAGAAATAATTAGGTTAGAGGTATGATGGCTAGAAAATTACTGTTCACACCTATTGAAGGAAGTTTTAAGTTTTACTCCTATTTGTGTAATTATGTTTATGTTTGATGGAGTATATGGCCCAGGGACCCCCGGCCCACAGAATCCTACTACTCCAACACAGGCCCAACAAGCCCAAGAAGCGCATGAGGCCCAAATTAAAGCATCGCGGCCCAAGCTCAAAGGAACCCATTGTGCGCCTGGGGATGCCTTTGGCACCATGACCGAAGGCTCCAAAATTCAGGAGACAGCCGATTTTAGGCATACAAAGCTACTGGGAGAAGACGACGGAAATCAAGAGCCTTCGGCTCATACACGCCCTCGGCCACAGGGGAGCCTTCGGCTACAGCGCAATCATCGAAGATTCCCTTTGGGGACAAGCAACCACTGCATTCAATGCGGTGTCACATCCAACCACCGCATTTAATGCGGTGCACATGCGAATGCCGGTGCCACCCCGATTGAGGTGACCCCTCGGCCGTCGGATTATTGACACGTGTACTCTCATCGCATTTATGGCTGCTATAAATAGCAACCCTTATTCCTCTTGTAAAGGATCCCAGATCAGATTTCATTAATACATCTGACTCCCTCTCTCTTACTTGTTTGCTCTGACTTCTCTCTAGTTATTCTCCGCAATAACCCCTCGGATAAGCTACCCCCGGGTACACTATCTATCGATGTTTACTCCTATATTTTGTAATTTCTATTTATTAAACACCTCTTAGTACGTAAAACATGTTGTAATAAACAATATTTATTAGTCCGGGGAGTAAACATGTCTTTAAGAGCTAAAGTTTAAAGCGCGTGACATTCATGTAATTTCCATGTTTAAATTTGTGTTTTTAATTAGTTTAGAATGATTGTTACTTTGGAAATTACACACTTTTGGTGTAATAGTTTAGTTTGTAAAATATTTGTAATTTGTTTAGATTAGGTTTATTCTGAGCTCAAACAGGTCCAAGAACACTTTGGGGACCATTGGTGAACATCACAAATGGAAGGAAAGTGCAAAAATGCAAGACAAAAAAGTGAAGATCTCATTTTTGGTCTGTACCCGGTCGGGTATGACCTATACCCAATCGGGTACCCTTCTGAAAAATCAAATCGGATCAACCCGGGAACCAAGCAACATGCGGGAAAGATTTTGGCCATGTTCGATTGTCATACCCGATCGGGTGACCGACAGGCCCGATCGGGTATGACCCTATTTTTCACCTTCTGGGAAGCCGCTGAGTGTACCCGATTGAGAGCCTTCTATACCCGATCGGGTACACAACCATGCATGCTCTATTTCCCTATAAATATACCTCTTTCCTTCCCACAAAAGATCACCAATTCCTATATACTTCTAATCTCAGTTTAGACAAGTTATTTCTTTATATTTTCTTCATGTTTAGTCTCCAAATGAGGAGCTAAACTCTTCCATCTTGGTTTTGCTACTTTGAAGCTTAATGAATTTGTAAGTTGTGAGTTATCTTCTTTAATCTTCTTCCTTGAATATTAATTCTTCCTTTAAATACTATTTCTATATCAATGTTGGGGAGTGTTACTAAGATGACAATTAGTTAACATCTTGACATTAGTTATAGTAATAGCTATTTCTTCCTCTATGTTAATATTGGGGAGTGTTACTAAGATGACAATTAATTAACATCTTGATATTAACTATAGTAGGATTCATCTTCTTTAATATTCTTCCTTGAGTATTAATTAATTCATATTCATATTTCATATTAATAATTTGAACATTACTTAAAGGATCAACTAGTTTTGTTTCATATATTAATTATTACTAGAATCGGTCGATTAATACGCTTGTTATTAATTCGGTCCTTTCACGGTAGTAACTTGGTTAATAAACCAAGGGGAATTAATTATATTGATTAAACCAATACACCGCTTGTGTTGAGGTTATCAATCTGAATCGTTTTCATCTTGATTTTATTGCTATTATCGAGTGAATATACGGCGCGTGTTCTATATTAACTCGGTAGTAAGTTTTATTAATGAACGCGTCTCGTTATTAATAACTACCCTCGATGAAGTGGATATACTCCTTGATTGAGTATTCGAGAGGAAGATAGTTAAAGATATAACCGGGATCGATGAACATTTCATTAAGTGGAAAGCCAAGTCTTCTTCTCATTAATTAAACCACATAACTCGTTCATCTTCGTGTTTAAATATAATTTAAGTTCATCAACCAAACATAAACTCCCCATGTTGTTACTTATCTATTTCTATAAAAAGAGAAGTGTTCCTTTCCCTGTGGATACGAACCTTACTATGCTATACTATGTATTAGTGTCGTATTGATTATTATTTTGGATGCACACTACGACAAAGTGCACGTCAGCGCGTCTAAAAGAGTCTTTTTAACGGCTTTTATTTTCATTACACAATTTTTTTTCAAACACTACCAATTTTTACTATTTATTATTATTATTATTATTATTATTATTATTATTATCAATTTTTACTATTAAATGTTTTTTAAATCACTTTAAAAATTACTCCCTCCGGTTTTTAATAAACTTCACACTTTCCTTTTTGGGACGGTCTAAAATAAACTTCACACTTCCTTATTTCCTTTTTTGGCAAAGAAATCTACATCAAAACAGTGTCAAACAGTGCCAGACAGTGTCTCAACAGTGCCAAACAGTGTCTCAACAGTGCCAAACAGTGTCAAATAGTGTCTCAACAGTGTACTTTACAGTAAAGTCAAATTTCTTTCCTTATTTTGTGTGAAGTAGTTTAATACTCGTAAAAATCGGAGGCAGTACTTCTTTTTTTAAACGAAACATGTATATCGTCAATAGGTACGCTGACATTGTAAGTGAAAAAATGCATGCACCCTATTTTTGAGGGTCCCAGACATCTAAAACACTAATTGAATTAGACTTTAGTCAAAGACAATATGATTGATATAATTTGGAGTCTATACCCGAAGAAATTTTTTTATGTTGCTGCTTACTTAAATTAAATTTACGTTTAGAGGTTGAACTCCAGTCTATTTACATGTATGTTTGCACGTCGGTCGTTTACTTAGCAATTAACGTAGTTTTGTAAAGCAAACAAAGAATGCGTTTTACTAAAACTTTGATGTCTTTTATTACATACTTTGTATTAAAGATTTTAGAAATAAGTGCAAAATCAGGGATAATTTGATTTTGCACCCCATTTTATTGACCAAATTGGACTTTGCATCTCGTTTTTAAAAAAACTTTGTTTTTGCACCCAAATCCCGCATGAAAAGACAAAAAATGTCCCTAGATCAAGAATATGTTGAAAGCCAACAGAATTATTAATGAAGGGACATTTTTATCTTTTCATATGGGGTTGAGGGTACAAAAACAAAACTTTTTAAAAACGGGGTGCAAAGTTCAATTTAAACAATAAAATGGGATGAAAACTCAAATTATCCCAAAATCAAATATCTCCTAAAAATGGGGTGAAAGGTCAAATTTCCCAAAAATATTCGATATCCGATTCATTTGAATATCTTTTACATGATCATAGCCTCATAGGGATTTCCATATTCTCTATCTACTTGGGTTATATTTTAATATACATTTATGGAGTATCTAATAAACTTATTCTACAAAAATGTTAAGAAATACGGAGTAATTAAATACTTCTAAATAAAATAAGATTATGTTGAAGTTTAGTCCCGCAGATCTGAAAGCCCAACACACGCTTTGGATATCTGAGGATGTTTGTTGTGGTTAAAAGATGTATAAAATAGAAAGCCGTGATTTATCAATGAACTCAGGAGCTATCTTGTATTAGGTAATTCTGCGATTACACTGAAACTACCCGAACGATCAGTCGGTGTGAGTTTGAATACAAGAACAAGAGAGATGATTCTATTTCTAAGCTCTGAGTATGAAAATGCTAACCCTTTACAATGTATTCGATGCAGGTATTTATACTAAGAGGGGATAGGTGAGATGGACACGTGGCCGGACCCGGTAGGCTGTTACCTCTGCCACGAAATGCACCCATGCCTCTACTTGCTATTGCCATAATTCAGCATTACATGTGGCTCCCACTTGCTGGCTACCCGTCCGGGTAGTGCGCTCGGCGTGCGGGACCCCTTTGCGGGTGGTTGGATGCCAGTACTTTGTTTGATTGTCTCAAGTGACAAATCTACCCGAATGCTATTCAGGTATCCCCCGTTCGGGACGTCTTGGGCCTTCTGATTTCGTTTGGCTTCCTGTTTTCCATGGGCCTTCTTTATGCTTCGGGCCGGGTGTATTGGGCTTTCGGCCCAATACCCCAACAGATTATTTACAAAAATAATGTGACTAGGGGTGGGTTCGGTTCTTGCGGTTCGGTTTTGACCTAAAACCAAATATAGAATCGAAGTAAAAAGTTCGGTTCGGTTTCGGTTCGGTTTTACACTCCAAAACTTGGAACCACGGTTTGATTGGTTCGGTTTGTTTCGGTTCGGTTTCAGTTTTTGCGGTTTTTTACCAAAAAAATTCTCACTTGATTTAAAATTGATATAATACTTAGAGGGATCAAACATTCAAACATATTACATAAAGAATGCAAGCACAATACAATAAAAAATAAAATAAAAATGAGAAGAGATAAATATGTCTTGAATTATATGAGAATGTGAGATAGATAAAACTGTATATATTATTGATTTAATTTGTTTGTGAGTAGTTCGAAAAAAGTTCATGAATATATACGTTATATGTGATATAGTTGAGATGAATATTTATTGTTTTATTAATACAAAATCTTTAAGTTATCTAAAAATAAAAGTTAATTACTACTAATAACTAGTAAACACATATTATCATCATTCAATATAGCTACATTATTACAGACAATGAATGTGTAAATGAATTTATAAACTAAATTAAATTAAACATAATACAAACATTATTTCTCTAAAACAAGAAAACCAAAGACTATTGATGATTTAAGATTAATTAGAATTAATATTTAACAATTAACATATAAATTTCATATTTTAAATAATTCGGTTTGTTCGGTTCGGTTCGGTTCGGTTTTGAAGGGTAAAAATCAAAACCGAACCAAACAACTTCGGTTCGGTTCGGTTTTTTACATTCGGTTTCGGTTTCTTAGCGGTTCGGTTTTATTTGGCTGCGGTTCGGTTTAATTTGATTCGGTTTTCGGTTTTTCGGACCCAGCCCTAAATGTGACTAATGACTAAAGATTTTTAAATTTAAATTATCATGACACTACATTGTACTAACTATTTGTCATAGTATTTGTTTATATATATTTTATTTTAGTAATATTTTTGTAAAAAGAAAAACCCAACTCTTAAATCAAATTTAGACATTATATTGTTTTGATAGGATAAATGTAACTTTGAGTAAATTCTGACTAATCTGGCTGATAACCGAAGTGAATGGCTCCACATTTAATTAATAACTGTTGTATAATCGGAACATATTTTTGAACTAATGCAAGACATTGAAAATGAAACAATAACAAGACGAAAACTCAATGGCACAATAATTACGAGATTAAAAAAACATTTAACACTAAGTCACGTACTACTTAGTTTTGTCCATCGTTTCTTTGTCACTTATTTGTCGTCAAAGACTATTCAAATATGTCACACATTATTAACTCATTATTAAAGGATATCGAAAAGTGGATATTCAAGTGACCCGACCCATGTGTAGTGATCAAATTTCTGAACCATCCAGATTCCATCACGCTCATCTATATATCCATCCAGCTTTATATACCGACGTACCATCCAGATTATTTAAAAGTAAGGTTGATGATGTTTATCTTTTGACAGTATTGGTTGAAGTTATTGTAGAAGAACATTTTAACTATTTTTTCATATGAATTTTATTTTATTCTACTACATAGTAATAAAATACTACCTCCGTCCCTTTTTATTTAATCATCTTTTATATTTCCAGTCAAAAGTTATAAACTTTGATTCATTATTTTAACTAATATATTTATGTGAAACTTAATAAATTTATACTTTTATGACATTATTTAAATAAAAAGAGACCGAGAGGGTATATTTTAACTTTTTCATAAATTAGCATAATTAACCAATCCAGCCATTTCAATTGAAACTTCATAAATTTTAGCAAAATTAGCCAATTCAGTCAATTTTTGCATAATTGATTCTAAATCATTTTTAGTTGATTTTCAATTTAACAATTCAATTTCAAATCACATAATCATAATCACTTTCTTTTGACTCTTATGCCAAATCCTAGACGAAGTAGTACTAGTACATATATTCTTACTCGGTATTAGTGAGTACTATATATACCTAGTACTTCTCTAGAAAGCTTATTTAATTTTTCCCTCCTAGCTAGACATTCCTGTTCAGCTCCTTATACTCAAATTTCAAAGCTTGGAGATCATTGCAAAGATGAAGATGTTGACCAGTAGTGGGCTTTGGGGTCTGAAGATTCTGTTCATCGCAGCAGGTACAGTGTCTCTTGCCATGGCCATGAAAGCTTCCTGGCCGGTTCTCATGCATGATCTCCCAACCACGGTCCGGACCGGGTTCACAGCCTGTCTCCGGCCACCCTACCTTTACGCCATCATCAACGGCATCATCCTTACCCTCCTCTGCGCCTCTCGCTTCCAGCAAGAAAGCCTCGAAGATCATCAGAAGACTTCGACGCAGCCCGGCCACCAGTTCCGGCCGTTTCTTCCTCGCCCGTCGCCGGAAGTGGTGCCGGTGAAGACGGCTTTGAGTAAAGATGGACACCCTTTAATGCATTCCGCCGCACTCTCATCAGAAGAAGAGTTTATCAAAAAAGGTAATGATCATCATCCAACATTTGTTAAAGAGCATATTAGTCGGTCTCATTCAACTGAGTCGAGACGGTCTTCCCCCGAGTTATTGTCGGCGGCGGCGGGGGAGCCGCCGCTTCCCGACCACAATCCGGCCTCA